>JAPVLW010000066.1:235000-287500 GCA_027382335.1 Takifugu ocellatus | reverse complement strand
CTCTGAAGGCGACGCACTCAGGTGTCCGACGCCTCACTCTGAAGGTGGCGCTCAGGTGTCCGACGCCTCACTCTGAAGGCGACGCACTCAGGTGTCCGACGCCTCACTCTGAAGGTGGCGCTCAGGTGTCCGACGCCTCACTCTGAAGGTGCTACCTTTAAACCCTGTTCAACACGTGGATCCAGAGGCAATAATGGTTATTGAACCTGAGCAAAGTTAAAACTCGAGGTTTGGACGTTCACGCCAGGAGGAACTGAAGCGGAGCCAGATCCTCTAGACTCTGGCTCCCTCTGCAGGAGGCCTGAAGCACTGCAGGCGTTTTCATCAAGGCTACAGAGGCAACAGCGACGTGACCGGAGGTGAACGTCAACTGCTGTCGTTTATTATTCCCGTCTGTAGAGGGCGCTGTTGACCCGAGTGCGATGGCAACGTCATTACATCGTTGCTAAGCAACAGAACAGGCAGTTCTGGGCTTTGATGCGCTTTGTGCTACTGGACCAACCTGTGTTTGATGGTGGCTGGAGACCAGAGAAGTGATGGTTGGAGCTGAAGAGCTCCAGACACAACAACCGTTTCATTTAGGAATTCACAACATGTAAACATGAAATTTGTCAGTCGCGGGAGGCAGGGAGCCGCTCCGGGAGGCAGGGAGCCGCTCCGGGAGGCAGGGAGCCGCTCCGGGAGGCAGGGAGCCGCTCCGGGAGGCAGGGAGCCGCTCCGGGAGGCAGGGAGCACCTCCGGGAGGCAGGGAGCACCTCCGGGAGGCAGGAAGCACCTCCGGGAGGCAGGAAGCACCTCCGGGAGGCAGGGAGCACCTCCGGGAGGCAGGGAGCCGCTCCGGGAGGCAGGGAGCCGCTCCGGGAGGCAGGGAGCCGCTCCGGGAGGCAGGGAGCACCTCCGGGAGGCAGGAAGCACCTCCGGGAGGCAGGGAGCACCTCCGGGAGGCAGGGAGCCGCTCCGGGAGGCAGGGAGCCGCTCCGGGAGGCAGGGAGCACCTCCGGGAGGCAGGGAGCACCTCCAGGAGGAAGGGAGCACCTCCGTTAGCACCATCACAAGCATCATGTGTCAAACTGAAACACTTCGTGGAACGTTGGGAAGAAACCACACCACAGCAGACTTTGTCCCAAAAACAATTTATTAAACAGATTTTTTGTTAGCAGCTGCTACCTGTGGAGAAAAAAGCAGAGATATTAGAACATTGATATTAGAAGAGCACACTGAAACGAGAAGCTAAACAGCTGCTAACATTTACAGTTCCATCAGGTTACACATCCAAATGAACTCTCGATGTACCGACAGCTGGACAGGAAGTGCCAACATGGAGACACCTCAGAGGACGTAGCTGTGGCTGGACTGATAGCAGCTCATTAGCATACTGCCATTAGCATGCACAGACAACCAGCAGCATGACCCTCTTTCCAAGTGAGCCACCCTTAGCTTAGCATTACTCCACCATCTCGCCCTTATTCCAACAATAAACGGACTTTAGTCCAAGGCAGGAAGAGCCCAACTGTCTTCCACAGGAGTGTCCACGGTGCTTCAGTCACCTGAAGATGTTCTCCACCACGACGCGCTAGCTCCGGCCGCGCTAGCTCCGGCCGCGCTAGCTCCGGCCGCGCTAGCTCCCCGAGCTAAAGCAGCCCAACATGCCTCAGGCGCTGCAGCCGGGCGTCGTCGCCCTAAATGTGAGCGACCGTCGCCTGGACGAGGGAGCGTCACCTTGACGGCGCTGAGAGCAGCGTCCCGCGAGTCAACGGACGCCTTGATTAGCAAACAGCTCCACGAGCTCTATTTAACGCGTGTGGCGCCAAGCGTGTTTCAGGTGTATCTGAAGAGACGCTCCGAGGGTCCCGTAGACCCAAAGGGCTCCTGGGAAAACAGCTCTCCTTAAATCAAAGTCTCAGCCATCTTCACAGATGCATTTCAGAGGTGGCGGCACTATTACCATGGCAACGGCCAAAGCTCGGGTCAATTTACCAACAGTGGTGAAAGACCGCCGGTTCTCACCTGGCCTGCAATTCGATCCAGATCCCTGGTGCCCTGGGAGGTCAGTCTGCGGCCGCTGCATGGAGGACACAAGATGTGCGGTCGTTAGGTCGAATCTCAGCACGCGCCTGCTGCCCGTGTTAGCCCGCGTTAGCCCGTGTTAGCCCGCGTTAGCCTGTGTTAGCCCGCGTTAGCCACAGAACCACATGCAGCCTCCTCCTCTATCACGCCAGGGTTGGTCACCTCAGCTCTGGACCATCATCGGTCCAGTCATTATGAGTATTAATGCACATTTACGGCAATCATCATTATTTTGAGACGTGGGAATTTAATCCCCAAAAACAAATTCATTGTTTAGTTAATGTCTGAAGAGCAAAAAGGATTTAAGCTGCATACCCATTAGGATCCTTCTCGATCATCTTGAGAAGCTCGAGGGCCTGAAGAACCTTGCGAGCCACATTCTTGGATCCAACGCTATAGTGAGCAGGACAGACGCCGTTTCTTTTGCGACCACCATAGATCTTTGTCATCGAGCCAACACCAGCACCTCCACGCAGGTACAGGTGGCGGACGGTGGACGCTGCAGGAACAGATGAGGTGAAACACAAAGATCAGCTGCACACGACCCTGACGAGTCCACCAGCCCGGCATCGTTATTTCTGCCCGTGCAAGACGCTGCGGTGGCGCCGAGCAGTACCGCTCATCCACCTCCATGTTCTGCACTGATCTGTTCCAAGATCAGCAGGATACCATCAGGATGTGAGAGGAAAGATCCTGGTGACCACCATGGTCCAGGTCCATGATCATGAGGATCACCATGGTCCAGGCCCATGATCATCATCATCAGGATCACCATGGTCCAGGTCCATGATCATGAGGATCACCATGGTCCAGGCCCATGATGATGATCATGAGGATCACCATGGTCCAGGTCCATGATCATGAGGATCACCATGGTCCAGGTCCATGATGATGATCACCATGGTCCAGGCCCATGATGATGATCATGAGGATCACCATGGTCCAGGTCCATGATCATGAGGATCACCATGGTCCAGGCCCATGATGATGATCATGATTATCACCATGGTCCAGGTCCATGATGAGGATCACCATGGTCCAGGTCCATCATGATCATCATCATGGACCACTGAATGACAAAGAAGCCTAAATTTGATTCTTTTCAGCAGCCTAATGAAAACAGCCCCTTCCTCATGTAGACAGGGATCAGAACACACCCCAGTTCTTCCTAGTTGGTTCTGACGGAGCCTCTTACCCGCTCTGATGTAGAACCAGTTCTCATCACTGGGGGCCAGCTCCTTGTGCTTACCCAGCTTGACAATGTCCACCCAGTCAGGGACCTTGAGCTTTCCTGACCTGCAGACAGAAGCACCAGGCCGAGGTGAAGGCGGATCAACCCGTTTTATCCGCATCCCACCTGAGGAGCCTCGCTTACTTCTTGAGGAAGGCGGCCAGGGCCCGGACAAACTCCTGCTGGTTGACGTCCTTTACTGTAACACCCGGCATCTGAACCGCACAGGAGAGGTTCCGCTGTGTTAACACGGGTAAAACTGGTCGCCAGATGCTGCGACTTTTTAAACTATTAAACGTTCTTGTAGCAAAAAAAAGGAAAAGACGAGTAAAAGCAGACATGAATGAGCGGCGCGGCTAAAGCGCTTCCGAGTGCTCCGTTAGTACAGTAAACGCGTTGTTCCATAGTAAGAAACCTCCCACAATAAACTGGTAATCCCAAATGCAAAATACTATCAATTACCAAAATATCGATTTAACAAGGGAACAATCAGATGTACACATTTAAGTTAGCCACAAGCTAACAGGCCTCCACACCGCAGCATGGGGGCAGCCATTACGGACAGACGGGTAGCAAGACTAACCGTTTGAGCGGGATATTTACATTAAACAAACGACAAGAATGCTATACGCGTAGCTAGGAGAGTCTGATACGCTCATCATTGGTACATATATCCCAAGCTGCGGCGGAAGACAACAAATTCTAAAGAATAATTTAACACGCATGCAGGAACAGAAAGACGGGCTTACCTTGCTTACGGACAGCAGGGGAAGAGGGTGGAACGGGGTTTCCTACCCGTGTTAAAAAGGGCAGATCTCGTTTTGTTACGCGAGACCAAGGAGGGTTTCCCGCTTACCGATAATAGGTCGGTTTATGTCCTATTATATTATAGTTCCGTAATATGTTATATGTAGAATGCCTATATGTGTAAATATAGCTCTTTAAAATATTTATATAAGTTCCTATCGTAGAGTGAAACTCGAGCGCAATTTTCATTTCTCATGTAAATATGATAAAATGTTCTTTTAGTTCTTAAATACTTTTGCCTTCAGTTCCTAAACAATGAGGTTACGCGCGCGCACGCGCGCACACACAGAGTACAGACCAAACATTTGGACGCACCTTCTCATTCAATGCGTGTTCTTTACTTTTGTGCATTGTAGATTCTCACTGAAGTCGCCCTGACAGTAACCTAACCCTCGGGTGGTTACCTGACTTCACCTGGTGAAGGTCACTGAGAGAACACCAAGGGTTTGCAGTGCTGCAAAAAACAAACAAACAAACAAAAAAGGCAAGGGGTGGCTACTTTGAGGAATCTAAAATATAACACATATTTAGAGTTATTTTATACTTTTTTTGTTAAGTACATGAATCCACATGCGTTTATTCATAGTTTTGATGAAGTGAGAATTTACAATATATATTGTAAATATATATATTTGTATCTCGATGTGCAATCAACTGTAAACTCAAACTAAAAAGAAATAAATCATACAACTTTGCAGGGCCTCTCTATAATTGCCACAATAACCTTCCTGGGGTGGGATGAACACAACTGAACCACTATAATAAAAATGATGTCTAACACCTAGAAACTATTAAAGAAACAAAGCCAGCGGTTGGTGATCAATACATGAAAAGTGGCAGAGCAAACTGGACTAAATTTGCAGCATAATTTGCTGCAGCCTGCAAACATCAATACCTCAGGCGCTAGCATGTGTAGCAGCCATTCAGAAGGGGACAACACACCATCTTGGTCCAGCATGCTAACACGGAGAGCGATCACAGGACAGAGACCACACCAAGACTCCACAGCTCAAGAAGTTTAACTGAGCAAAGAGGAGAGGTGTGTACAGAGGTTAGCCCAGAGAAGCAGCTGCACTGTGGGTGTTGTTCAGGGACATGCCATAACCCTACCGTGGATGTATCTATAAAGTAATCACGGACTGGTAGACAAGAAAAGAAATGCAGTAGATACTCAATATCGATACGCAATACGAAGAACCATCGGTCACCCACTGATGAAGCACACACAGAATCTACCGATCCTACGACCGACGCCAATAGTTGGCACCCAATATCCGACACCTAGCATCTCTGTTCGGCTCAACCCTTACAGGCCATGGAAGGTTTGGGGGGATTTCCTGCGGGTCCCAGGCAACTTAATCACAAACAACAAAGAAGTTCTCTTGGGTTTTCTTCACACTCAAACTCCAAATCGTCCTCCAGACAACCCCCGTTGGTTAGTGACTGCACTCAGCTGGTCCTTGCTGTTCTTCACCCTACGCATACATCTGTACAGTGGGACCTAGCTAAAGAATGCCCCCCCCCCAAATTCCTTTACCAGCCAGAAATGGCTGCATGACATCCATATTCATGCACTTCTGCAAGCACTGCATCATGGTAAAGTAGCGCCACCTAGTGGCATCTCCAAACAGCAGCAGGGTCAGCCATGGAAATAATAGAAATAATCGGACTGGTCACAACCCTTTGTCCTCCCCACCCAACTGAACACACACCCAACTGAACACCCACTCCTCCTGGCACATATATGATGGAGAAGCATCGGCAGTAAAGAAGCAGAGTTTTTGCTTGAACGTTTCTTTCCAAAGGTATTGTCTGGATCCCCTCAGAACCACCCATGGTCCCTCATCTGGCTCCTCTTCAGGAGAACCTCTTTGCCTGACCCGACTCTTTACGGAGCGTAACACTGCAGTGTCGTTCATCCCTGCAGTGGCTACAATAATCATGTCAATAATCATCATCTAATTACTAATGAATCTGCTGTTTTCCCAATCCTGCATCCTTGTGTGTGTTTAGCACTTCTTTCATTTCCAATCTTTTCTCCTGTTCTTTAGAGCCACACAGGAACCATCATTACATTTAAAGCTTTTCCAATTTTCCCACTTCCCAGCCAAGTCCTCCGAGGAGAATGAATCTGCAGCTCATCCAAGGGCCCTTCCGTCGCCCTCAAGTGTACCCCCCCCGTGACCCCAAAAGGGAAAAAGCGGTGAAGAAGATGAAGGTTTTACATTTTGCTGTGGCCTCCTTTGAACTGCAGCGGGCTCTTTCTCTCCCTTTTCTTGAGGATTTTCCCTAAACGGAGACCGTGACGTTCTTATGTCTGTCGCTCTGTCCCTCCACTGTCCCTTATTATGTTCAGTTAACTTCAGTTTTTCATTTGTTCTTTTTCTTTTGTTCCCCCCAAAAACCCAGATTATTTTTCTTTTTTCAACAGTGCTCTTGTTCACAGACTTACACAGATTTGCATTTTGTAATTTTGGATTTCGTAAAATTTCTAAATATCTTTAAAAACACAATTATTTTATATTTATAAATGTGATAACTGTGTTAAACTGAAGAAAGGAAATATGAGAGTGTTTTATTGAAAATGCTCTGCTGTCTGCATCCATTTCATAATCTGTCAATCAAAATGATCAAAAAGATCAAAAAGATCAAAAAGATCAGCACCAATCCAGAGAGTTGCTCACGATGAAAAACCTCCCAGCCCAGTGAGGTCCGAGCGGGCTGGTGGGGGCCGCATTAGGAGCTCGTTACTAACTAACCCATCATACAGTTGAGTCTGGTACATCTTTGGTAAATGTAATGTGAACACATCTCTAGATTTATTTTGAACATTTGAGCGTGACAAAGGTGGCGGCAAAACCAGGCACCGGTATTTCAGGCTGTCCGGAAAAGAATGGGTCAAGCTAAAATCGATCCATTTATTCATATGTAAATTCTGCCCCCCATTCCCTTTCAGGAAACCGATCTTTGTCCCTCATATCATCAGCATTTTGGAGGATTTGACCAGTGTTTAATTCTACGTTTGTCATTTGTACAGAAGACCATCAAATACCATAACAGGCTGCCAGGGTTCGAATGGGAAAACGGAACTATTTTATACTCACCAATATTTTAAAAAAAGAAATGTGATAACTGTGATAAAGTGAAAAATATATATACAGTTACTGTGTTTTATTAACTATGTATTATAATGGAAATGAGATAAATCACCGAGGAAACACTCACAAAAGGTAAAAAGAGAAAGAAAAAAAGGAAAATTTTTCTTGATTGATCAAAAACCAAATATGAAAGATGTTTAAGTTAATGAGCCATAGATATCTCTTTCAGCTGACCTAACCCTGTGTGTGTGTGTGTGTGTGTGTGTGTGTGTGTGTGTGCGTGTGTGTGGGGTTATAAATTTAGTCCAGTTATTTATAAATAAACACTTTGTTAATGACAGATTTTGAATAAGAGTTTTAGCAGATTTTGCCTTTCAACAACAACATCCCCGCTTTTTTAGTTCTGTACGTTCAGTTTCACTCGCAGTTTGAAAATAAAATAAGCTTTTAAGGCACATACCAGTAATATTTCAGTTTGTGAGCAGTTTATGAGCACACGCCAGTGTTACTTAGGCCACCCGGGCCACATCGGGGCTCACAGGACTCCTGTGGACACTGAGGACAACGTCCTTCAGATGGAACAATAGCAGTGGTTTAATCAGTGGCCAACGGCTGAGACGCAGAGTCCAGGCTCCATGGTGATCCACCGTGCTCTGTATTTACACTATTCTGGATAAACACACATGGAGACGCACATTTCATATGGAACGGACAGCTATGGTCCAACATTGACACAATTGATCTGTGGAGAGACAGAGAGAGAGAGAGCGAGAGAGACAGAGAGAGACAGAGAGACAGAGAGAGAGACAGAGAGAGAGAGACAGAGAGAGAGAGAGAGACAGAGAGAGAGAGAGAGACAGAGAGAGAGACAGAGAGAGAGACAGAGAGACAGAGAGAGAGAGAGATGGAAGCCAGGTGAAGAGACAAAAGGTTCATCCATCAGACTTGTGCCTCAATAAAGGTGGCCCTTAGACTGAGGTGGGAGACAGAACGTGGACCTGGAGGACCTCAGAAGGGAGTGTGGGTAAAAGAATAGATTTCTATGGTGCATCAGCGTCGTCGCAGGGCTTCACAACAGGTAACATTGCATTTATTTGAATTATTACATTCTGTAAAATGGGATATTTTGGAAACCCTGGTCTGTATATTAAAAGTTATTGATAATTAAGTTATGGATGAATAATGGAGTAATTACATGCTTAATTTGCCAGCTGTATTTTTAAATGAAAACAGACCAAAACTTGCTTGAATTGATCAATAGTTTTATGAGCACTACTAACATTTAAGGTGTCATATAGTTGCGGTACATCTGAATATTTAATCACTTCTTTTAATTGGTCAGGGTTTTATGATACTCACATCATGGGTGGGGCCGACCTGGCCTTTTCACCCCCCCCCCCCCCCCCCACTGCTTTTTATTTTATTGTGACCATTCACCTGACTCTAAAGATTCCTTTATCTCCACATTGGGGCTTATAATAAAGCCCCTGGGGCAGAGTGTGGCAGCACAGGGCAGTAGTGGCAGTAGCTGAGGGCAGTAGTGGCAGCACAGGGCAGTAGTGGCAGCTGAGGGCAGTAGTGGCAGCACAGGGCAGTAGTGGCAGTAGCTGAGGGCAGTAGTGGCAGCTGAGGGCAGTAGTGGCAGCACAGGGCAGTAGTGGCAGCACAGGGCAGTAGTGGCAGTAGCTGAGGCCAGTAGTGGCAGTAGCTGAGGGCAGTAGTGGCAGCTGAGGGCAGTAGTGGCAGCTGAGGGCAGTAGTGGCAGCACAGGGCAGTAGTGGCAGCACAGGGCAGTAGCTGAGGGCAGTAGTGGCAGCTGAGGGCAGTAGTGGCAGCACAGGGCAGTAGTGGCAGTAGCTGAGGGCAGTAGTGGCAGCACAGGGCAGTAGTGGCAGTAGCTGAGGGCAGTAGTGGCAGTAGCTGAGGGCAGTAGTGGCAGCACAGGGCAGTAGCTGAGGGCAGTAGTGGCAGCTGAGGGCAGTAGTGGCAGCACAGGGCAGTAGTGGCAGTAGCTGAGGGCAGTAGTGGCAGTAGCTGAGGGCAGTAGTGGCAGCTGAAGGCAGTAGTGGCAGCACAGGGCAGTAGTGGCAGTAGCTGAGGGCAGTAGTGGCAGCTGAGGGCAGTAGTGGCAGCACAGGGCAGTAGTGGCAGTAGCTGAGGGCAGTAGTGGCAGCACAGGGCAGTAGTGGCAGTAGCTGAGGGCAGTAGTGGCAGCTGAGGGCAGTAGTGGCAGCTGAGGGCAGTAGTGGCAGTAGCTGAGGGCAGTAGTGGCAGTAGCTGAGGGCAGTAGTGGCAGTAGCTGAGGGCAGTAGTGGCAGCACAGGGCAGTAGTGGCAGCTGAGGGCAGTAGTGGCAGCTGAGGGCAGTAGTGGCAGTAGCTGAGGTTGGTGTCAGTGAGATCATTTATCAGTGGACTTCATTTCCTTTAATGATGGCTAGCAGCGCTGTTATCAGTGTGCACGTCTCATCCCTTGCAGACATGGAGCTGATGTGGCTGCACTCACTGTGCCAGTGCGTCCTGTCCATGGCTGCCGTTGTGGCGAGCGTGAGGCTGTGCATGGCCACGAGCCGGGGCAGCAGAGTCCAGGACAGGAGCCAGACGGCCGCCGCTCCTCCCAGCAGCGTCTCTTGCTGTCTTCGACTCTGCTTGGGCTGGATCGGTGCAATCGGGGGTGCAGCTGGCGTTCCGGTGACCATTTTACTCAACCTGCGAACTGCCCAGTGCCTGTACACCTGCATCGCCCTGGTGTGCTGCCCCATGCTGGTCAGGCATTTTACCATGTTCCTGTTGATGCTGCTGACTCTGGACAGCCACCTGCAGCAGCGGCTGGGTCTCAGGTACGCCCATCATCTCCCCACCATCACACCCGCCCAATGTGTGTCACCTGTTGGCATTCAGCAGTGCAGCCGATGGAAACTGTCTTCATGTGAAGAGACACTGTTCTATAGCCCAGTCAGAACATGCTACAGCTATGGCAGCGACAGCTCTCAGATGTTAGCACAGCACCAACCTGCAGTGGAAAACTACATCTTGAATAGCGTCAGTTAATATTTGGTACATTTAGGTCCACTTCACTGTGTTATGTCAATGTTTTATATCAATTTTATATCAAGTTCAGGAGTTTTACATAAAAAGCATCAAGCCAGATTTTTCAAAATGCAACTGAGACTTCTTGCTTTTATCTTTGAAGTGCAATGGAATTATTAATGTCACTGTCCTTGTCTTCGTCCACACACCTGTGAAAGACAGGTACTCTGCAGTGATGACCCGCCGGCGTGCGCTCACAGCCGTGCTGCTGTGCTGGATGGCCTCTGTTCTCTCCTCCTTTGCTCAGTTCATTGGATCAGACACCTGGAGGAGTTCTGGCATGAGCTTTGGCACCACTGGGCTTGGACTCCCTGGGAACTGGACCACCGCGTTACCATACGTAACCCCCTTTCAACCGCTCAAGTATCACCGCAAGGTTATTGGGAAGTACCTCCCATATGGTGGCTTCCTATCAAAGTTCTATGTGGAAGACATGCACAATTACACCTATGCTGAGATCCACAGCAGCCACTGGGGGGTGTGTGCCCCCGACACTCTTCTCAGTCCACAGTTCCTCGTCTATGTCCACGGGATAACAGCGTTTGTACTCCCCTTGCTTTGCCTGCTGACAGTTTACCTTGACCTGCTGTGCAGCAACAAGCCCAGAAATCCTTCTGTCAGTCAGGCAAAGCCGCCCAAACACGAGTGCAGCCGGGTCCAATCCCTGGCGCTGTCGCTCTCCCTTTTAGTTCTGCTGTGTCTACCGATCCACGTTATCCATGCTCTTTTGCTCTTCGCTCCCAGTACCGACCTCCCTGCCTGGATTCACACGATTGCTGTGATCCTCTTCCAGCTGTATGGTCTGGTCCCCCAGATTCTCTTTACTCCTCCCAGGAAACAACTGGGGGAAGAAGGGCCAATATTTTCCTGCTCGGTTCTACCTCCTTTTGCTCCAGCCAAGGGAAAAGCAGTTCAGAAAGCTCTATGTGAAGCGGTGCAAGTGGCTCCCTGGTCTTCAGCCAAACACTCGCTCAGGGCTAAAGTCTGCCCAGACGTCTGAGCTGCTGTCAGCATCTTCAAGCTTCTTCTGTTCCCGTCTGCAGAAGAATCGTTGGCGTTTGAAACTCTCCTAATAAACGTCTGTTAATGAGTTAATCTCGTGCTAAATGTCAGTTAGAAAATGACATTTGTAAATGATGAAGGCAACACTGATCACATGTTATTCTCTTGATGCCAGTGGCAGCAATAAAGGCCTGAGCTGGTGTTTAATATTTACTCATGATGCTCTGGTCCAGGGGGGCTCCAGGGCTGAATGGAAATGATCGTTAACCTGGTTAGAGGACCATTTTGGGTTTTGGATTACAATTGTTCAGAAATAAATAAAATGATGCAAAAAATGTTTCTTGCTCACTTAAGCAACTCTATCACAACTCTAGACTTCACGTCTGTTTAACGAGCTTTTAAACATTCACACCTTTTCTCGCCTTCTCACGCTGCAGTGATAACAACATTCCTTTGCTTCTACTCTTGGAATCTACACCCACACTATTCCCAGCATTTCCACCTTTAAAGAAATGTTGTAGCACTTTACTGACACAGAAAGGTAAGAAAAAAGATTCCCAATCTTCTCTGCCTGCTCAGGTGGAACCCAGCTTCAACAAGCCTCTCGCTCAAAGCCTCATGCTATGTTCCCCCCCGAGTCAACGTAGCCTAGCATCTTCGCCTTAGGCGCTAGGCTACGTTGACTCACCGGCACCGGGGTCACCGGCAATGTGACCCCCTGAGGCTTACGGGGTCACATTGCCGGTGAATACAGTACAAACTGCCTTCCTCATTCTTCGGTCATTACACTTTTTGTACAGATGGGTAGAACTTCTTTGAAGCCACCGTGACCACGGCGTTTGGGTTGGGTGGTGTTTGGTTATCTTAGCAGTGAAATATGGACGTAAGTAATGTGAAGTTCTTCCATGTGAAAGTGTTCCAGCACATTATTCATCTCAATTCTTGGTTGTTACTGACATTGTTAGTGTTTAAATTACCAGCTAGTATATTCACCACATGCTGAAAGAGCTTCTCTTAAAACACCCACAGACACTGTTGGGCACTAGTTAGGGTTAGCCATTTCTTATGGGTAGGGTTAGGGTTACCCATTCTTATGGGTTAGGGTTACCCATTCTTATGGGTAGGGTTAGGGTTACCCATTCTTATGGGTAGGGTTAGGGTTACCCATTCTTATGGGTTAGGGTTACCCATTCTTATGGGTAGGGTTAGGGTTACCCATTCTTATGGGTAGGGTTAGAGTTACCCATTCTTATGGGTTAGTTACCCATTCTTATGGGTAGGGTTAGGGTTACCCATTCTTATGGGTTAGGGTTAGGGTTACCCATTCTTATGGGTAGGGTTAGGGTTACCCATTCTTATGGGTAGGGTTAGAGTTACCCATTCTTATGGGTAGGGTTAGGGTTACCCATTATTATGGGTAGGGTTAGGGTTACCCATTCTTATGGGTAGGGTTACCCATTCTTATGGGTAGGCAGGACTCTTTCTGCCTTTTCTTTATCTAAATGTCATAAAAGGAGCGTTTGGAGCGATGAACATGGGCAATGATGTTACAGACGTCGATGTTCATCACTTAGAACCAGCAGCTGTTAACTTTGATTTGACAATCAGTCTTTATGACGGGCGGCCGTATCGCTTCGCCGTGGACAGAAGAAAAACACACTGATCGACCGCCCAGCGACCTCTACATGTGGAGCGCTCCGCTGCTGAAGCCGACTATTGACTGAAGCTAATGGCAGAGCGCTTTTCCAGCCTCCATCTCGACCCTCCTGCCATCCTTTCTTCTCTCTTATCTTCCAACTGATTGGCAGATGTTTGTGGGGATGTTGTTCTATGAAAGCTCAGTTTTCTTACTAATATTCTTTACACAGCAAAATGACAACGTGAACAGTAAAAATGAGTCTAATCAGAAGCCCGTTGTTTCCTTTTTTAGGTTTATTTTTCGTGCTTTTTATCTTTCCCCTATAAAGAAACGGTTAGCTAAAGATCAACAATGACACAGGAACTATAGAACAGAGGAAAAGACAGGAGAAAAGAACCTGCACAGGACGGAGAGACCAGGAAAGAGGGGAATGACGAGTCTACACAGAAAAACAAAGCGTGGAAGTGGACATTTCTTTAACATTTACAATTATAATTATAACAACGGCGGTAATAACATTAATGACAATCTTAATTGTTCAAATAATTATAACAATAAAAAAAAGATAAGACCTCTGGTTTCTCATAAAGACTTTTTTTGTTCTTTTCTTTTTTCTTTAAAGATCTGGAGACACAAGTTTGTTCGACTTTGCACCTCTATGGGCTAATATGTCGTTAGTATCGTTGCTTCATAATGCTCATCAATAGTAAACAGCTTTTTAAAATCTTATTTTCATTTATCTTGTTCTTGTTTTTTTATACAAATAAAGAATTCAGAGATATGTATCTGTTCATGTGTAAATATGTGTGCACGGACGTGCATGTGTGGGTGTATGGGGGGGGGTCCATCCATTTGCTCTTCAGAAGAGTTTTAAACCTTTTTATCCTCTTAATGACATTCCAAAAATAACGACTCTTTTCTTTAAAGGCTTCAAGTCATATTCAAGAGATATTAAGAGATGATGGTAAAAGGTGGAACGGGAGGGAAAATTCCTTGGAGCATGGATTGGGAAGAGGAATTCCATCCCAGGTTTTTAGCACTTAGGCGAGTCCAGATTCAGCCATTGAATAAACCTTTAATAAAACGGTTCATTTTGATGGTTTCATGCAACATAAAAGGATTCTTTAAATGGCTTTTATTCTTTTCCCCATTAAATACATATTGAGCTTTGCCTCCTTTCTTAAGCTGAGTCTTATCCTAAAATCGTGAATTTTGGGACGTTGTTTACCTGTTACCTGCACCAGGTTACCTGGGCCGAACGGTGGCACCTCCTGCGTGATGCCATGATCAGTTCCAGCAGACCTGATCCCTTCCTGGTTCCTCCTAATGCTCCTCCTGCTGTGCATGCTGCTTCCGTCATCTCCACCAGCTCAAAATTGGCCTCACTGTAATGGCTGTTTTTCTCCAAGCATGGAACGATGGCAATCATCTCCCTTCAATTCCTCTCCCACTTTACTGGCTGTGTCGGCAGAGCGCCTCTTTCCTTTCTGCTCTCCCGCTTCTCTCCATCAAAGTAATTATGGCATCTTTTTGATCTGCATACACCTCAACTGGCTTCGTTCTCTCCCTTTTCCTCCAGCCTCTCTGACTTCTTCTATGGCTCAGTCATGAATGGCTGGCAGGAGTGTTGGCATGTTCCCAGGCACCTGCCTGTTGGGTTAGGTACGAGTACGGAGGACACGGGATGGACTGAAGTGAGCGGGATGATCAGCTGTGTGTTGTATCTGTGTCCAGAAGGCTGCCTTTTATGAAGCTGTGTATAGAATCATGTGTGTGTTCGTGTGTGTGTGTGTGTACTCTATACAAGCGTGCGAGGGACAAAGGGATGAGGTCAGAAGTGAACGGCTACAGCAGGTACTCCTTCTTGCCCTGGCCGCTCTCGCTGCCATTAAGGAAGGCCTCCTGCACCTCGCCGTGTTCGTCCAGCCCGCTCGCCTCGTGGGTAAGATAAGAACCTATAGGAAGAGCAGAGAGAGAGGGCAACGGGGAGATCGGAGGGGGAGGTTAGGTGGTGAAGCGTCATGATCACCATGGCAACAAGCTTCATCAGACCACTCAGCGCTAAGATTATTCACTTCCATACCTGTGACTGATTAATTCATTAGTTCAGTGATTGTTAGGTCAATACCAAGCAAGAATAGGCTCTCGGGTACGATAAGAGCCTGCGGATGAAATGATGGGATGTTGTGTGGAGGCAGCAGAGGGTTGGGTGAAGGAGCGTGTATTAGACGGGAGGAAGAAAAGATCGACAGAAAATAATGAAGGGACAGTTAGGCACAGCAGAGCAACGACAACACACCATACACATTTACCACCTCGAGGGTAGCGTGATAAATGAAGAATGCTGCTCGTTAGTGGCGTCATCACGCCTGCCGACCTTCTCAGCAGCCCGACCAAAGGCCTATTGGACACGTCTGAACTTAGTTTCAGTTCAACGCTCCGCTCTCTGCGTCAACCCGACCGTGCATGTGACCAAGGGGTTAGCTTAGCTTGTTGCTAGACACGACAGTTCCAGATCATTTCTGCACAGATGAAGGGTCAAAGTCTGCCAACAAGGAAGCACTTAGCAAGACGGAGACGGCTGCATTCAACAGATGAGGTCCACAAATCCCCGCCGGGGCGGGAGCAACCCCCCGCGGCACATCTGGCACCGATAATTTGACACCAAGGTTTAGAGGATCTATGCTAGCTTTCAGAGCAGAAGATGGAGAATGAATAAAATGCGCCCGGTAAACATATGATACACGTGTGTGTGTGCGTTACCTTTCTGTCGCACAGAGCACCAGATGGTGATAATGAGGACGCAGATGATGGTGAAAACCAGGAACGCCAGCACGCCACCAATCACAGCATACGGTACTGCGCTGTGAGTCTCCACCACTGCCCCAGGATCTGTGGGAATGGACCACAAACCATGAGGTGAGGCGCGCATCATCAGCCAGGAGAAATATTGGTGAAGGTTACAGCTCAGGATGCTGCTGAGGCGAAACCGAAGGAGAAGAACAGCGTTCGTTTGTCAGCATGAAGGAGAGAGAAGGTGAGAGAAGGAGGCTTCCATCTGACTTCCACTACCGCCTTCATGCTCCCAGGTACAAACAGTTAAAGTCTAGACTGGACGCAAAGACATCAGATTGTTGATGTGGACTTTGGAGCTCGACACAAAGGAAGTTAAACATGAATCAGTAATGGGGTCAGGGCACTTAGAGAGCAGCAAAGCAGCAGAGGAGAAGGTGGCGAGAAAGCACCTGCAAGCGTTGCTACATGCTATCCATCAATGTCTGACTAAAGGGTCTGCAAATGTTCCCGTCTTTGGTCTTTCCAACCACCTTCTGTTGAATTTGCCCACATGGCCCAAACTTCCAGCAAAGGCAGCAAAGACGCTGCTGCTGCCTTCGATTCAACGCTGCTTTAACGCAGGAGAGGAAGGTAGAAAAGGTGTTGAGGTGATCTCCATGATCTTCATGATCTCCATGATCTTCATGAGCTCCACGATCTCCACGATCTCCATGATCTTCATGATCTTCATGATCTCCATGCTCTCCATGATCTCCACGATCTTCATGATCTCCATGATCTCCATGATCTCCATGAGCTCCATGATCTTCATGATCTCCATGCTCTCCATGATCTCCATGATCTTCATGATCTTCATGAGCTCCACGATCTCCATGATCTTCATGAGCTCCACGATCTCCATGCTCTCCACGATCTTCATGAGCTCCATGATCTCCATGATCTCCACGATCTTCATGCTCTCCATGATCTCCATGATCTTCATGAGCTCCACGATCTCCATGCTCTCCATGATCTCCATGATCTTCATGAGCTCCACGATCTCCATGCTCTCCACGATCTCCATGATCTTCATGAGCTCCACGATCTCCATGCTCTCCATGATCTCCATGATCTTCATGAGCTCCAGGATCTCCAGGATCTTCATGATCTCATGAAGGACTGGTCCAATCATAATATCAACCGTGACTCTGCAGAGACCAAGAGTGGTGGGGGGGTCTAAAGTGCTGCCAGGCTACAGTCACACACCAGCACTTTGCTGTGTAAACGGCTCCTCGGCCGTCACACACGTGCTACCTGTGGAGTTCATGACAGGGATTCTGCACGGAAATCCGATCCACATCCAGGAATCCGGCTTTAACTGGATCATCAGTGACTAATTATGCTTTTATTGTGCTGCTTTAACGAGTCCTGAAGCAAAATGGAGTGTGTGTGTGTGTGTGTGTGTGTGTGTGTGTGTGTGTGCGTGCAAGACACCAAAGGGGAGCAGTAAAGGACGAGGGAAAGATGGAGGACGGCGACAGCAGCGTGATAAACCGTGTGTGTTACCTTCTGGATCCGGAGCAAAGCTGGGGGTGAGGAGGGTTGGGGTGGTGGGATGGGAGGGAGGAGTGGAGGGGGCCACGGGAGTGACTGATACATTATCTACAGACAAACAGGGAATGGGACAACACACAAACACACAGACTATTATCTACAACATGCAGCAGCAGTTTCGGAGGTCACAGCTTATGAGAGACAACACCACTTCCTGTTGGTTAATATTGATGATAAGAGCAGCCATTTTGTGTCTGCAGTTAAACTGTGTCGTGCACGACAAAACGTGCACTCGGCCCGATTAAAGAAGGTAAATGTGTAAAAACAGAAAAGGGCAGGAAAACATCATTGAGCCACTCAGGAAGGTGCCGCCCCCCAGACCTGAATGTTACTGATTCTAATCCTCAACTGACTGTAGACAATGGGATGAAGCTCCCGGAAACAGGGACGACCCCCAGCTGCTTCCCCCCACAGCTGGAGGGGCTGGAGACGCCCTCACCGACACGTTCTGGGACGCGTCTCTGCGAGGTCCTCGGGCCTCACAGCAGCACGTCTGACGAGACGTGTGTGATGTCTTCAGGGCCGATCGGAGATCTGATCCTTGAGGTGGTTCATCATTCATCATCAGCATAACGTGATTTAGAAAATCTTGTCAACCCCCCCAATAAAACCCCGTTAGGGTGCACGTGGCCCCTCCCTCAGCACCACATCTGCTCATTAGCATGCGGACTAATTTGCCCAAATTTTCCGTGCAACAGATGTTCCAGTGGTGCTTTTCTGCCAGATATAATATAATATTTGGGTTAGGGTCCGTCACTTAGCAACCACGTCCTCAATGTTGGAGATGTTCCTCAACAAGTGGGGGAGGCATTACCCACTGGTCAGGGGGTCAGTAAGGGCTTGGGTTTACTGCCCAGCGTTACCCTGTTGCCCACCGAGCGGGGGGGGGGCAAAAGCTTCGGTCACATGATCAAAACGTACGAAACATCCTTCGAAGCTTGAGCGACCCCCCAGGTGGACTCACCGTACACCAGCAGGCTGTAGTGGTCGGCAGCTCGTCCGTAGTCGTTCTGAGCCTGACACAGGTAGGTTCCGTTGTGCGTTTGGCTGAGACGGGAAATCTGGAAGGTGGGGCCGGAAATCTCTGCCCTCTCAGGGAGGGTGTCGTTGATCCTGGACCACTGGATGTCCCTGGGACTGGAAACACAGGTGGCAGCACACTTTGGTCACATGTTCTAGACCCACGTTTGGGTCCGTTTCTACTGCAAATGGTGCCAGAGTAAAAATATCAACCCAATAATAATAAAATATCAACCCAATAATAATAAAATATCAACCCAATAATAAAAATATCAACCCAATAATAATAAAATATCAACCCAATAATAATAAAATATCAACCCAATAATAAAAATATCAACCCAATAATAAAAATATCAACCCAATAATAAAAATATCAACCCAATAATAATAAAATATCAACCCAATAATAAAAATATCAACCCAATAATAATAAAATATCAACCCAATAATAAAAATATCAACCCAATAATAAAAATAACCCAATAATAATAAAATATCAACCCAATAATAATAAAATATCAACCCAATAATAAAAATATCAACCCAATAATAATAAAATATCAACCCAATAATAAAAATATCAACCCAATAATAATAAAATATCAACCCAATAATAAAAATATCAACCCAATAATAAAAATATCAACCCAATAATAATAAAATATCAACCCAATAATAAAAATATCAACCCAATAATAAAAATATCAACCCAATAATAATAAAATATCAACCCAATAATAATAAAATATCAACCCAATAATAATAAAATATCAACCCAATAATAATAAAATATCAACCCAATAATAAAAATATCAACCCAATAACAGCAGCCGGGTCGTTATTGTTTGTCTGTTACTAATATGAGTAATTAATGAGGCTACAGGCGCCTCACAGGAATCAGCCTTTAATTACTGTTTTAAATGAAGCTGTAATGAGGAATTCCGACGTTCCTGGAACAAAAGATCACCAGGATTGAACACATTTAGGAGAGAATTAAGTTCTAAAGGGCATAAAAAGAAAGATCAAAGAGAACCAGAGAACTACGGAACAAAGTCGTTAGCGTTGCGAGGGGGCTCAATCCGACGCCCAGAGCAACGTTCCCAGCTCTACAGGAGCGCCTTTAGAGTTCGGTGGGGCATCGAATTCCCTAAACGACTGTGATAAAATTCTTCTGAAATATTTCCCGTAGTTTGTTCCGGATTTGTTGGGCTGCAGGAAGTTCCTCTGTAGCCTTCAGAGATGCTCTCAGTGAATATGGCGAAGTTGGTGCGTCATGGTTTATCCGGAGGGACGAGCTCCATAGAGGGAAGCAGGGACACCAACATACTCACAGCGGGTTTCCCGTCACGGAGCAGGTGAGGCTGAGGGAGTCGCCCTCTCGCAAGATGCCGGAGGGAGGGAGGATTCTCACCGTGGGAGCGACTGAGGGAGTCAGACAGAGAGAGGGACGATCAACACCTCAGCACCTGAAGACAACTCACTGTAACTGTGTCACAGCAAAAGGAAACAAAGAGAGGCTCCACAGCTGTTTCCAAGGCAACAGGTCCGAACCCTGGCCAGGGTGAAGAACAGCGCCACCACCTGGAGAAACTTTTGCTGCCATATGGAGAAATAGGACATCGTTTACTGTGGAGAGTCGTCAGGAATCTTTCTGCTCCTTTTCATTAAAATACAAATGTGACATCATAAAGTGAAATATGAGCTGTTGCTCTTATGTTTTGAATTCATTATTGTGACTCTGCCAATAACTCTGACTCTCATGCAGTTCATCAGGACGGTCTAACGAACGGTCTAACCAACGGTCTAACGAACGGTCTAACGAACGGTCTAACGAACGGTCTAACGAACGGTCTAACGAACGCTCTAACCAACGCTCTAACCAACGGTCTAACCAACGGTCTAACCAACGGTCTAACCAACGGTCTAACGAACGCTCTAACCAACGGTCTAACCAACGGTCTAACCAACGGTCTATCCAACGGTCTAACGAACGCTCTAACCAACGGTCTAACCAACGGTCTAACGAACGGTCTAACGAACGGTCTAACGAACGGTCTAACGAACGCTCTAACCAACGGTCTAACCAACGGTCTAACGAACGGTCCAACCAACGGTCTAACGAACGCTCTAACCAACGGTCTAACCAACGGTCTAACCAACGGTCTATCCAACGGTCCAACCAACGGTCTAACCAACGGTCTAACGAACGGTCTAACGAACGCTCTAACCAACGGTCTAACCAACGGTCTAACGAACGCTCTAACGAACGGTCTAACGAACGCTCTAACCAACGGTCTAACCGACGGTCCAACCAACGGTCTAACGAACGCTCTAACCAACGGTCTAACCGACGGTCCAACCAACGGTCCAACCAACGGTCCAACCGACGGTCCAACCGACGGTCCAACCAACGGTCCAACCAACGGTCCCACCGACGGTCCAACCGACGGTCCAACCAACGGTCCAACCAACGGTCTAACGAACGCTCTAACCAACGGTCTAACCAACGGTCTAACGAACGCTCTAACCAACGGTCTAACGAACGGTCTAACCAACGGTCTAACGAACGGTCTAACCGACGGTCTAACCGACGGTCTAACCAACGGTCTAACCAACGGTCTAACGAATGGTCTAACCAACGCTCTAACGAACGGTCTAACGAATGGTCTAACCAACGGTCTAACCAACGGTCTAACGAACGGTCTAACGAATGGTCTAACCAACGGTCTAACCGACGGTCTAACCGACGGTCTAACCAACGGTCTAACGAACGCTCTAACGAACGGTCTAACGAACGGTCTAACGAACGCTCTAACCAACGGTCTAACCAACGGTCTAACGAACGGTCCAACCAACGGTCTAACGAACGCTCTAACCAACGGTCTAACCAACGGTCTAACCAACGGTCTATCCAACGGTCCAACCAACGGTCTAACCAACGGTCTAACGAACGGTCTAACGAACGGTCTAACGAACGCTCTAACCAACGGTCTAACCAACGGTCTAACGAACGCTCTAACGAACGGTCTAACGAACGCTCTAACCAACGGTCTAACCGACGGTCCAACCAACGGTCTAACGAACGCTCTAACCAACGGTCTAACCGACGGTCCAACCAACGGTCCAACCAACGGTCCAACCGACGGTCCAACCGACGGTCCAACCAACGGTCCAACCAACGGTCCCACCGACGGTCCAACCGACGGTCCAACCAACGGTCCAACCAACGGTCTAACGAACGCTCTAACCAACGGTCTAACCAACGGTCTAACGAACGCTCTAACCAACGGTCTAACGAACGGTCTAACCAACGGTCTAACGAACGGTCTAACCGACGGTCTAACCGACGGTCTAACCAACGGTCTAACCAACGGTCTAACGAATGGTCTAACCAACGCTCTAACGAACGGTCTAACGAATGGTCTAACCAACGGTCTAACCAACGGTCTAACGAACGGTCTAACGAATGGTCTAACCAACGGTCTAACCGACGGTCTAACCGACGGTCTAACCAACGGTCTAACGAACGCTCTAACGAACGCTCTAACGAACGCTCTAACCAACGGTCTAACCAACGGTCTAACCAACGCTCTAACGAATGGTCTAACCAACGCTCTAACCAACGGTCTAACCAACGGTCTAACCAACGGTCTAACCGACGGTCTAACCGACGGTCTAACCGACGGTCTAACCAACGGTCTAACGAACGGTCTAACCAACGGTCTAACGAACGCTCTAACCAACGGTCTAACCAACGGTCTAACGAACGGTCTAACCAACGGTCCAACCAACGGTCCAACCAACGGTCCAACCAACGGTCCAACCAACGTTCCAACCAACGGTCTAACCAACGGTCCAACCAACGGTCTAACCAACGGTCTAACGAACGGTCCAACCAACGGTCCAACCAACGGTCCAACCAACGGTCCAACCAACGGTCTAACCAACGGTCCAACCGACGGTCCAACCGACGGTCTAACCGACGGTCTAACCAACGGTCTAACGAATGAGCTTCAGTCTTCAGTCCCGATCAAGACTGGACTTAAATTCCTGGACTTTCACGGTGTCTCAGATGGACACGTGCACCTAAACAGGCCTCTGAAACTTACAGTACACATCCAGGCGGTAGTGTCGGATCCTTTTCTGCCCCCCCAGGGCTGGGTGGGTGGCTTCGCAGCTCAGGGCCGCACCATTGTCTTTCCTCTCTACTGGGACATGAATGGTGTTGGACACGCTAAACGTCTTCCCATTATCCTGCTGAGACACAGCGCCTGGACACAGAGAGAAGACAAGGAAACGGGACTGAGTCTTCCACTGGTGTTCACCTGCTCGTTAAGGTCACTGGACTAAATACAGCAATCAGGAATGTTTGGGTTCAATCGGAGACTTGATCTCCTCGGGATTCCTTCAGGTTTTTCACAAATTCCCCCCAACAACCAAATCTTTGCTGTCATGAGCTCAGCAGGTCTGACACCATGCGTCTGCTTTGGGAAGAGGAGGGGTGGGAAAGAGAGGAAGCTGGGGGGGGGGCAGGGGGGGGCACGATGGCAGGAGAGCGAGTGAAAGAAGAAACATTCCGTTGCGTATATATTTCATGGAAACAAGTGTCAGTCTGGAGCATTTGGTGTGTCCATGAGACAGGAGGGGACGGGCATGTTGCCGGAGCAACAGAGCAGGACGCCACAGAGGAGGGAGAGAGCAGTAAGACCGGGGGGGGGGGGGGCAGCAAGACAACATGATGGACGGTGGAAGGACAGATTTGGGCTGGTTGAAGCAACAACGTTGATTAGAATTCACAAACTTTACTGCTGCTCATCCAACAAGAACTTAAGAGATCCTGGGTGATAGTGAACAGGAAGAAGGGAGCAATGGGAATAGTGGCTTCATGAAGGAGAGCATTTCCATATCTGCTGGGATCAGACTCTGACCTTCACAGCTCATTCCAGTCAGCTCCAAAAGAGGAGAGGAGAGGAGCAGCCGTCCAAGAGGGTCGAGACCTTCAGACACGGGCCTTCAAATGCAGCGCTGAAGGCTGCAGACACCAGTGGGAACGACATGAAGAACCAGCAAGAGCACATGTTGGGGCCATTTTTGGATACCTAGCATGGTGTTGGGGATCAAGGGGGGGGGTACGAGTCTGTCGTTCAACCTACAGACCGGCCGACTCGCCTCCCATAGAAAGAGCTCAGAACCAGCGGTTAGGGTTAGGGTTAGCCAGCGGTGGTTAGGGTTAGGGTTAGCCAGCAGTGGTTAGGGTTAGCCAGCAGTGGTTAGGGTTAGGGTTAGCCAGCAGTGGTTAGGGTTAGCCAGCAGTGGTTAGGGTTAGCCAGCGGTGGTTAGGGTTAGGGTTAGCCAGCAGTGGTTAGGGTTAGCCAGCAGTGGTTAGGGTTAGCCAGCGGTGGTTAGGGTTAGGGTTAGCCAGCAGTGGTTAGGGTTAGCCAGCGGTGGTTAGGGTTAGGGTTAGCCAGCGGTGGTTAGGGTTAGCCAGCGGTGGTTAGGGTTAGCCAGCGGTGGTTAGGGTTAGGGTTAGCCAGCAGTGGTTAGGGTTAGGGTTAGGGTTAGCCAGCGGTGGTTAGGGTTAGCCAGCGGTGGTTAGGGTTGGCGTTAGGGCTGATGGGGACCACAAGGCCTCGGCTGCCCTTCCCTCTGTCACGATGATTCTATGTAGTTCTTTTATTTCCTCGCTCTCATCTGGGCGGAGCTTATGTTGAAGCGTTCTCCCACCAGAGTCCAGATATCAGGGCCACAGGAAGGTTCCCAACAGGTGTGTAACAGGTGTGTGTAACAGGTGTGTGTAACAGGTGTGTAACAGGTGTGTAACAGGTGTGTGTAACAGGTGTGTGTGGTCTCCAACCCTCACTGGGGCATCGACCTTCTCAGTTTTTTCAGTTTGCCCTGAACAGAAAGAATTTCCAGAAACTGAAACGAGGAACCTGCTGGTTTCTGAGTGGGGCTGAGACATGAGACCCCCGAGTGTGAAGGTCCAGAACAGAGGAGCCTGATGAGAGATTTATATTGATCAACTCAGACAATTGTGACGTTAGGAAGGAGCAAGGCCAACGATCCACAGAACCAAGATGGAGAACATGTGATGGTTGGGACGGACGGTCGGGGCCCGGTTCTTCTGCAGCCAGGACGTCCCTAACCCTAACCCTAACCGTGTGTCATAACCTCGGCGTCTCTACAGCCGACGCACATCTCTGACACGCTAGATCAAGAAGGACGATTTGAATCTGTTCAAAGCAGTTTGGATGATTTAATTCTCCTGCACATAATTAAGCAGGAAAGGAAGACGCGCCGTCCATCAATCAGTCTCATTTGCTCTGCACCTGCTGACCTATCTGCTACTTCCTGTCTTAAACTACCAATCATCAGCCAATGATGTCGTTCACCACTTCCTCTCCATCGGTTCTACGTTCTCCCATTAGCTCCTCATCTGTCCCCCGCTCACACCTCAGCATCCATCAGCCCATCTGTGATCCGTGTCCAGGTACCTGGGATCTCCCTGCTGTTGCGAACCCATCGGAGGCTAGCAGCAGGCTTGCTCCTCGGTGAGACACAGATGAGCTCCACCTCGCCACCTTCCACTGCCACCTGCTTCACCTCCACCGATGGGACCTCGGGGGGCACCAGAACCGAGAGTGTCGCCACCTGGTGGTGCGTGGCGTCAGTGTAGAGCTGACAGAAGTACCCGCCCTCGTCCAAGACGCTGACGTTGGTCAACGTGATGCGCACGAGCCGCGGTGTGAAGAGCACCATCTGGAAACGCTCGTCCTTCAAGGCTGGAGGTGACAAAAGGAAGACGGCATGGCATTAACGAGGGAGCTTTAGCTTTAGCTTTAGCTTTAGCACCATCACAATTTGTCTGGAAATAAAACAGCATTTAAAAGCTCCTCTTGGGATACACTCAGCCCCTTTTTAACGTTTCTTAAAAATAACACTCGCTGAGGTACGATTGCATCATTAATAATTCTTTAATAATTCATCATTAATTGAACGACAGGAGATGTTTAAGGAGCCTCCGTTTTCAGGCTTTTCTGGTAAATCTTTTCCATCGTTACCCAGAATCCTCTCTGCTGTCACATGACGAGCAGCTTCCTGCTGAAGCTTTGATGCTTTTGATCCGCTGAGCAGGAAGAACGTTTCGTTTTCAATATTAAGGAAAAGGACAAATATTTGAGCCAATTTGATGAAACTGATCAACCGTGGGGGGGGGGGGGGAGCCGGCTCAACCGTGGGGGGGGGCCAGGCAGCCGGCTCAACCGTGGGGGGGCCCAGGGAGCCAGATCAAGTGTGGGGGGGGCCCAGGCAGCCGGCTCAATCGTGGGGGGGGGCCAGGCAGCCGGCTCAACCGTGGGGGGGGGCCCAGGGAGCCGACTCAACCGTGGGGGGGCCCAGGGAGCCAGATCAAGTGTGGGGGGGCCCAGGCAGCCGGCTCAATCGTGGGGGGGCCCAGGGAGCCAGATCAAGTGTGGGGGGGCCCAGGCAGCCGGCTCAATCGTGGGGGGGGCCAGGCAGCCGGCTCAACCGTGGGGGGGGGGCCCAGGGAGCCGACTCAACCGTGGGGGGGCCCAGGGAGCCAGATCAACCGTGGGGGGGGCCCAGGGAGCCGGCTCAACCGTGGGGGGGCCCAGGGAGCCAGATCAACCATGGGGGGGGGCCAGGGAGCCGGCTCAACGGGTTTTCCATGTTAGTTTAGTTTTCGCTAAACAATTTTTTAAAAAAAATTAAATTAAATTATCTCGTGTTTTTGGTGTTTCCTTCTCAAACACACATGATCTCACGAGGCCAGATGGTTCTCCAGCCCTCTCTGGTTCTCCAGCCCTCTCTGGTTCTCCAGCCCTCTCTGGTTCTTCAGCCCTCTCTGGTTCTCCAGCCCTCTCTGGTTCTCCTGCCCTCTCTGGTTCTCCAGCCCTCTCTGGTTCTCCAGGCCTCTCTGGTTCTCCTGCCCTCTCTGGTTCTCCAGCCCTCTCTGGTTCTCCTGCCCTCTCTGGTTCTCCAGGCCTCTCTGGTTCTCCAGGCCTCTCTGGTTCTCCAGCCCTCTCTGGTTCTCCAGCCCTCTCTGGTTCTCCAGCCCTCTCTGGTTCTCCAGCCCTCTCTGGTTCTCACGCCCTCTCTGGTTCTCCAGCCCTCGCCGGGTTATCTGAGCGCTGACGTTCATGCTGCCATTGAAGGGTCTGCTGTGGCCTCCATCGGGCAGGTGATGAAGGCTGCAGACCGTTGCTACCGCTATCAAAGCCACGATGCTTCCACATTTCCTGGACAGCTGTCAGCCAGGGTTTCAACTCAGCGGTGTAACATTTGGAATGTTCCTCCACCTCCATTTCTAACTTGGTGGTCAGTATCACATCATCTGGTCCACATCAGCCTGGCTCAGCTCCTCAGGTGTAATAGGAGAAAGAGGGGCCATTGTGGCGCCTCCGGAATCGTTTTCTAGGGCAGAATTGCTTCTAAATCTGAAGATGAATTTGTTATAAAACTTCAGAGAGTTTGAAGATCAGTGCTTGATGGAGCGCCTTGGAACAAACGTCTTCTTTAGGCCATTTCTGGCTTTGAAGGGGGATTTTCTTCCTTCTTCCAAAGCACCGATTGGACGAGACAAATGAGAAATGAACTGATTCTCTGTAAGTGGCTGCTTTATTCTCTGCTGGGAGCATTTCTGACGAGTGTTGAAGTTTGTGGTGCATTACGTCAGTCCAGGTGAGCAACGTCCACAAGTGTTTGTCTAAGTCATAGCTGGTGGGAGGTGTGTGGGGGGTGGGGGGGCGACGGGAGTGATGGCCTTTGGGTCCAATGCTTACGGTACTACAGCAATAATCTCTCCCAAATGTGACAGTTGCAGAGTTATTGCCCACATTTTAAATGTCAGATGTTTGTTCCTTCGCCTTTATCGTCCCGCCTCATTAGCATGCAGCACAGAGCTAACTGCAGGGAGAGGAGAGGAGATCTGGACCACAGAGAGCGAGCTGCCGCTCTGTTACAGCTGTCAGGGCCTAGAACCCTTAACCCTAACCCAGTCCCATACGGCCGTCCTGGCGGCGCCACGCTACACAGCCTGGAAAGTGCGGAATGATGCTACACACAATGGCCCCACTTTATATTTCTGATACTGGTGGTGGCAAAAAAGGAGGGCAAAAAAAGATGGGCAAAAAAGGAGGGCAAAAAAAGATGGGCAAAAAAAGATGGGCAAAAAAGATGGGCAAAAAAGATGGGCAAAAAAAGATGGGCAAAAAAGATGGGCAAAAAAAGATGGGCAAAAAAGATGGGCAAAAAAAGATGGGCAAAAAAGGAGGGCAAAAAAAGATGGGCAAAAAAGATGGGCAAAAAAGATGGGCAAAAAAAGATGGGCAAAAAAGATGGGCAAAAAAAGATGGGCAAAAAAGGAGGGCAAAAAAATGGGCAAAAAAGGAGGGCAAAAAAAGATGGGCAAAAAAAGGAGGGCAAAAAAAGATGGGCAAAAAAGGAGGGCAGAAAAAGATGGGTAAAAAAGGAGGGCAAAAAATGATGGGCAAAAAAGGAGGGCAGAAAAAGATGGGCAATCCTACACTTGATCAACCTTTGTGAAATCCACATTGCAAATACTGGGAGAATAAATGGACCAGTCACACCAGGACAACATGACAGGAACGCCGGCGCTCCGTCGGCCACATGAGGCCCTTTCACTGACTTCTGTCTTTCACTTGGTTTTTCTCTTTGACCGTTTTATCCCATTCAGGGTCACGAGGTCACTCGCTCAGGTGTGGCCCTGTTCTCTCCCAGGGAATTCCCTTCTATCGCGAGGCCTCTGGGCCCTCAGGAGCGACACGACGGACGGACCTTGCTGCTTTTGTTATTGCTCGCCATGGGACTTTATGGGGCCACTTTCTTATTCGGATCGGCTTATTCCGATGGGTTCTCTCCCGTTTGGCCCGGGAAAGTGTTTCCACCTGGGTGTGAACAGGTGTTCACCTGTTGGGGCAGAGTAGCCAGCAAGGCGCAGGTGATCAGTTGAGTGTCCTGTCTGGAGCCACGCGCTCCACCTGTGGACCACTGCATTGGTTGGTCTTTGTCACACAAAACAGCAAACACAACTTTGCTGTTTCTGCTCCTGGGTGGAAGATGTGACCCAACTGGTTATAACCTGATGGGAATTCTTCTCCCAAACGCTGCAACACCAACACGTGACACAAAATTCATCGGTCAACCGCCACAACTTTCAAATACCAAAATAACCCTGAACATATCGACACATTCACGGAGGTTTTGTAGAAGCAGAGCAGCCATTCGGGCGAAGCTTTTGCTCTTAATTAGGTTATGAAACTGTTTTGCTTGCGAACCCTCAGGCTCTCAGCAAAATTTGTCTTTGTTACGCTGTTGATTACAAAGATAATTAGCCACAGAGCGGTCATTAACAAAATATGCAACTGGCGAGGCCATGTGTTAATGAGGCACTTTAATAGGTTCTCATCTCATCTTGAGGGTTAGCTGTGGATTAGGTGAAGAATGTTGAACTTTGCTGATCCGGCTGGGAGGTAGTCTGTGTTAGGGTGAATGACAACCATAACTGACCCTAACCCTAACCCTGACCCGAACCCTCACCCTCACCCTAACCCTCTAAACCTGACCCTAACCCTCTAACCCTAACCCTAACCCTGACCCTAACCCTAACCCTCTAACCCTGACCCTCACCCAAACCCTCACCCTCACCCTAACCCTCTAACCCTGACCCTCACCCAAACCCTCACCCTAACCCTCTAACCCTAACCCTCACCCTAACCCTCACCCTAACCCTGACCCTCTAACCCTGACCCTCACCCTCTAACCCTCACCCTCTAACCCTCACCCTCTAACCCTAACCCTCACCCTCTAACCCTCTAACCCTCACCCTCTAACCCTCTAACCCTGACCCTCTAACCCTCTAACCCTCACCCTCTAACCCTAACCCTCACCCTCTAACCCTCACCCTCTAACCCTCACCCTCTAACCCTAACCCTCACCCTCTAACCCTCTAACCCTCACCCTCTAACCCTCTAACCCTGACCCTCTAACCCTCTAACCCTCACCCTCTAACCCTAACCCTCACCCTAACCCTCTAACCCTAACCCTCACCCTCTAACCCTCACCCGCTAACCCTCACCCTCTAACCCTCACCCTCTAACCCTAATCCCCTAACCCTAACCCTAACCCTGACCCTAACCCTCTAACCCTAACCCCCTAACCCTCACCCTCTAACCCTCACCCGCTAACCCTCACCCTCTAACCCTCACCCTCTAACCCTAATCCCCTAACCCTAACCCTAACCCTGACCCTAACCCTCTAACCCTAACCCCCTAACCCTCACCCTCTAACCCTCACCCTCTAACCCTAACCCCCTCACCCTAACCCTGACCCTCACCCTCTAACCCTAACCCTCACCCTCACCCTCTAACCCTCACCCTCTAACCCTCACCCGCTAACCCTCACCCTCTAACCCTCACCCTCTAACCCTAATCCCCTAACCCTAACCCTAACCCTGACCCTAACCCTCTAACCCTAACCCCCTAACCCTCACCCTCTAACCCTCACCCTCTAACCCTAACCCCCTCACCCTAACCCTAACCCTGACCCTCACCCTCTAACCCTAACCCTCACCCTCACCCTCACCCAGAAGGGTGAGTTTCAGTTAGTCATACACATGAGTTTGTGTGCGCTGGGATACACACCTCTTGTGCCGTTGAAGAAAAGGGTCTGGCGGCGAGGGTTCTGGATGACCACGATGGATCCATCGTAGTTCTGCAAGCGACAGGAGATCTGAGCCGTGCCTCCTTCCAAGACCGTGACGTTCTCGGCCTGCACGGCCTGGCAGCACGCTGGGGGAGGGCGAGAAGGACATCGGCGTCACAGACGTGAGCGCGAAAAAGAAGAAAGGAAGAATGCTAGAGACACGTTTGCGGCCCTCTGGAGACGTGTGTGTGTGGGGGTGTGTGTGTGAGTGTTTCCAGATCGGGAACTTAGAGCATCGTTCAGTCGCTCGCTATTGATCCACTGGACGAGGACAGAAAACAGAGGGAAAGACGAGAGCAGAGAAGAGAAAGTGAGATTAAGTGAAATCATAAGGAAAAGGACGTGTTGTGCTCTAACAATGATGAGTGTGATTATCATCGGGCTGTTGGTGGTGAAGGTGGGGGGGCTGCATGCGGGCCGGTGAGCAACAATGAAGCACATCCTTAGGAGGAGGAACACACACACAAGTGCGTCCACCTGGGAAGGACAAACAGACACTTTCTCACTCCTCCACAAACTCCAAAAACCTCCCAAATCTCCCAACAAGCTTGGCTTTTGCCTGAACTCAGTATTTTTAGCCAAGGGGCCTGGAGACGTCAGTGGGCTGCTTTGATGTTCCCGACAAAGCCGAGAGAATAACGAGCACTTTGATTCTGCTTTGATTGGAGCATCTTCACATTTCTGGGTTGTTGACAGAGCAGAGCAGAGACAGGCCTCGCGTCCAGCCACCCCGTCCGTCCGTCCGTCCGTCTGGAACGAACAACGTGCTGAGGCTGGCGCCGTCTGAGATGCTTTGACTAGATTTGTTGACTTGGTAGCTTTGAGCTAAAAATAAAATATGATAAAATAAAATATGCAACCGAACAAGAGGATTAAATGAGTTTATGGTCTTTGGGTCACCTGCAACAGAAAACTGGAAATCAAAACAACAAAGGAATGTACAGATCCAGCCGGGGTTTCCCAGTGACAGTTATTATAATCCAGGGAATATATCTGCAAAACTAGAGGCTAGTTGAGGCTAGTTGAGGCTAGTTGAGGCTAGTTGAGGCTAGTTGAGGTTAGTTGAGGCTAGTTGAGGCTAGTTGAGTGTGACGTGAATCTCCGGGCACAAAGTGGACAGCAGAGTGGGACACGACACCATGGTGCAAAGATCTGGAGCTTTGTATTAAAGCTCTGAAAAATCAGAGAAAACCAACAAAAAGAAAGAGAAGAAAGAACTGGAAATTTGAAATATTGTGTTGCATCTTGCAGACGTCCGGACTCAAGAACGATCGAGCAAACAGATGCAGACAAAATAAAAACGGGTCTGATGCTGCAGGGTTCTATCGGCCCGTCAACAATGGTGAGCTTTAGCGTTAGCATTGTCTTCACGTTCTGCTCATCATCACGGTGATGAGGAGACTTTCACCTGCCATCAAGTTCTAAAAGCCTGTTTAGTGAATTAATATCTATCAAACAAATACTAGAAAAACACTCTCAGCATCACTATTGTGATTCATAGCAGGGATGCATCAGTTTGCCAGCCCCAGCTCAATTATTGTCCTAATGGTGCATCACTATGGCAACCAGCCCATCATCATTGTTTAGAACAATGTTAAGTGGAATAACTCAGGTGACAATGCCACTGCTCTCTGTGATGCATCACCCAGCTTAGCCGACATCGGGATCGGAAGACGACATACCCACACATTAAATGCCCACTTTTATTCTGGGGGTTGGCAAGTGGCTGTTTCTACCCCCCCACCCCGACAGCGGAGGGTTAGGGTTACACCCCCCCCCCCCCCCCCCCCCCGACAGCGGAGGGTTCTTCCCAAATAATGAGCTACAGTAGCAGAGCAGTACTGCATGAAGAAGTGAGATAACATTGGAATGGGGGGGGCTTCCACCATCTCCCACTGAGAGACGTCACCCAGAAACACCTGCAGGCTGCTGAGAGAAGAGAAGATCGGTATGGGCCAAGAGATACCAGAATACAACACATCAAGGATCAATACCATAACACATCAAGGATCAATACCATAACACATCAAGGATCAATACCATAATATAACACATAAAGCAACAATACCAGAATACAGTACAAATTGGGGTCTATAGCTAAATTACACATTGGTTCATAAATTCTCCTCTCCAACCATGCGGGGGCAGTGTTTTAAATTGGTGGCTCTCGTGGCTCGTGCGGCCTCCCCTCGCCCCCACCCCTTTAAAAAGGTCAGTAGAGATCAAAGAATGCCCGATCATTTCAACACGTCTACACAATACACACCTAAGAAGCGCTCACAACCATGTGACGAGACTCTGTTGGGATGTCCCCACAGGAGATGTGATAATGTGAGCACGCAGGGAATAACAGGCACAGGAGGGTTGCCCCCCCCCCGTTGTTACAATGGTCAATCAATCAATCAATCAATCTTTATTGATGATGCGTCAGTTACAATCAAGTTTGTCTCTATGGGTGAAGACGTTCTACATCAGAGACGAGCTATCGAGCCCCCACATAGTCCTGAAGAAGACTCACTGCCCTCCTCACGCATGTTGCCATGCCTAACCCTAACCCTAACCCCTAACCTAACCTAACCCTTGTGTTGCCATGCCTAACCCTAACCCTAACCCTAACCTTAACTCAACCTAACCCTTGTGTTGCCATGCCTAACCCAACCCTAACCCTAACCCTAACCTTAACCTAACCTAACCCTTGTGTTGCCATGCCTAACCTTAACCCTAACCCTAACCTTAACCCTAACCTTAACCCTAACCTTAACTCAACCTAACCCTTGTGTTGCCATGCCTAACCTTAACCCTAACCTTAACCCTAACCTTAACCCTAACCCTAACCTTAACCCTAACCTTAACCCTAACCTAACCTAACCCTTAACCTAACCTAACCCTAACCCTAACCTTAACTTAACCCTAACCTTAACTCAACCTAACCCTTGTGTTGCCATGCCTAACCCTAACCCTAACCCTAACCTTAACTCAACCTAACCCTTGTGTTGCCATGCCTAACCCTAACCCTAACCCTAACCTTAACTCAACCTAACCCTTGTGTTGCCATGCCTAACCCTAACCCTAACCTTAACTCTTATCCTAGCCCGTGTGTGGTCAACACAGCAGCCATACCGATGACACTCAAATTCGGGGCGTACCCGTCTGTGGACACGTCTCATCCCATCCTCATCATTTCCAGCCCTTCTTCCTTCTCCTCTTCCTCCCCCTCCTCTTCCTCCTCCTCCTCTTCCTCCCCCTCCTCTTCCTCCCCCTCCTCTGTCTTATCCTTCTCCTTCATAAGCAATAAAAACTCTGGCGTCCCCGTAATTGTCTCCCAAGCTGCAGGAGCTTTTATTTTCCTTGCAATTTGTTCCTCTTTTCTTCTTCCACTTTCAGCGACTCGCTGGGAAATCTTTTCCTGCCTCTCCGCCACCAAATGTGATTTGTCCTGCAGCTCAAGTCGGCAGCATAATCGTGCTGTTGTGGCTCAGTGCCAGGAAAGAGGGTGCAAAGGGAAGACGGCGAAGAGTTGCTAAAGGGAGCTAAAGGGACAAGAGGACAAAAGAATCAATGCGTCAGGAAAGGAAGCGTCGCAGCTGTTTCACTCACTTTCACCTCCAACTCTACTTTGGCCTCTTTTAATTGCCGGTTGTGTCTCTTGGCCTGTTTTTCTTCCTTCTGTACGAGTTTTCATGCTGTCTTACGCATTTCTTTGCACACTCTTCAAGGTGAGACTGACGGACCTCCATAGCTTCCTCTGATGCTCACAAGAGGTGACGTGAGAGCTCCACATGAGGCCAAACACCAACACTGCCCTCCGGTGGCAGAAAGCAAGAAAATAAATCGTTCCTGCCTCCGACATGAAATGAAAAACTCAACTTACTGAAATGTCTTCAATAGATTTGAATTCTTTTCAGTCAGTTTTTCTGATCAGTCTGGTAATAAAACACTAGTTTTTCTTTCACAATGTCGTGAAGGAGCTCGTGGCTGAACACGCCGTTTGTTTTACGATAAATATCACAGAAGCAGAGAGAAAAACATGGCGTGCTACCAAAATAAATGTGATGGGGTGACAAAATGGAAGCATCCAGAGCCTGTTAGCATTCAAGTTCAGCTATTTTCCTGATGATGGAGAATGTCTGTTATACAAATGTGAATCTGTTGTGAAGAGTTTTTAGAAATATCGCGGACGCCCATAATTACGATGGCGCTACATGATTGCGAACGCCTCTGGGAAACTGTCATCTCTGCTCCTTTCTAAGGTTCTTCGGTCCACACATCCACTACTCTCACCGTTTCTGGCTTTTGTCTGACAACGAGGTTCACTCATGTGTCCAACATCCCTGCGATGGTCATGATATGCACAACAGCGTTAGCCTCTCCTAGCATACTCCCAGTATGTCAAAGGTCTAAAGTAGATGTAGTTGCTATAGAGGTGAGAACGCTAAGCAAACAACATATTAAAATTAAACATGGCCCCTGGGCCCAGGAGCCGCGCCCAGGGGCCGGGCCCAGGAGCCGCGCCCAGGAGCCGGGCACAGGAGCCGGGCCCAGGAGCCGGGCCCAGGGGCCGGGCCCAGGGGCCGGGCCCAGGGGCCGGGCTCATCCTCCTCCTCCTCTCCACTGTGTCCCAGTCTGGGGACCAACGCTGCTCTGTTAGCTTCTTTGGAGAAGCTATTTCCATTTCATTTTCATTGACTGGCTCATCTGCTCTCAGTCTCCTGTATTTTCTCCTCCTGTGCTCCTGTCTGCACTTTCCCTCGAGACCAAATCTTAATGACCAATTCCAGCTTAATTACCTTAATTACATTTTAAACTATTCAACTCAAGTGTGATTCCATCATGAGAGGATTCTCCCTCGGCCACGTCCTCAGTAGTGCACTGGATATCATGTTGTAGCAATTCACTCCATTAGTATAAAATTCATTCTTCTCTTTTTCTTTTGTATATTAAATTGCAACATTTAGCAGCAGATCTGCAAGAAGTTTAATTTAAAACTTGTGCGGAAATTAAACGACCACATCCTGAATGATGTGGAAGCCTCTTTGATCCATTCTGTCTTCCCCAAATGATTTTAGACGTGATCACATCTGCAGAATGGGTGTGAATTTCTTTGTTGTGAGAGACTTTGAGTTTTGACTTACGAGTGGTAAACAGCAGGACCAGGACCAGGACCAGGACCAGGACCAGGACCAGGCTGCGCTGAGCCAGAGCGACGGGGGAAGGGAGAAGGCGACAAAGGACACAGCTCCGGACAGTCTTCATTGTATACGGACAAGTGTGTGTGTGTGTGCGTGTGTGTGTGTGTGTGTGCACGTTTGATCAATGGCTCCTTTGTGACCCTTCCTGGATTACTGCAGACAAAGCAGCACGCGTACGAACACACACCGATTTGTCCTCCACTGCAACGCTTCAAACACGTCCACACAGTAGCTGTGTTATTACACAGTGTATTACAGTGTAATAACACAGAGGCTGCTGTGTCACTCTCCTGTGTCACCAAATCACAACACATTCAAACCTTTCCAGCATGAAAAATAAGATTTGCCAACGTAAATAATCATTCAAAATAAATCACAGGAAACACAACTGAGTAAGAAACTGTCACATCTTGTGCTTCTCTGAAAGCTGCTGTCACGTGCACAACGTGCACAACGTGCACATTCAGCTGCTGCTGAGCAGCAGAGCTCAGCCTCAGAACAGCAGAGACTCCCCCACCACTCAAGCAGAAACTCCGACAGCAGAAGTTAGCGGAGCAGCCTGGACTCCTGCGTTGCTTAACGAGTCTATTTAGAGGCAATAAACAGGCCGCGGACACTTTAACGAGCCGCTGGCCGACTGCACGATGTGGTTCAGACACAGAGCAGAGCAGCACCAAGAATCAACGTTGCTGCGCTAAACGCTGAAACGAGCAGCTGCTAATCAGGACACACGGCTTCCTCTGCGGCTCGTTACTCTCCACTTCTTCTGTGGAAATACAGCTAGCTAGATTGTTGTGCCCTCGAGGTAGCGTGCTCCTTCTGCGGCGGATTCCATTTGAATTCTAACGAGGTTTTCTGCACCTCTCGCACAACAAATTGCCATGAAAAAGTCACCGTTTCCTTTGAGCTGTGAGCAAACCAAGCTGCAGAAATGGAGACTCAACTTATGGCGAAGGTCAAATCAAACCCACTGACGCTGAGGGCTGTTTATGAAGGTGGCATGAGTCGAATAATTAGCCAATAATTAGCAAGGAGCTGAGCAGATGGCAGCAGGACACTTTGATTCAGAAGTTACTCTTCTGCTGTTCTGCCTCTGAGACCGACCGATCATTCGATCCGCTAACGACCGTCACACGACCGTCATCCACCGACACCTCCTTCCCGTCGCTCCTCTGGCTGCAGTAAATCCACTCAGAAGCAGCCGGAGCTTCAGGCTCCCACTGGCCGTCGGGAGCAAATGCACGAGGTTTTCCCGTGTGTGTGTCTGCAGAGCGACAGTGTGACGGGCTTCGCACCAGCTGATGGAGCCGCAATGGCCCCAACACGTGTAGCAGAGCAGCGTATCAACTGGGGCAACTGGGGCAACTGGGCAGCTCTGGGGTCCGTGGGCAGGCGCACACAAAAGGAATTTCCTTAATTAGCCGGTGTCCTCAAAAGTCAGCCTGGTTTACCCGTCCGTCCCGGTCCGTAGCTGCAGGTTAGTCCCAACAAAGTTGCGTTTGATCCAAAGAGTGGAATAATCCCAGTGCGGCTGGTCCCCCCAACATCTGCCCGTCCCTGGAGGCTGCTGTTTATATAACCCCGGCCAGCCTCCGCTGGCTTCAGACGGGGGGGCCATGTGCATATTTTGCATCCTATTTTGTGAAGGTCAGGAATCAGTGTGTGCGGATGGAGGCAGCAACAATGGCGGCCTTTCAGGTCAAGCACCATGCGGCTGGTGTGGGCCTGAATGTGTCGGTCTGTCTGGGGGGGCCGGAGCAGAATGTACATTCAGACGCCTGTTTGGCCCTTTTACAATCCGCTAACTATTTATTTATCCTTGACAGCACACAGAGCCCGTTTATGGGTGTTAAATGGCCTTTTTTACTGCAGCAGGCAGAGATAAAGCTGGCAGCTAGCAGGAGCTCTGCCTACCCAGCAGGTGACCCCCCCCCCCCCCCACAGCGTCGGGAGTTATGCTGATGTCAACTCCATAAAAAGGGATCACAGGAATCGTTGCTCGCAGCAAGTCCAACCTGATGTTGCATTTTGCAGCCACAGATCAAGCGTGGTGTAAATCCTGCGTGCTGATTGGCCAGAGCACCATGGTCACATCATCGTGGTCATTGGCAGTGAAAGCAACATTAAGCCAGGAGACGATAACTGCTCGCCACCGTTTTCATCGTCTCGTTAAGACCTAAAGCAGCGGCCGTTACAGCAGCACCCCGACCCGATCCTAATCAACCAATCAGAAACGTTTAGCTGTTAGCAAGAACGACAAAGACGTAATTACAGAAAAACAAGAAAAACATACTGAACACGTTGCTTCGTGAGGACGTCCTGATGAGGACGACCCCTGAAGGGTGTGTTGGTTTTAGTGGGCAGAGTCTGTAACAGGACCCCCCCCCCCCACACACACACACACACACACACACACACACACTTTCTCCTTTCTCATACAAATCTAATCTTTAATGGGCTTCATTGGTGCCGCCGTGGAATAAGTGTTGCCAAAGCACTTAAGGGGCTTAAGTCAGCGACGTGCTGAAATTATTAAGCATTCCGAGCTCCTGACAAGGATCCCTGCCTGCTCACTTATGCCGAGGCGGCTATGCTAGCATTTAGTACCAACCAATATATAAATAAGGGGAGGAAGATATATTCCGCTGGGACTGGGAATACATGGAGAGACAGACAAAGGAAAGAGGCTGGAAAAAGGACAGACAAAGGAAAAAGGGAAAAGACGGTAGCAGTAGCAGATGGGAAAGACGGGAATAAGGTGTGAGCCAAGGGCTGATGGGATATATGGACTGGTAGCAGAAGGCTAATGCAGAGATTCTATCAGGAGTTTTATCCAAGATTAAACTTCTCTTTGTCCTTAAGGTGCATTTTGGGGAAGAGGAAGTGTCCCATTTATTTTTGGGAGACGGCACATGTGTCTACTGTGGAGCAGCAATCCTGTGTGAGAGAACCCTGAGATGGAACTGTGTGGAGCTTAGATGTTTCCTTAGAGGGAAATTTAGAACATCTCCTCCAATGGTGCTTCAGCATTAAGGAAGCCTGAAGGTTCAGGTTCAGGTCTGAGGCTCATAGTTACAGGTAAAGAACATTAAAATCATTAAAGAACTTCAAAATCTCAATTTTTTTACCTCAATTGTGCGCAACATTTGCTGTCGCTGCTCTTTTGGATACGTTTGTTAATAGCTCGCCTAAAGCAAAGTGTGAGCCGTTAGCAACTGTGTTACTTTGACCTTTCTGATTAAAGTCACCATCCCTCAGACTAGAAACAATCAATCACATGGTTCCGTCAGCCAGACTTCTCGCTTACGTAGCACTTCTGGGCAAAACGATCAATATATTGGTTCTCTCAGTTTGATTGACACCAGAAATAACAAATATTTTCTATGTGTTTTTTCATCTATTAATGTTCGATTACTTGTACAGAAAATATATTTGTCATAAATCTTTTCTAGCCTAATGCTAAACTGGTCACTGGACCAATCAGGTGATTCTCATCCCATAATTATCCTCACTTACAGCTGATTCTCTTTAGAGCGGTAGAAACTAACGCTATGACCGAAGCCCAGTCGATGAATTAGCCCGCCGTTGCTAATCACGTCAGGGGAAAAGCACTGAAATTACTCACGTTTCTAAATCTTAGCAGAGTTTTTTCTTTATCTGTTAGGACACACAAGGATGAAAAAAGATAATATATTAAAAATCAGGCCACGTTTGATCCTTCTATGTGTGATGATTCTGTCCCAGTCTAGGATCTTGTCCTCCGAGCTCGAGACCTCTCTGAGAAGAACCGTCGATCAGACCCAGGAAGGCGGGGCCTCCCCAGGAAGGCGGGGCCTCTTCAGGAAGGCGGGGCCTCCCCAGGAAGGCGGGGCCGACCCAGCTGCCCCCGGGACAGGTTGCTCACTCACAGCACCAACGCACAAAGACCAACAACATTCACGCCTAAGGTCATTTAGCGTTTTCAACCGTCCAAAAACACACGTCTTTGGACGTGGGCGGAACCAAGCGCTGCCCCACCGGCCCCCAAACCAAGATCAGCCTAAGGAGACAGAGTCCACCAAGAACAGGAAGGAGCCAGCGAGTGCTGAAGACAGGCTCTTGTTTGGGATCTAAGAGGTTCTGCAACCACAAGCAGAACCACCCTGGATCCTCCACCAGGTGGAGATCCTGAAGCTGAGAGGACACAGGGACACAGGACACAGGGACACAGGACACAGGGACACAGGACACGGGACACAGGGACACAGGGACACAGGACACGGGACACAGAACACAAGGACACAGGACACGGGACACAGGGACACAGGGACACAGGGACACAGGACACAGGACATAGGGACACAGGACACAAGGACACAGGGACACAGGACATAGGGACACAGGACACAAGGACACAGGGACATAGGGACACAGGACACAAGGACACAGGACATAGGGACACAGGACACAGGACATAGGGACACAGGACATAGGGACACAGGACACAGGACATAGGGACACAGGGACATAGGGACACAGGGACATAGGGACAAGGACACAATGGACATTGGGAAGGGAAGCAAAATGGAAATCAAAGATGTTCATTAAACCTCAAGAACCTGCCTTCAAGAACCCAGATGATCACCAAGGAAGACGAATGACAGCGTTTAGTTAACATCAGCGTACGTGCACAACTACCCGCCCCCCTCTGGGATAACAGGTCCAGACTCTTGTTTGAAGCAAACTGTCTGGAAGGTTCTGGTAATTCTGGTAGTTGAATCCCAGCAGCTGGACTGTTGGAGTTCCATGGAGATGTTTCACCTCTCATCCAGGAGGCTTCATCAGTTCCAGCTGACTGTTGGGGACTTCCAGGTTCTTCTGCTCTTCAGGAGCCATGAACCCATTTGGAGCTTCAGTCACCTGGAGGTTGGTCGTGATGCTAGTTGAGTCGTGGCGACTGCGGTGTAAAACCGAGTCCACCAGCTCCTGAACCCGTCTTCCCTCCCCATGGGCAGCTGGTATCGGCTCTTACGTCCTCGTTCACCATGGCCTTCAGGAGGTCCAGCCTCACCTGGCTAACCCTAACCGTGCGGAGGGTTCCTGGCGAGGCTCGAGCCAAGCAACACCTGCGGGACGTCTCCTGTTCATGCCGCTGTGCAAACACCTGCACGGGCGTCCAACCCACAACACACTTTAGGCTAGAAACCTTTACGTGGGGGGGGGGGCAGCTCTGTCTGTTGAGGACTGGGCAGAAATTCAGAGGGTTCTCGGTTCCAAACCAGGTACCAACAAACACGGAAGGTGTTCTGGTAGGAAAGATGCCAGAACATCTCCAGAGCAATACCAAGGTCCCCTTGAGCAAGGCACCAAACCCCCAGTAGCTCACATAGGCCCCCGCAATGAGCAGGCCCCCACCCAGGGTGCTTCACACCATCCTGACCTTCTCTCTTGTAGCTCCACAGATAAGACTCAGCGGTTTACAGGCTGGGTCAGAACCCACTCAGCCCCCCAGCAGAGACGTGGACTCTGGGCCGGATGTGGTCTAGAGTTTGACACATTCGGTGGACACAAACATCCAAGGAAAGAAACACAAAAGGCTAAAAGCAAGAACATCAAACACATGCACACAACTGTGGGTGAACGTCAGTAGAACAAAGCACCAACATGAACATGAAGGAGAGCGAGAAGGAGAAGAATGAGGGTGAGAAGAAAAGAGGAGGGACAGCAGTGCTAAGAGGCTATCGCTACATGCTAATTTAAATGTTTTATCATGTCGGAGGGATTACATGCAAACACACACACACGGACACACACACACACACACACGGACACACGCACACACACACACACACACACACACACACTTGTGGAAGCACTGTGTGTGTGTGTGTGTGTGTGTGGGGGGGGGGGGGTCCACCCGACAGTGTGCAAATGAAAAATGGAGATGAAATAATTAGACAGGCTGAGTCAAAGTGCTCATCTAAATATGTAAATGTGCTTAATTTTCTTTGATTTGCTTCACTGGTTTCACCTCCTCCTCAGCATCCTCTCTTCCTTCCTTCCTTCCTCTCCTCTCCCCTACCCATGCTGCTCCCTCCCTCCCTAACGGCCGTTCTTTCAGTCTCATCCCGTTACGGCATCTCCATAAATCTGTTTTGTTCCGTTTTTGCAGATGCTAAACACACTAGCATTGTGCTAATGGGGTTGAGAATGTGCTTGGTTACTTCATGCACACTTTGGGCTGTGCAAGCTAACTGGAGATGGAGCGCCCCCCCCCCCCACACACACACACACAAACACACATGCCAACCACTGCTAGCCACAGCAACATTCTGAAAGTGATTCTGTCTCCAGCTAAGAAACATTAGCTCGTCTCTTCTCCTGAAGCACTTCATCCCTGGGATTGTACTCAAAGGCAGGATGGATATAGCATCTAACGAGGGAAGCAGACCAAAGAGAACATGACTCAATCCAGCAAAACGCAAACATGACAAAGCAGCTGAGCTACAGAGCAGCAAGGAGACAGGGATAGATTAGATCACATGATCACTCTAGATGGGATCTCATTAGCATCTAGTCTCCCTGTGAGGAATCTAGGAGTAACTTTTGATCAAATCTCTCCTTCAACTCACACATTAAATTAGTCTCTAGTGCCTTTTCCACCTGAGGAACATCTCAAAGATCAGGAAGCTGCTGACCCACCATGATGCTGAAGTTAGTCCAGCATTTGTTCCTTCAGGCTGGACTATTGTAATTCTTTATTATCAGGGGGTCCAAACAACTCTTTAAGAAGCCTCCAGTTGATCCAAAATGCTGCAGCCAGAGTTCTGACAGGTATTGACCACAGAGGTCACATGACTCCTGTAATGGCGTCGCTTCATTGGCTGCCCGTTAAATTTAGAATAATTTTTAAAACCCTTCTTCTGACCTACCAGGTCCTCAGAGGCCTAGCTCCATCCTACCTGGAGGAGCTAGTGACACCTTACCAGCCCAATAGACCGCTCCGCTCTCAGGATGCTGGTCTACTGGTGGTCCCCAGAGTCTCTAGGAGTAGAATGGGGGGCCGAGCATTTAGCTACCAGGCCCCCCTGCTATGGAACCAGCTCCCTGTCCAGGCCCCCCTGCTATGTAACCAGCTCCCTGTCCAGGCCCCCTGCTCTGGAACCAGCTCCCTGTCCAGGCCCCCCTGCTGTGGAACCAGCTCCCTGTCCAGGCCCCCCAGCTATGGAACCAGCTCCCTGTCCAGGCCCCCCAGCTATGGAACCAGCTCCCTGTCCAGGCCCTCCAGCTATGGAACCAGCTCCCTGTCCAGGCCCTCCTGCTCTGGAACCAGCTCCCTGTCCAGACACCCCTGCTGTGGAACCAGCTCCCTGTCCAGACACCCCGCTATGGAATCAGCTCCCTGTCCAGGCCCCCCTGCTGTGGAACCAGCTCCCTGTCCAGGCCCTCCTGCTGTGGAACCAGCTCCCTGTCCAGGCCCCCCTGCTGTGGAACCAGCTCCCTGTCCAGGCCCTCCTGCTGTGGAACCAGCTCCCTGTCCAGGCCCCCTGCTGTGGAACCAGCTCCCTGTCCAGGTACGGGAGGCTGACTCCATCGCTACTTTAAGATCAGACTTAAAACCTCCTCTTTGATGAAGCTTATTGTTACTAATTCAGTAGTTCCAGTTACTATCATAGACAGACAGATTATCACACTGAGGGGGTCGTCTAATCTAATCGTCACATCTTAGCTATGCTGTTATAGGCCGAGGCTGCAGGGGTCCAGAAACATGATCACCTGACAGGCCTCTGTCACCCCACTGGCTCATGGGCTCCTCTCCTCTCCTCCCTAACTAAGAGTAGCTCAGAGTAACTCTTGTTCCTATCTGCTCATTCAGAATGTGGCATCACTCTTACATCACTCTTAACCCTAACCCTCACTTTTGTTTCTGCTGCTGAGGCATCGCTGCCTGGAGGCGGGTCCACCAGAGGCGGGTCCACCAGAGGCAGGTCCACCAGAGGCGGCTCCACCAGAGGCGGCTCCACCAGAGGCGGCTCCACCAGAGGCAGGTCCACCAGAGGCGGGTCCACCAGAGGCAGGTCCACCAGAGGAGGGTCCACCAGAGGCAGGTCCACCAGAGGCAGGTCCACCAGAGGAGGGTCCACCAGAGGAGGGTCCACCAGAGGCGGGTCCACCAGAGGCGGCTCCACCAGAGGCGGGACCACCAGAGGCGGGTCCACCAGAGGAAGGTCCACCAGAGGCGGCTCCACCAGAGGCGGGTCCACCAGAGGCGGCTCCACCAGAGGCGGGTCCACCAGAGGCGGGTCCACCAGAGGCGGGTCCACCAGAGGCGGCTCCACCAGAGGCATGTCCACCAGAGGCGGGTCCACCAGAGGCGGGTCCACCAGAGGCGGGTCCACCAGAGGAAGGTCCACCAGAGGCGGCTCCACCAGAGGCGGGTGCACCAGAGGAAGGTCCACCAGAGGCGGGTGCACCAGAGGAAGGTCCACCAGAGGCGGGTCCACCAGAGGCGGGTGCACCAGAGGAAGGTCCACCAGAGGCGGGTCCACCAGAGGCGGGTCCACCAGAGGAAGGTCCACCAGAGGCGGGTCCACCAGAGGCGGGTCCACCAGAGGCAGGTCCACCAGAGGCGGGTCCACCAGAGGCGGGTCCACCAGAGGCGGGTCCACCAGAGGAAGGTCCACCAGAGGCGGGTCCACCAGAGGCAGGTCCACCAGAGGCAGGTCCACCAGAGGAGGGTCCACCAGAGGCGGGTCCACCAGAGGCGGGACCACCAGAGGCGGGTCCACCAGAGGAAGGTCCACCAGAGGCGGCTCCACCAGAGGCGGGTCCACCAGAGGCGGCTCCACCAGAGGCGGGTGCACCAGAGGAAGGTCCACCAGAGGCGGGTGCACCAGAGGAAGGTCCACCAGAGGCGGGTGCACCAGAGGAAGGTCCACCAGAGGCGGGTCCACCAGAGGCGGGTCCACCAGAGGCGGGTGCACCAGAGGAAGGTCCACCAGAGGCGGGTGCACCAGAGGAAGGTCCACCAGAGGCGGGTCCACCAGAGGCGGGTCCACCAGAGGAGGGATATTGGGCAGAAAACCTAGCAAATATCTGACGTCAGCTTTATTCATGACGAGTTTGGGGCAACAGCTACTATTGATCTCAAACCAGCTAAAGGAACATTTAGGCCTTTTCTGATTATCTGCTTTGTTATTTACGGTATAGAACAGGAGGCTCCTGGGTCCGTTTGCTTTGAACAAGCAAATCCTCGTCCAAAGCACTTTAATGAGCCAGCGGCTCCCAGCGCTGGGTTCATAGACGAGCATCTTTGGCAGGTCTGTATGAGCAACCGAAGGCCCAGAAGGATCATTTTAGATACTTTTTTAAAAGGATTTTTCCATTTTTAATTGGGTTTAATCAACAGCACTGTCATTTAATTAACTCTCCGACACATGAAGGGTTTAAGCCCTAAAAGAAGAAGAGCTCATCCCAGCAACAACCTGCAACGGTGCTACCATAAAGGGTCCTCAGAAGAATATACTTCCTCAGAGGGGGACTCTAATTAGCAGCAATTAAATTCCAGACTAAAAAGCCACAATAGGACATTTACACACCATTACATGCCCAGCGTTCATTGTGCGTTTATCATCTGGCACAGACTATAACAAACACACACTTGCACATGTCCAAACACAGACACACACAGATACACACAGTGTGTGTGTATGTGCACTTGCAGCCATTATGTATCAATGTAATCAATACACAGGTAGTAGTTTGAATACAGGTAGTAATTGTATCCGTTGGATGGACAGAAGCTCAGAGCACCCTAACCCTAACCTGAAGGCACCTGGTTGTGTGAAGGTCGCTGTTGCTTGCAGCTAAGATCTAATGTCTGTAGATTCTCATACCGGTTCAGTTCAAACCCCGCTATGGAATCAGCTCCCTGTCCAGGCCCCCCTGCTGTGGAACCAGCTCCCTGTCCAGGCCCTCCTGCTGTGGAACCAGCTCCCTGTCCAGGCCCCCCTGCTGTGGAACCAGCTCCCTGTCCAGGCCCTCCTGCTGTGGAACCAGCTCCCTGTCCAGGCCCCCTGCTATGGAACCAGCTCCCTGTCCAGGTACGGGAGGCTGACTCCATCGCTACTTTAAGATCAGACTTAAAACCTCCTCTTTGATGAAGCTTATTGTTACTAATTCAGTAGTTCCAGTTACTATCATAGACAGACAGATTATCATATTTAGGGGGTCGTCTAATCTAATCGTCACATCTTAGCTATGCTGTTATAGGCCGAGGCTGCAGGGGTCCAGAAACATGATCACCTGACAGGCCTCTGTCACCCCACTGGGTCATGGGCTCCTCTCCTCTCCTCCCTAACTAAGAGTAGCTCAGAGTAACTCTTGTTCCTATCTGCTCATTCAGAATGTGGCATCACTCTTACATCACTCTTAACCCTAACCCTCACTTTTGTTTCTGCTGCTGAGGCATCGCTGCCTGGAGGCGGGTCCACCAGAGGCGGGTCCACCAGAGGCGGGTCCACCAGAGGCGGGTCCACCAGAGGCGGGTCCACCAGAGGCGGCTCCACCAGAGGCAGGTCCACCAGAGGCGGGTCCACCAGAGGCGGGTCCACCAGAGGCGGCTCCACCAGAGGCAGGTCCACCAGAGGAGGGTCCACCAGAGGCGGGTCCACCAGAGGCGGGTCCACCAGAGGCGGGTCCACCAGAGGCGGCTCCACCAGAGGCGGGTCCACCAGAGGCGGGTCCACCAGAGGAAGGTCCACCAGAGGCGGGTCCACCAGAGGCGGGTCCACCAGAGGCGGGACCACCAGAGGCGGGTCCACCAGAGGAAGGTCCACCAGAGGCGGGTCCACCAGAGGCGGGTCCACCAGAGGCAGGTCCACCAGAGGCGGGTCCACCAGAGGCGGGTCCACCAGAGGCGGCTCCACCAGAGGCGGGTCCACCAGAGGCGGGTCCACCAGAGGAAGGTCCACCAGAGGCGGGTCCACCAGAGGCGGGTCCACCAGAGGCAGGTCCACCAGAGGCAGGTCCACCAGAGGAGGGTCCACCAGAGGCGGGTCCACCAGAGGCGGCTCCACTTGCAGCCATTATGTATCAATGTAATCAATACACAGGTAGTAGTTTGAATACAGGTAGTAATTGTATCCGTTGGATGGACAGAAGCTCAGAGCACCCTAACCCTAACCTGAAGGCACCTGGTTGTGTGAAGGTCGCTGTTGCTTGCAGCTAAGATCTAATGTCTGTAGATTCTCATACCGGTTCAGTTCAAACCCAGCAACACTCTCAGACAGAGGCTGGTCCACCTGAAGGACAAGACACCAAGTCTTGTTCATGCTGTACAGCACCAGGAGGAACGTGAGGAACTGGACATTGGGGAAACCCAACAACCTCTCCACAGAAGAATGGCACAACACAGACGCGCCACCTCTTCAGGTCAGGACTCAGCAGTCCACCTACACCTAAAGGAGAGTGGGCACTCCTTCCAGGACAGCCCAGTACGGGTACTGGCCAGAGAAGACCACTGGTCTGAGAGGGGGGTCAAGGAAGCATCCATGTCAAATTGGAAAAACCATCCTTAAACAGAGGCGGTGGCCTGAGGCACTTCCTGTCACCCACAACAATGCAGTCCTCCACTCCTTCCACCAACAAACCAAAGGTTCACACCATTCCAGGAGACCTGGAGACTCACCACCATGTGATCCAGCAGACAAAGGGGAGACACCTCAACTGGAACTAGGTGAACGACCCGACCAACGACCCTGTCAACGACTCTCAGGTGACCACCCAGATCATTAGCATGCTAATGGTCCACAGGGGCTATATATTCTAGCTCTGTCCCCAGCGAGTTCAGAACTGAAGAAGCCTTCTGGATAGAAGGAGGAACGTCTTCAAAGAGAAGAAACCCAGCCCAGTTGACAGAGAAAACTACCTCGGATGATTTAGATCATATCACTATATGCTGCTTGGAGGACTTCCAAACTTCAGCCGGAGGCAACAAGAAACATATTCCTCACAAAAATAATAAAGACTGCACGACCGCTGAATCCCAAATCAGGGTCACGAAGGAACGTCCTTGAGATTTGTTGGCATGTTCTTCCTCGACTGGCACAACACAAACTCTTGCTCTTTATTGGTCAACCTATTAGTTCGACCATTTTCTTTATTCCTGTTGGGTTCCTGGGGAGGGTGCTGCAGCCTATCCCAGCTGCATGTGGGCGAAGGCGGGGGGCCCCACCGTAAACAATCAGGGGTTCGGTTGCTGGCTCAAGGGGGCCTCTGAAGGTGTCCTGCCAGTCCCTTATAGACTGGCCCGACTGTGTCCTACAGGGTTCTGCTGGAATCTGGATGGATGCTTGTAATTAGCAGTCTTGGGAATGTTCCACCCTCAAATGTTCAGATGGGGTTTTGCTGAAATGAAACATTACAAACACGTTGGTAAACCAGATATATTTAGATATATTTAGGCTTTAGTCCTCTTTCTTATCCCCTACAGCGCATGAAGCGTTTGCTTCTGCTGCTGGGTCCTCAAACGGCTGTGGAGGTTTCTGACAGACAAGCCTCATCTGAACCTTCTCTTTGGGAATTAGCAGCACACTTCCCACTAGGGTCCTTTCCGGGTGCTCGTGTGAGGAGATCTGGCTGTCATTGTTGGTCAAATAGGGCGATTATGCAGCTGGGTGCTGTCGTCTCAGGGAGCAGGACACTTGGGAAACCTCCTTCCTGTCTGTCTTCGCTCCTCTGCCCTGGTGTCTCCATCCATGCCTAAGCTGCCATCCTTCCATCATATCTAGCCCTCCCTGGTGTGCTGTGCTTTTTCGCCTCACTGCCTGTCTTCTTCCCTCCTCCCGCTCCATCCTCCCATTCCTCTCCGTCATTCCAGCTTCCAGCCAGCACCTGACACGCTGACGGTTTTGGGTCTTTGGAGAAAAGGTCGGTGATCTGGCTGAAATTGCTCTTTTTTCACGGTGAGATTGAGAATTTCTGAAAAGGGCAAACAGAGATTCATCGAAGCCAAACGTTGACTGCAACGAGGATTGTGATGTTATCTAGTTGGACTGAACAGGAAATGGGTGTGCACGCGTGTGCACGCGTGTGCACGCGTGTGCACGTGTGTGCAGACACTGAGGAAAGCTGCCTGCAGTGAGAGGAACGTCAGCACACACGGCTCGATGGTGAGAACCTGCTGCTCATAAAGGAGCGTAGGAGGTCTGGAGGGACGGGTGGAGAACAAAAGGCACACGGTGGTGAGAGAGCAGCACTGGGAGGACAGACTGGGAGGACAGGTAACTGGGGAGGAGAGACTGGGAGGACAGGTAACTGGGAGGACAGACTGGGAGGACAGACTGGGAGGACAGGTAACTGGGGAGGACAGACTGGGAGGACAGGTAACTGGGAGGACAGACTGGGAGGACAGACTGGGAGGAGAGGTAACTGGGGAGGACAGACTGGGATGACAGGTAACTGGGAGGAGAGACTGGGAGGACAGGTAACTGGGAGGAGAGACTGGGATGACAGGTAACTGGGGAGGACAGACTGGGAGGACAGGTAACTGGGAGGACAGGTAACTGGGGAGGACAGACTGGGATGACAGGTAACTGGGAGGAGAGACTGGGAGGACAGGTAACTGGGAGGAGAGACTGGGATGACAGGTAACTGGGGAGGACAGACTGGGAGGACAGGTAACTGGGGAGGACAGACTGGGAGGACAGACTGGGAGGACAGGTAACTGGGGAGGACAGACTGGGATGACAGGTAACTGGGAGGAGAGACTGGGAGGACAGGTAACTGGGAGGAGAGACTGGGATGACAGGTAACTGGGGAGGACAGACTGGGAGGACAGGTAACTGGGGAGGACAGACTGGGATGACAGGTAACTGGGAGGAGAGACTGGGAGGACAGGTAACTGGGGAGGACAGACTGGGATGACAGGTAACTGGGGAGGACAGACTGGGATGACAGGTAACTGGGAGGAGAGACTGGGAGGACAGGTAACTGGGGAGGACAGACTGGGATGACAGGTAACTGGGGAGGACAGACTGGGAGGACAGGTAACTGGGGAGGACAGACTGGGAGGACAGGTAACTGGGAGGACAGACTGGGATGACAGGTAACTGGGGAGGACAGACTGGGAGGACAGGTAACTGGGAGGAGAGACTGGGAGGACAGGTAACTGGAAGGAGAGACTGGGAGGACAGGTAACTGGGGAGGACAGACTGGGATGACAGGTAACTGGGAGGAGAGACTGGGAGGACAGGTAACTGGGGAGGACAGACTGGGAGGACAGGTAACTGGGGAGGACAGACTGGGAGGACAGGTAACTGGGGAGGACAGACTGGGATGACAGGTAACTGGGGAGGACAGACTGGGAGGACAGGTAACTGGGGAGGACAGACTGGGAGGACAGGTAACTGGGGAGGACAGACTGGGATGACAGGTAACTGGGGAGGACAGACTGGGAGGACAGGTAACTGGGGAGGACAGACTGGGATGACAGGTAACTGGGGAGGACAGACTGGGAGGACAGGTAACTGGGGAGGACAGACTGGGAGGACAGGTAACTGGGAGGAGAGACTGGGAGGACAGGTAACTGGGAGGACAGACTGGGAGGACAGGTAACTGGGAGGACAGACTGGGAGGACAGGTAACTGGGAGGAGAGACTGGGAGGACAGGTAACTGGGGAGGACAGACTGGGATGACAGGTAACTGGGGAGGACAGACTGGGATGACAGGTAACTGGGGAGGAGAGACTGGGAGGACAGGTAACTGGGGAGGACAGACTGGGATGACAGGTAACTGGGGAGGACAGACTGGGATGACAGGTAACTGGGGAGGACAGACTGGGAGGACAGGTAACTGGGGAGGACAGACTGGGAGGACAGGTAACTGGGGAGGACAGACTGGGATGACAGGTAACTGGGGAGGACAGACTGGGAGGACAGGTAACTGGGAGGAGAGACTGGGATGACAGGTAACTGGGGAGGACAGACTGGGAGGACAGGTAACTGGGAGGAGAGACTGGGATGACAGGTAACTGGGAGGAGAGACTGGGATGACAGGTAACTGGGGAGGAGAGACTGGGAGGACAGGTAACTGGGGGGAGAGACTGGGAGGACAGGTAACTGGGGGGAGAGACTGGGAAAGGAAAAACATAGATGTGGCAGGAGACAGATGAGGGAGGAATGCAAGATAATAGAGAAACAAGAGAAGATGAAAGGTGGAGCGATGGAGAGAAGGTTCAAAGATGAAGGCTTCCAGCGAACATTGATCAAAGACTTGATGTGAGGGGGAATAAAGGAAGGAGTGGGGGCGTGTACCGAGCCCGGAGCTTCATCCGTCACCGTCCACACGTGCTGGACCGACAGCTGCAGATCTGCTTTCACGTGTGACGTGAGCAGAATCAGCAACATTTGACATTTAGAAGAGATTAACGATGTGCAATTAACGTCCCAGACGATTCTCTTTAAATGTCACCGCAGGAGTCGCAGACGCCTCCACACTGCACATTCTTTAGAGAGCCACTCCTCCTGCCCCCCTGCTCCTCCTCCTGCCCCTCCTGCCCCTCCTGCCCCCCCGCTCCTCCTCCTGCCCCCCCGCTCCTCCTCCTGCCCCCGGCTCCTCCTCCTGCCCCTCCTGCCCCCCCGCTCCTCCTCCTGGCCCCCTGCTGCTGCTCCTCCTCCTGCCCCCCCGCTCCTCCTCCTGGCCCCCTGCTGCTGCTCCTCCTCCTGCCCCCCCACTCCTCCTCCTGGCCCCCTGCTGCTGCTCCTCCTCCTGCCCCCCCGCTCCTCCTGCCCCCGCTCCTCCTCCTGCCCCCCACTCCTCCTCCTGCCCCCCTGCTGCTGCTCCTCCTCCTGCCCCCCGCTCCTCCTCCTGCCCCCCTGCTGCTGCTCCTCCTCCTGCCCCTCCTGCCCCCCCGCTCCTCCTCCTGCCCCCCGCTCCTCCTCCTGCCCCCCGCTCCTCCTCCTGCCCCCCTGCTGCTGCTCCTCCTCCACGGACCATGGACCAGACCATGGACGTGGCCTCACATGGAGACCAAAGAGGTCGTATGCAGATGTGCTCCTGGTACATTAGATCATCTGGATCACACAACTGATAAACACTTAGTTCATTAAATGCTGCTGATGACCTGATTATCTTAACCAGGGAATATTAATAGTGAAGGGAACAGTGGTGTAAACCCACACACACACAAACACCCACACACACACACACAAACACCCACACCCACACATACACACACACACACACCCCCACACACACACGCACCCACACATAAACACACCCACACACACACACACACGCACCCACACACACACACACACCCACACATACACACACACACACCCACCCACACATAAACACACCCACACACACACACCCACCCCCACACATACACACACACACCCACCCACACACACACCCACACCCACACACCCCCACACCCACCCACCCACCCACCCACACACACACACACACCCACACACCCACACACACACCCTTTCCCCACCTCTTGGATCCACCCCAACATCGATGCTTCCTCCCATCCAGGCTATTTTTGGGGATTTGGTGTATTTTAAGTATCGCACCGTGACCATTTAAATGATGTTAATAAAAATGTTCAAGAAAGAAAATTGAGAAGGGAAAAAAGGGGAAGAAATTAAAAACCAGAAAAACAAATTGTCAGTCCTGGTTAGCATAGTAGCTAAGGTTAGCATTTTTAACCCACAGACATGTGAAGAACGCACTAAAATGATCCAGGTTCAGATGTATACACGCGTCATTAGCTTAGCATGTGTCCATTAAATACACTGATTTTGACAACTGAGCTAAGCTACGCTCATCGTTGCAACACCTTACATCAGCCTATGATCCCCCCCCACACACACACCCCCACACACACACCCTCAGTATGTATTCAGATGGCCTCCCAGTGGATTTGACCTATATTGACGTAGTGAAAAGAAAAACAAACAAGATTCATGATATAAAAGGAGAATTGTCATCGCTTTGATGTCTTCCAAACCCGAAGCTTTCTGCCTTCCTCCTTTACAGGAATTAAACCATTTCCATCATGCAAATATGCACTAATTAATCCAGCAGAGTGGAAAAACATGCATGAAATGGTGCAATTGTTGTTCCTACCAGCAGGACTGAGAGCACAGAGTGTGTGTGTCCATGTGTGTGTCCATGTGTGTGTCCATGAGTGTGCACGGCCAGAAACACACAGACGTGTGTGTGTCCATGTGTG
>JAPVLW010000066.1:217500-230000 GCA_027382335.1 Takifugu ocellatus | reverse complement strand
ACTGGACAGGGTGGGTAGTAATGAGAGGGTGGGTAGTAATGAGAGGGTGGGTAATAATGAGAGGGTGGGTAATACTGGACAGGGTGGGTAGTAATGGACAGGGTGGGTAGTAATGAGAGGGTGGGTAATACTGGACAGGGTGGGTAGTAATGGACAGGGTGGGTAGTAATGAGAGGGTGGGTAGTAATTAGAGGGTGGGTAATACTGGACAGGGTGGGTAGTAATGGAGAGGGTGGGTAGTAATGGACAGGGTGGGTAGTAATGGAGAGGGTGGGTAGTAATGGAGAGGGTGGGTAGTAATGAGAGGGTGGGTAATACTGGACAGGGTGGGTAATACTGGACAGGGTGGGTAGTAATGAGAGGGTGGGTAGTAATGAGAGGGTGGGTAATACTGGACAGGGTGGGTAGTAATGGACAGGGTGGGTAGTAATGAGAGGGTGGGTAATACTGGACAGGGTGGGTAGTAATGGACAGGGTGGGTAATACTGGACAGGGTGGGTAGTACTGGACAGGGTGGGTAATACTGGACAGGGTGGGTAGTAATGAGAGGGTGGGTAGTAATGAGAGGGTGGGTAATAATGAGAGGGTGGGTAATACTGGACAGGGTGGGTAGTAATGGACAGGGTGGGTAGTAATGAGAGGGTGGGTAATACTGGACAGGGTGGGTAGTAATGAGAGGGTGGGTAGTAATGAGAGGGTGGGTAATACTGGACAGGGTGGGTAGTAATGGACAGGGTGGGTAGTAATGAGAGGGTGGGTAATACTGGACAGAGTGGGTAGTAATGGACAGGGTGGGTAGTAATTAGAGGGTGGGTAGTAATTAGAGGGTGGGTAATACTGGACAGGGTGGGTAGTAATGGAGAGGGTGGGTAGTAATGGAGAGGGTGGGTAGTAATGGACAGGGTGGGTAGTAATTAGAGGGTGGGTAATACTGGACAGGGTGGGTAGTAATGGACAGGGTGGGTAGTAATGAGAGGGTGGGTAATACTGGACAGGGTGGGTAATACTGGACAGGGTGGGTAGTAATGAGAGGGTGGGTAGTAATTAGAGGGTGGGTAGTAATGGACAGGGTGGGTAGTAATGGAGAGGGTGGGTAGTAATGAGAGGGTGGGTAATACTGGACGGGGTTGGTAGTAATGGACAGGGTGGGTAGTAATGGAGAGGGTGGGTAGTAATGGACAGGGTGGGTAGTAATTAGAGGGTGGGTAATACTGGACAGGGTGGGTAATACTGGACAGGGTGGGTAGTAATGAGAGGGTGGGTAATACTGGACAGGGTGGGTAATACTGGACAGGGTGGGTAGTAATGAGAGGGTGGGTAGTAATTAGAGGGTGGGTAGTAATGGACAGGGTGGGTAGTAATGGAGAGGGTGGGTAGTAATGAGAGGGTGGGTAGTAATGGAGAGGGTGGGTAGTAATGGACAGGGTGGGTAGTAATGGAGAGGGTGGGTAGTAAAGGACAGGGTGGGTAGTAATGGAGAGGGTGGGTAGTAATGGAGAGGGTGGGTGGTAATGGACAGGGTGGGTAGTAAAGGACAGGGTGGGTAGTAAAGGACAGGGTGGGTAGTAATGGAGAGGGTGGGTAGTAATGGAGAGGGTGGGTAGTAATGACCAGCCAACAGACACGACCCCGTCGCTCTGAGCCTCCTCTTGTCATCTCACTCCTCTTCCTCTCCCTCTTCTTGTTTTAGCTCCTTTTCTGGGAACATGGCAACTACTTGGCAACTAACCCTACTAACCATAACCCACTACTTGGTTCACCTGAATTCAAGTTGCTCTGAAAGTCTCTGTTTTGGCCTCAGCCAGACGTCCTGCGCTCTGGTCCGGGTTAATGTCCCTGTCAGCCTTCTATTCTGTCCTCTCTCACCGCCTGGCCGATCCATCCAGCTGGGCTCATGTCTGCACACAAACACGCACACACACACGCGTGTTTGTGTGTGACGTTTCCATGACAACATCAGCGTGGAACCCATCCCCCTCTGCACGCTGTTCCTGTAATTTGCATTTCATTTGTATGACTTGCAGCAACCAGGAATTTGACTTTGAGATGACTGAACTGCCACCCTGTCGTCTCTCTCCGTGTGTGTAACCTCACACACACACCCACACACACACACCCACACGTCATTTCACTTCTTGACATCACTGCTGTGATGAAAGCTTCCTGTTCCCTCGTTACTGCACTTTCTCCTGTTTCTAACATTTTGAACATTTTTCTTCCAATTCTTTCCATCCTCAACATCTGATCTTAAATGGGCTACACTTGGCTAACACCTGGCTAACACTTGGCTAACACCTGGCTAACACCTGGCTAACACCTGGCTAACACCTGGCTAACACCTGGCTAACACTTGGCTAACACCTGGCTAACACTTGGCTAACACCTGGCTAACACCTGGCTAACACTTGGCTAACACCTGGCTAACACCTGTAGGTCTCTTAGGCCTGCTGTCGTACTGATCTGCTACCTTTCACTAACCCTAAACAAGGCTGCTGCTTAATCACACATGAGCAGCACGATCACGACGCGCTCATCCGTCAACATGCAGCCTTGTTTAGGGAGTAAAGCCGATTTGTTCTCTTATCCATTTTATACCTTTAAAAATGATTTTACTTGACATTTTATTATTTTTTAAATTAGTCTCTTTTTCACCACAAGGATTTCCAATTAAGCTAATTCTCCCTCACCCAGATTAGCATCAACCAATGTGTTGTGTGCACGTACAGGTGCACGTACAGGCACAGCAGCAGTGCAGCTCCGTGCACTCTTCCATAGAGCAACAGTAAATACACCGAGCACATCTACACACATATCTCTATATCTGCACCACAGATGCTACACGATGCACATGTGTACTCGTGGAATGGGACCACACAGCAACAAAGCAGCCCGACAGAATTTCAAAGACAAATTGACTTAAATGAAAGGTGATCAGCACAATAAAAAATGATATAAATCTCTATCTATCGATATGGAGGCTAGCTATAGCTCTAGATGATATAGATAAATCTTTATCTCCTCTGTCAGAACATAATGTGCTTTTGTTTCTGTAAAACAGTTCTGAAAGTGTGCGAACGTGGCTGATGTGGGCGGCTGCTGGGCCATTAACATTTGGGTCTGCAGAAGCCAAAGAGACGGACTTTGTGTGTTAATGAAAGGAAGCGGAAAAACGTGCTTCTCTTCTTCTCATCTGACATTTAAAAACTGAGGACAGTGGACGTTTTATGAAAAGTGTCCAACAGAAAGAGAGGCAGGGAGACAGGCAGGGAGACAGGCAGGGAGATGGGCGGGGAGACAGGCAGGGAGACGGGCGGGGAGACGGGCAGGGAGACGGGCAGGGAGACGAGCAGGGAGACGGGCAGGGAGACAGAAAAAGAGACAGGCGGGGAGACGGGCAGGGAGACGGGCGGGGAGACGGGCGGGGAGACAGGCGGGGAGACGGGCGGGGAGACAGGCAGGGAGACGGGCGGGGAGACGGGCGGGGAGACAGAAAAAGAGACAGGCAGGGAGACAGAAAAAGAGACAGGCAGGGAGACGGGCAGGGAGACAGGCAGGGAGACGGGCAGGGAGACAGGCAGGGAGACAGAAAAAGAGACAGGCGGGGAGACAGGCAGGGAGACAGGCAGGGAGACGGGCAGGGAGACAGGCAGGGAGACAGAAAAAGAGACAGGCGGGGAGACAGGCAGGGAGACGGGGGCGAGCGGGGGTTTGACAGCGGGTGAGGAAGAGCAGCATTGAGAGGGTCAGTGGGGGCAGGAAGGCTCTGAGCAGCTCGGGGGGGGGGGCAGGACAGAGGGCCGGTGTCGGGGACAGAATGGCTACTGTAGGAGGATGACGCAGTTCAACAGCTCGACCCGGTCCGGCAGAACGGACACAGCTCAGTGGGACCCCCCGCCCCCTCGCCCCCCCCGCCCCCCCGTGGCCTCGGGCCAACAAGTTTGGAGCGTCTCTAAAGTACGAGCGGCTGATATCGAGATTCTGGCACAGAAGTGGAGACTCTGGGCCGGTCCTGGATCTGATGGTGGATTACAGGAAACCCTGTCAACCCGGAAGAGGTTAGGGTTAGGGTTGGTTAGGGTTGGGGTTAGGTTAGGGTTGGTTAGGGTTAGGGTTGGTTAGGGTTAGGGTTAGGGTTGGTTAGGGTTGGGGTTAGGTTAGGGTTGGTTAGGGTTGGTTAGGGTTAGAGGGTTAGGGTTGGTTAGGGTTAGAGGGTTAGGGTTGGTTAGGGTTAGGGTTGGTTAGGGTTGGTTAGGGTTGGGGTTAGGTTAGGGTTGGTTAGGGTTAGGGTTGGGGTTGGTTAGGGTTAGAGGGTTAGGGTTGGTTAGGGTTAGGGTTGGGTTAGGGTTGGGGTTGGTTAGGGTTGGTTAGGGTTAGGGTTGGTTAGGGTTAGGGTTGGTTAGGGTTAGGGTTGGTTAGGGTTAGGGTTGGGGGTTAGGGTTGGTTAGGGTTAGAGGGTTAGGGTTGGTTAGGGTTAGAGGGTTAGGGTTGGTTAGGGTTAGAGGGTTAGGTTTGATCGTGTGTCAGGTGATTAACCCAAACCGAAGGCAAATTAAGACTTAACTGGTTTCAGTAATCCATCCATCCATCCACCCACCATCATCCCTCCATCATCAAGAACCAAGTTTAAGGGTTCTTTTGATCTTATTATCTTATTATTAGTATTATTAGCTCACAAAACTGAACTTCTCATGAACACACACACGTCCCTAACACAGTCGGGTGTGTGTCAGGTAAACACGTTACACCAAGTGAAAATGCTTAAAAAGAGCCCCCTCCCTCAGCACCACTGCAGAGCTGGTCCAGTTCCAGTGCCCCCCCCCCCCCCCCCCGCTTATTTACTCTGTTCCCCTGGACCCACTCTAATTAGCTTAAACCCTCACACAGTTAATAAAGTCTCCGTGTGTCTTTACACACCGATGCTCTGACGACTGAAGAATGAAAATGACTGCATGAATATTAATACGACGCAAGAAATGTGAGAGCACGTGCGACGAGCGTGCGTGCACCACCTGCTGCTAATGCTACTGCTGCTAATGCTACTGCTGTTGCTGCTGCTACTACTACTACTGCTGCTACTACTGCTGCTGCTGCTGCTACTGTTGCTGCTACTGCTGCTGCTACTGCTGCTGCTACTGCTGCTGCTGCTACTGTTGCTACTGCTGCTGCTACTGGTGCTGCTGCTGCTGCTGCTGCTACTGGTGCTGCTGCTACTGCTGCTGCTGCTACTGCTGCTGCTGCTACTGCTGCTGCTCTGCTGCTGCTACTACTGCTGCTGCTGCTGCTGCTACTGTTGCTGCTGCTGCTGCTACTGCTGCTCTGCTGCTGCTGCTACTGCTGCTGCTACTGCTGTTGCTGGTGCTGCTGCTGCTGCTGTTGCTGGTGCTGCTGCTGCTGCTACTGTTGCTGCTGCTGCTGCTACTGCTGCTGCTACTGCTGCTGCTACTGCTGCTGCTGCTACTGTTGCTACTGCTGCTGCTACTGGTGCTGCTGCTGCTGCTGCTGCTGCTGCTGCTACTGCTGCTGCTGCTGCTGCTGCTGCTGCTGCTACTGCTGCGACTGTTGCTGCTGCTGCTGCTGCTGCTGCTGCTGCGACTGTTGCTGCTACTGCTGCTACTGCTGCTACTGCTGCTGCTGCTGCTGCTGCTACTGCTGCTACTGCTGCTACTGCTGCTGCTGCTACTGCTGCTACTGCTGCTACTGCTGCTGCTGCTGCTGCCACACTGGAAGTGAGGAGCGTGCATGTGCTTCTATGTGAAGCCATGACGTATTCCTCATATCTGATCAGTGAAGCCATGACGTATTCCTCATATCTGATCACCAGTTGGGGGGAGACGGAGAGCTGGAATGGTGGAAGGACAATACTCGGCAGGACTATAGAGACCAGCACACCTGAGTCGTTTTAGGGGATTCAAACACACAAACACACTCTCACCCCTTCAGCCTCCTCCATTCTGCCTCTCCACATTGGGTGTCGCCATGGAGACTGCCTCCCGGCAACAGCTGGAGGAAAGCCAGTTTTTGAGCAGTTCAAACCCAGGATGTCCAACAATGAAGCGTGGTGATGTCAGCAAGTGTCCAGCAGCATATTATGGGCTGGCAAATTTATGAACATAATCTTAACGTCAGATGCGAAACAGCTGGAATCTCATGTGAGATTAAAGATTCTGGATTAAAACATAGAGATTGGAACCTTCACAAATTCCTACGGTTAGTTAGGCTGGTTCTGCTCTGATCCAGTTCAGGAGGAAACTTTTGTCCCCTTGGAAGAGAAAGTCGAGGTTGTGGAGGTGGATTAACCCTAACCCTAACCCCCTAACCCTCTAACCCTCTAACCCCCTAACCCTCTAACCCCCTAACCCTCTAACCCTCTAACCCCCTAACCCTAACCCTAACCCCCTAACCCTCTAACCCTCTAACCCCCTAACCCTCTAACCCTAACCCTCTAACCCTAACCCTCTAACCCCCTAACCCTCTAACCCCCTAACCCCCTAACCCTAACCCCAACCGTCTAACCCTAACCCCCTAACCCTCTAACCCCCTAACCCTCTAACCCTAACCCTCTAACCCCCTAACCCTCTAACCCCCTAACCCCCTAACCCTAACCCCAACCGTCTAACCCTAACCCCCTAACCCTCTAACCCCCTAACCCTCTAACCCCCTAACCCTCTAACCCTCTAACCCTAACCCTCTAACCCCCTAACCCTCTAACCCCCTAACCCCCTAACCCTAACCCCAACCGTCTAACCCTAACCCCCTAACCCTCTAACCCCCTAACCCTCTAACCCCCTAACCCTCTAACCCTCTAACCCCCTAACCCCCTAACCCTCTAACCCTAACCCTAACCCCCTAACCCTCTAACCCCCTAACCCGCTAACCCTAACCCTCTAACCCTCTAACCCCCTAACCCTAACCCCCAACCCCCTAACCCCCTAACCCTCTAACCCTAACCCTCTAACCCTAACCCTCTAACCCTAACCCTCTAACCCTCTAACCCTAACCCTCTAACCCTAACCCCCTAACCCTAACCCTCTAACCCTAACCCCCTAACCCTCTAACCCTAACCCCCTAACCCTCTAACCCTAACCCTCTAACCCCCTAACCCTAACCCCCTAACCCTCTAACCCTAACCCTCCGCTACAGAGACACTTACGGAAGTTCCTGAATCAGACAGGACGAAAGCAGAAACGAAATCAAATGAAAGGAAATGAAATTAATTAAAGAAGGTCGATGTTTTCTGCATTGTAGCAGAAAAAGTGACGACGTCACAACGTCAAGACAGCTCTGATGGTTGAGGCTTCAAATTCTACAAAAACAGTGGTACTACCAGAGCGGTCCCACCGGAGCGGTACCACCGGAGCGGTACTACCAAAGCGGTCCCACCAGAGCGGTACCACCAGAGCGGTACGACCAGAGCGGTACCACCGGAGCGGTACCACCAGAGCGGTACGACCAGAGCGGTACCACCGGAGCGGTACTACCAGAGCGGTACGACCAGAGCGGTACCACCGGAGCGGTACTACCAAAGCGGTCCCACCAGAGAGGTACTACCAGAGCGGTCCCACCAGTGCGGTCCCACCGGAGCGGTACCACCGGAGCGGTACTACCAAAGCGGTCCCACCAGAGCGGTCCTACCAGAGCGGTCCTACCGGAGCGGTACCACCGGAGCGGTCCCACCAGAGCGGTACCACTAGGTGGTGGTCATTATTGGGGTCGGACCAGGACACTGATGGTGACACAGAACACCTGGGAACGGTCAGGATGGGTCAGGGTTACAGGCAGAACACAAAGAAGAGAGAAAATCATCTTCATCAGCGTCTGATACCAGCGCACGTGCACGTAGACACGGGCGCTTCGGCGTCATTATGTGACGGATGCACGGTGTCGTGCGCACGTGCAGCACACGTGCACATATTCCACATTTACGGTGATAAAAAACTTTGGCCTAAACATTGAGTCCAGTTCACCAACAGGTCCCTTCCCGTCTCCTTTGGATCCTCCAGCTCAGAGAGACCCAGCAAAACTTGATTCAGCCCAGCCCATATTTGCTCATCACTACGGCGCCGGCAGCCTCTCACACACTCTCACACACTCTCACACACTCTCACACACTCTCACACACTCTCACTCTCACACACACTCACACACTCTCACTCTCACACACACTCACACACACTCTCACTCTCACACACTCTCACTCACTCTCACTCACTCTCACACACTCTCACTCACTCTCACACACTCACACACACTCACACACACTCACACACACTCACACACACTCACACACACTCTCACACACTCTCACTCTCACACACTCTCACTCTCACACTCTCACTCTCACACTCACTCTCACACTCTCACACACACTCACAAACACACACACACACACACACACTCACAAACACACACACTCTCTCTCACACTCACAAACACACACACTCACACACACTCACAAACACACACACTCTCTCACACACACACACACACACTCGCTCACACACACACACACACACACACTCTCACTCTCACACTCACACACTCAAACACACACACATACACTCACAAACACACACACTCTCTCACACACTCTCTCACACTCACAAACACACACACTCTCTCTCACACTCACAAACACACACACTCACACACACTCACAAACACACACACTCTCTCACACACACACACACACACTCGCTCACACACACACACACACACACTCTCACTCTCACACTCACACACTCTCACAAACACACACACATACACTCACAAACACACACACTCTCTCACACACCCACACACTCACACACACACTCTCTCACACTCACACACAAACACACACACACACTCACACACACGCACTCTCTCTCACACTCTCTCACACTCACAAACACACACACTCTCTCTCACACTCACAAACACACACACTCACACACACTCACAAACACACACACATACACTCACAAACACACACACTCTCTCACACACCCACACACTCACACACACACTCTCTCACACTCACACACAAACACACACACTCACAAACACACACTCTCTCTCACACACACACACACACACACACGCACACACTCGCGTCTCATTGGGACTGAAAATGAGAGAAGATGAAAAAGGAAAGTGAGGAGAGGGAGAAAGGATGAAAGGATGAAAGGATGATAGCAAGTTGCATTAAATGGGGGCTGCTTCTGTGGGGGGGGGGGTCAGGATGGGTTGAAGGGGCGACGGAGGCTGCAGGGAAGCTGCTAAACCACCTTCTGGAGGGAGGTGCAGGGATTGTTCCTCTCAATCGACAACTCTCCCTTCTCTCTCTCCTCTGCTCTTCTGTCCGTTCTCTCACTCCTCCAGTGGTTTTCCTCTGTTTTCTCCAATACGAGAGACACACCTGCCCTCCAGGTAGGAAACACACACAAAGCCCAAAAGTCCTAATATCTTGAATAAAGCACCCACGTTCTGAAAAGTCCTGTTCAGGAATCGACCGGATCAAGTGAGGAAAATAATCGAGTGAACAACAAATTCCTCCACTGACATTTCAAAGAGGTGCAAAGGTGAAGTGAAGGATTAGGGCGGCTCGTGTGGAGACGGAACATCTGAAGGACGACATGGATGGGCGGAGAAACCTGGTTTCACTCATTTGCAGCCCGACCCAGGAAGGTAAACACGAAGGATGGGTTTAGTTTGACGCGGAGGGGGCGGAGCCTGTAGGAAACTGCAGCATTAATGTTTCAAACTTTGTAAATGTACTAAATCCACGTGTTACACAACCGATTTGTCCTCTGTCAATGTGTATTTATAACATAAAACACATTTCTGAAAGTGACAATTACATTTGGTGCTTTTTTCAAAAGCAAATAGCAAAATAAAGGATGATGTAATGAAATCCAGCAGGTTTGTCTTCAGGGCAGGAAGCAGAGGTTTGTAGAAATGAAAGTAAAATAGAGATAAAGAAAGAGAAACAAGGGCCAACGAATGCAGAGCAGCAGGACCTCAGGGTCGAGAGCAGGTGAGAGTCAGGCCACGCTCACACTCACAAGCAGCCACGTGCACAAGCGTGTCAAATGTGCTCGTGCAAAGAAGACATAACGCAGAAAGATGTGGGCTGACACGCACAGACCAAATATTACTTTCATTCATAACATGTTTAGAAGCAGCGGCACAAGTAACTCAATGGGAAGCATCCAACAAATAAAATCATTTTTAATCATTTTCCATTCAATTAGGGCCCATTTTAGTGCTGTCATCAAGCAAGAAAGAACAAGGGAATGGGTGAGATATTGGTGGCAGGGATAGCTAACATGGGGGGGGGGGGTTAAAAGTTCAAAGGAAAGTGAGAGGGTGGGGAGGAGAGTTGCATGGGGGGGTACATAAAGGAGCCAATAGAAAGGGAAGATAAAGCCTAAGAATGGGTTAATGAGGACACAGTAGGTAGACCAAACTCAGGCAGTAGGGGTGTGTGTGTGTGTGTGTGTGTTTACACAAGTGTACAAAATGGGTAGTTCACACAAGGATCAAGAGAAGCTTTGGTAACAAGAAACAAAGGCCACAATGCTATAAAATGGCTTCATCTGTGACAGGTTGACTAATGTACATAACAGGATGGAGTGGGGGGGTGGATGCAAGGGGGGGGCAAAAGGAGGAAGAGCATGAGAGGAAGAGAAAGTGAAGGCAAATGGAGATGAGAAAAAAGTGAAGCAAGAGAAAAGATGGAGGAACAAAGAAGCTAATGCTGTGAACTTCTGACTTCTGCTCTCGAGCTTTGACAATTATGAACAAAGTCAATATTATGTGTCACTTTATAGCTGCATTTCATTGACACTTGTATCTCAAACCTATTTTCAAACATCATTTAATGAGATCTGCAAGTCTAGTAATAGAATTCCAACCACGCTGGGTTATATATAGGACCTTGTTTTCATCTCCATTTTTCATATTTCAGAATGTGAGCTTATTTTTAGCAGATCCACTTTTCCTCCCTCTGCTGCCGCCTCCAGACAGAGGCTGGAGGTTAAACAGGGGTTAATTTAGTCTTTTAAACCCGCTGATCAACTGGATTACCAGCGTGACCCACTGGCCAGCCACACTCAGTATTAAAGGGGACCCATCTTTAAAGAAAGACATCCCAAAATTAGACCCCGTTAGCCTGTACTCATCTTGCCATGCAATGATGTTTGAAAATTGGATCACTTTGGGATGTTGAATGAGAGTTTATTTGGATAAGAAAATGATGAGTGATTGGTTGGATGGAAATAGGGTTAGGGTTAGGGGGTTAGGGTTAGCTTAGGGGGTTAGGGTTAGGGGGTTAGGGTTAGCTTAGGGGGTTAGGGTTAGCTTAGGGGGTTAGGGTTAGGGGGTTAGGGTTAGCTTAGGGGGTTAGGGGGTTAGGGTTAGGGGGTTAGGGGGTTAGGGTTAGGGGGTTAGGGTTAGCTTAGGGGGTTAGGGGGTTAGGGTTAGGTTAGGGGGTTAGGGTCAGGGTCCCAAACAGAACAAAGGCAGCACACAAAGGAAAGCTCGGAGAAGTAGCACCCAACACTCGAAAAAACACGTCGTGACAAGATGAAAGTAGGCTGGACAGGATTGATTTCCACAGGTCTAAAGGGGATCCCTCTGCCAGGCCTAGATAACATGGGGGGGGGGGGTACTATAGAAAAGAAGGGAAAAAAAGAAACAGAGAGAAAATTGAATAAAGCTGATAATGAAGAACAGGATACTTTGCCCTACTCCAGTTTCCAGCGAGTCCTTTTACTTTTCCTTTCACTCCTCTGATCTGTCTTCGTTTGTTTCATCCATTCACGTGTTAAACAGAGCTTCTTTTATTTTGACTGCAACCCAAATGGAACATGAGAACTTGCTGGCAGACAAGTGGAAGAGAAAGAGAAAGAGAAGAGAGACAGAAGTGGGACTGAATGGAAGAAAGAGAAAGTGTGAGAAGTAAAGTGATGAAGAAGAAAGTGGATCAGAGGGTCTGACAATCACCACAAAGATGGAAAATTGTCTGTGTGTGTGTGTGTGTGTGTGTGTGTGTGTGTGTGTGTGTGTGTGTGTGTGTGTGTGTGTGTGTGTGCACGTGGGTCTGTTGGAAGGAACGGGTTCCTGTCACTGTGTGAGCTGAAGCTTTTGTGGCTGCAGGCTCCAGCCAGGAAGAGCGGTGGGAGAATGACACACGAATAAAGCCAGTCGGATGTTGAGGATCAACCTCAACATCCAACTGGCTTTGACAGGAGGAAAAACACAAGGAAGGAGCAACAAGAAGGGTAGAGATGGGGTAAGATGGAAGAGGAGGTATTACTCAGAATACGGGAAAAAAAAGAAAAAATACTGACGATGAGTAGGTGGGCGCCATGAGAGGCAGCGAATAACCGAAGCAGTGAACGGCAAAAAGGGGGCTGGTTGTAAACGTGTTTTTGTCCTGGTCGTGGAACACTGGACCAGCACTATACCCTCCAGGGCGTGCTCGGGGGTTAACGGGAGTGTGGCCAGTCAATATGAGT
>JAPVLW010000066.1:142500-212500 GCA_027382335.1 Takifugu ocellatus | reverse complement strand
ATCCGGTAACAGGAGTAACGAATCCGGTAACGGGAGTAACAAATCCGGCAACAGGAGTAACGAATCCGGCAACAGGAGTAACGAATCCGGCAACGGGAGTAATGAATCCGGTAACAGGAGTAACGAATCCGGTAACATGAGTAACGAATGCGGTAACGGGAGTAACGAATGCGGTAACGGGAGTAACGAATGCGGTAACGGGAGTAACGAATCCGGTAACAGGAGTAACGAATCCGGTAACGGGAGTAACGAATCCGGTAACGGGAGTAACGAATGCGGTAACGGGAGTAACGAATCCGGTAACGGGAGTAACGAATCCGGTAACGGGAGTAACGAATCCGGTAACAAGAGTAACGAATGCGGTAACGGGAGTAACGAATGCGGTAACGGGAGTAACGAATCCGGTAACAGGAGTAACGAATCCGGTAACAGGAGTAACGAATGCGGTAACGGGAGTAACGAATGCGGTAACGGGAGTAACGAATCCGGTAACAGGAGTAACGAATCCGGTAACAGGAGTAACGAATGCGGTAACGGGAGTAACGAATGCGGCATCATTTGCACGTTGCCTCCAAACCTAAAAATATTCATTTCCATTTTTCTTACAGTTGTCTCAACACCTTTTAAGCCCTTTGCAGACAAACGCTCCACTTACAGTGACAAACACGTTTTGAATGAGGTGCAACCAACTGCTTGTTGTCTCGGCTTCATATCCAACCCTCCGAGTGGTGAAACCATCAGCGGGTCGGAGGATCCGTGTGTGAGCAAGCAAACACTGAAAATCACATTCTGCTTCCCAAACTTCTGTGTGTGTGACAACATGCTGAAAAGGAAATATGACTCCAGCCCATTAATGGTGTCTGACAACCCCGAGGAAGATGGACAAGTGTTGAAAGGATGACAGATAAAGATTAAACAGCTTTAAAACGGAGGGAAATCGAGCGCTCCCACACACAGGCGTTAGTTAAAGTCAAGGGCAGAAATCCAACAGCTGGATCGGCACGAGAGGAACCACAGGTGGAGGCAGGGCGGCGAAGAGGAACGCCATGAGACACCGAAGGAGAGCAGTTGCATTTATCTGCTCAGTAACAGAAGGCAACATGGACTACAAGAGTCTGCAGCGATGCAATAAGGAAGAGAAATGAGAACAGGTGGAAGGAAAAAGGCAGCAGGCCTGCAGGGAAGGTTTGGGATGAGAAAGGGGACAACTTAGGGGTAAAGTTAAAAATGAAAAGAAAGAGCAGAGCCAAAAAGTAGGAATGGAAGTGGGCATAAAATAGGCCCAGAGAGAGCAGTGGGAATAAACCAGGATGAGTGAGAGGAGAGGAGGAAGGAGGGAAAGAGAGGAGGAGCAAACGAGGATTAATGTACAATCTAGTGTCCACAGTAGTGTGTGTGTGTGTGGGGGGGGGGGGGGGGGGGGGCAGCAATGAACATCCACAGGACTGATTAAGCCAACCACCAGACTCAGCTGAGTTGGAGAAGACCATGGGCCAAGTTGGGCCACCGAGCGCTGCCCTTCACCACCACGGCAGGCAGTCCTGGACCCCAGAACCTGGAGCAGTCCCGGACCCCAGAACCTGGAGCAGTCCCGGACCCCAGAACCTGGGCCGGTCCCGGACCCCAGAACCGGGGGATCGTGGCTCCGTTAGCCTTAAAGAGTTTCCTCAGTGCTACAGATGGAAGAGTCACATCACATTAACTTGGTTCTGCTTGATGTCAGCAGCTAAATGATGAAGCCTCACCTGGAGAGAGATGTATTGAATTACCAGACATCAAAATATGTAGTGAATCTGGGGGGATTATTTATGACTGCAGGATGTTTGAGGACGGCGTCAGGCAGCAGATAACTCCAAAGCTGGACTGGAAAATCAAAGAGTGCCAACTCACTGCTCACTACTGAGCTGCATCGCGCAGTTCAGTAGCATCTTGTAAAAAAGGTCACAAAAACACCCAAACTATACGTCTTCCAATTCGGGAAGGCTTCCTCAGAGTTCCAAATAGGTACAGTATAAAGACAAACATGCTAACATGAACTGGAGCTTAGTGGAACTCTGATTTGCTTAGAAGAACAAAGTTCAAACCCAGCAACATTCTCAGACAGAGGCTGGTCCACCTGAAGGACAAGACACCAAGTCTTGTTCATGCTGTACAGCACCAGGAGGAACGTGAGGAACTGGACATTGGGGAAACCCAACAACCTCTCCACAGAAGAATGGCACAACACAGATGCGCCACCTCTTCAGGTCAGGACTCAGCAGTCCACCTACACCTAAAGGAGAGTGGGCACTCCTTCCAGGACAGCCCAGTACGGGTACTGGCCAGAGAAGACCGCTGGTCTGAGAGGGGGGTCAAGGAAGCATCCATGTCAAATTGGAAAAACCATCCTTAAACAGAGGCGGTGGCCTGAGGCACTTCCTGTCACCCACAACAATGCAGTCCTCCACTCCTTCCACCAACAAACCAAAGGTTCACACCATTCCAGGAGACCTGGAGACCCACCACCATGTGATCCAGCAGACAAAGGGGAGACACCTCAACTGGAACTAGGTGAACGACCCTGCCAACGACCCTGTCAACGACTCTCAGGTGACCACCCAGATCATTAGCATGCTAATGGTCCACAGGGGCTATATATTCAAGCTCTGTCCCCAGCGAGTTCAGAACTGAAGAAGCCTTCTGGATAGAAGGAGGAACGTCTTCAAAGAGAAGAAACCCAGCCCAGTTGACAGAGAAAACTACCTCGGATAACGATGACCTGGATGACTGAGAATTTACACAGACATCTAGAAGAACAAAGCTTAGAAGGGCTCAAAGCCAACGTTCAGCTATTGCTCTGTGTCCACACTCTTCATGCAGGCCAGCGGATGAGATGTTTGTTTGCTTTGATTAGGATTCCTTTCTTTGGGCTTTGTGTGCACGTAACAGCTGCTATTAACCCGTCTGCTGGATTCTGTTTCTCTTTTTAAGGTCCATCCGCAGGATAAAGCAACCGACTGTGGAATTGAAGATTCACCGATGCATCAAACAGGAGGGACAAGAGTTGTTCAGCATCACGCCACAGGTGGACCCACAGAGATCCCCCTACAGGTGGAGCCAGAGACAGGTGAAACACAGAAAAAGCTCTTCCTGTTTCCAACCATTTTGGTTCCTGTGATGAGGAGGGGGGGCTACTGTTGACAGGGAGGGTGAGACCGCCAGGCTGTTCAGCTTCTCAATGCTCCTCAACACACCTGGGTTGGTCTCTGCGTTCGACTCACCTGCTTCCTTCTCCTCTTGGTGCCTCAGGCACCAAAACACAGCCATGTGCCCTACGAGAGGGCTGCTGACCGCCGGGACAGGACAGAACCTTCTTTCTGGAGGCACTTTTGCAGCTGCCGTTCTGCATTTTGTCACCTTTTCCCCTCTTTTTACAAGAATTGAGACAGAATGAGGAAGTTTATGTTGACTTCCACCAAGTTTAGCCTGGGAGATCAGAAAGTCGCTTCTCTAGCCATGTACAGGTGTACAGCACAGACGTGCGCGCTGGAAGTACTTGGTGACTGGAACTGGCTTTCCTCCAGTCCAAGAGGCGCTGACTGCCTGTTTTGGACAGGAGGCCTCTAAAGAGCCCATCTGAAGATGGAGGTGAGGCTTTAGGAGGGGCGTAAGGATGAAAGGAAGGATCAAAGAGTAAAACAGAAAAAAATGAGAGACTGTGTTTGGGTGGTTTATTGGCTGGCTCGTCCCTCCCGGCTGGCTTCATGCAGTTAGGTGTGTGTGTGTGTGTGTGTGTGTGTGTGTGTGTGTCACCAACACGACGAGTCACACTGATACGATTAAAAATATGGGACACCAAGAAATGGTCAGTCACTTTAATTAGCAACACACCAAGTTCATCTGCAATACACAGCAACATACCGGCCCTTACAGGGACCACTGGATCCTCCAGGGACCAGTGGATCCTCCAGGGACCACTGAATCCTCCAGGGACCACTGGATCCTCCAGGGACCACTGGATCCTCCAGGGACCAGTGGATCCTCCAGGAACCACTGGATCCTACAGGAACCACTGGATCCTCCAGGGACCAGTGGATCCTACAGGAACCAGTGGATCCTCCAGGGACCACTGGATCCTCCAGGAACCACTGAATCCGACAGGATTCTTCTCAAAAATCTGTGTTTTATTGGGCTAAAAATGACTCATCACTTTCTGGCGTCCTCTTTTGTACTTTGTTCTGTCCTTTTTTGTCCCAATGAAAAACAAACTGTTATTGTGTAGTAATTCTAGCACAATGACGTAATTATAGCCTGGCTGGAAGGGAAAGTCATTTAGCTTCTAGCGATTCGCCGTTAGACAAGGCTGAGATGTGACCACAGAAGATTGTTAATGCAACCCTGCAATCAGAATGTCTGTGATGACCCTTATTTTGAGTCTGCACGCGGGAGAAGACTCCGCCCCCTCTGTGCCCCATCAGCTGCTGTACAATTGGACATTGGAGCGGACGCCCCCGGGCCCGTTAGCAGCTTCATCATCACCTGCGTTACTGTAGTCACAATAAGCATGATTCATCCCCCGCCCAGGGCGACTACACCATCCTCATCTTCACCATCATCATCACCATCATCATCATCATCATCCTCATCACCATCATCACCATCATCCTCATCATCCTCATCACCATCATCCTCATCATCCTCATCATCATCATCATCATCACCATCATCCTCATCACCATCATCCTCATCACCATCATCCTCATCACCATCACCATCATCCTCATCATCACCACCATCCTCATCATCATCACCACCATCACCACCATCCTCATCACCATCACCATCATCCTCATCATCATCATCACTATCATCCTCATCATCATCCTCATCATCATCACCACCATCATCCTCATCACCATCATCATCATCCTCATCATCCTCATCATCATCATCACCACCATCCTCATCATCATCACCATCACCACCATCCTCATCACCATCATCACCATCACCATCATCCTCATCACCATCATCCTCATCATCACTATCATCATCACCACCATCCTCATCATCATCACCACCATCATCCTCATCACCATCATCATCATCCTCATCATCATCATCATCACCACCATCCTCATCATCATCACCATCATCCTCATCACCATCATCCTCATCACCATCATCATCATCCTCATCACCATCCTCATCACCATCATCCTCATCATCACCATCACCCTCATCACCATCATCACCATCATCATCACTATCATCATCACCACCATCATCATCACCATCATCCTCATCACCATCCTCATCATCCTCATCACCATCACTATCATCATCATCATCACCATCATCCTCATCATCATCACCATCATCCTCATCATCATCCTCATCATCATCCTCATCACCATCATCCTCATCACCATTATCATCACTATCATCATCATCACCATCATCATCCTCATCACCATCATCCTCATCATCACCATCACCCTCATCATCATCACCATCATCATCATCCTCACCATCATCATCACCATCACCCTCATCACCATCATCACCATCATCATCACTATCATCATCACCACCATCATCATCACCATCATCCTCATCACCATCCTCATCATCCTCATCACCATCATCATCATCACTATCATCATCACCATCATCCTCATCATCATCCTCATCACCATCATCATCATCACCATCATCCTCATCACCATCATCCTCACCATCATCCTCATCATCATCACCATCATCATCACCATCATCCTCATCATCATCACCATCCTCATCATCACCATCATCACCACCATCATCATCATCATCACCACCATCATCATCATCACCATCCTCATCATCACCACCACCACCACCATCATCATCACCACCATCCTCATCATCATCACCATCACCACCATCATCATCACCACCATCATCATCACCACCATCATCACCACCATCATCATCATCATCACCACCACCATCATCACCACCATCATCACCACCACCATCATCATCACCACCACCATCATCACCATCATCCTCATCACCATCACTATGATCATCACCATCATCCTCATCATCATCATCATCATCATCCTCATCACCATCATCCTCATCATCATCACTATCATCATCATCACCATCACCATCATCATCATCACCATCATCATCCTCATCATCATCACCATCATCATCATCCTCATCACCATCATCCTCATCACCATTATCATCACTATCATCATCACCGCCATCCTCATCATCATCATCACCATCATCATTATCACCACCATCATCATCATCACCACCATCATCATCATCACCATCCTCATCATCACCACCATCATCATCACCATCACCACCACCACCATCATCATCACCACCATCCTCACCATCATCATCACCACCATCATCACCATCCTCATCATCACCACCACCATCATCATCATCATCCTCATCACCATCACCACCATCATCACCACCACCATCACCACCATCATCATCACCACCATCATCCTCATCATCATCACCATCATCATCACCACCACCATCATCATCATCATCATCACCACCACCATCATCACCATCACCACCATCATCATCACCACCACCATCATCCTCATCATCATCACCATCACCACCACCATCATCATCATCATCACCACCACCATCATCACCATCACCACCACCATCATCATCATCACCACCACCATCATCACCACCACCATCATCATCATCACCACCACCATCATCACCACCACCATCATCTCCATTCAGGTGGTTTCTCAGATTCAGATAACAGCAGTGGAATGTAATTGGAGCCAGAAACATGATGAAGGTCTGATGTGTCCGTCCTTTACTTCTCGAAGCTCTAGCTGTGTTCCCTGCGCTAATTACACAACCTCTAGTTGGCCTCCAGGGAGGTGTTATTAAAATGATTTAGAAACGTAATCCCCCAACACACAGACACAAATGTAAGCAGAGCCAGAGAGCGACAGCATATTAGCCCATCTTAGCTGCTCACACTGGCTCCTGGTAGCATTTGGTCCTTTTTAACATATGCAAAGCGCCAGATGGGCCAGAACCCAGCAACTGCCATGGTCGTGGTGTTCCCCAACACTCAGAAGACCGAGGATATTGTTCACTTTTGCCCCGAAGCTTTAGAACTCCGCCGTTAGACAGGAGGGCAGCCAGCTAGCGCGTTATCTATTTATTGTGATGTTTCCTTCCCCTTCATGATCTGATCAAAACCAAAAGACTCCTCTAATAAGCTCATCCCTTCGACCCCTCTTGGAGTTCATGTGCTCGGACCTTCTGATTCCCAAAGCCTCCCACTCACAGATGCTCCTTCTCTACACTTTCCACACCAGTAACTCGCTCATTTTATGCTGCGATCTTAATCTTTGCAGGATAAACTGGGTTTTTCTTCCCTCTCAGTGTGTGGGGGCACCTAAATCATTTGGATTCAGCTCCTTGACTCTGTTTCACCTGATTTTCCCACATCTCCACCCAGTTCTTACTTAGAACTCTTTATTTCACGGCTCCCCATTCATCTCCTCATTACAGCAACACAGAATCACAATCTTACCGTTTTCTAATTCTGCCGGGAATAAAATAAACCAACAGACAAGCATGACCCAGTTGGTGGGTTCCTAGAACTCAGAACCTGCTAAAACAAATCACCCGCCTGTGCAAAACCCTTTCAAAACCTAAAGTAAAAAAGTATGCTCTTTTTCCCTTTGAAATACTTGTAACTCTTTTGTCAAAAAAAAATAAAAAAGAAGCTCACAGCTTTCCCGGGTCAGAAAGCTCAGGGCCTTCTAGTTCTCATCCCTAACCCTAACCCTCTAACCCCTAAACCCTAATCCTCTAAGCCCTAACCCTCTAGCCCCTAAACCTCTAGCCCTAACCCTCTAGCCCTAACCCTCTAACCCCTAAACCCTAATCCTCTAAGCCCTAACCCTCTAGCCCCTAAACCTCTTCTTCGTCGTGAGGTTTCAGCTTCGTGGCTATTAATTCACTCACCACAAAACTTGCACGCGTAATATTCTGTCTGTCGGTTCATGGTCGTGTGAAAGCTGCTTGTTGAGCCTCCAAACTCCGACAAAGAGCGTTCATTTTATCCAAACTCATCTGTCCTTTCAACTCGTCGAGTTTAGCGTGTTTCGCTATGCATTTTTCGTCCGTGTCAATCAGCCCAGCCCACTACGTACATCACATGCTGTGTTCACTGACCCTGACATTGACTCGGACGTAACATAACCGTCCGTTTTATCTCAGAAAACGGGAAAATATTTCCTCTTGTTACGAAAGAAATTTCAGGATACGAAAGGCTAAAATACGCTACCGCTGCTACTCGCAGCTCGCGGAGTTTAGCGAACGGTCCCACTGTATAAGTGCATATATAAAATATAAAAATCTTATTGCGTTGCGGGCCGGTAGAAATGGTCTCGTAGGCCGTATACGGCCCGGAGGCCGGAGGTTCCCCACCCCTGCTCTAGCCCCTAACCCTCTAGCCCCTAACCCTCTAGCCCCTAACCCTCTAGCCCCTAATCCTCTAGCCCCCTAATCCTCTAGCCCCCTAATCCTCTAGCCCCCTAATCCTCTAGCCTCTAATCCTCTAGCCCCTAACCCTCTAGCCCCTAAACCTCTAGCCCTAACCCTCTAGCCCCTAACCCTACACAAATGGGTCAATTCCAACATTTACGGCGTTTCAAAAACGCTTCAGAGGCTCCAACGCACCCTCGATTGTGCACTATGACTCTTTAAGCAAACGTGACCATTTGTTCCACGCTTCCCTGCACAAAATCACACAAAAGCACACACAAGTGAACAAGTGTGCATGTCTGCACATGCAACACCGTCGAAGGCCATGATGGAATATGCCGCCACCTGAAGCCACAACCATGAAACAAAAGCACCACTAAGCACACAACAGCTGATATACACACTACGTTGCAGGTTATTTTCCTGAACTGTCCTTGCCAGAATATAATAAAGTAGCTTTTCAACAAGCCCATCATGGTTCCTGTGGCTTTTTCTTGTGTACGTGTGTCAGTGCATGTAGGTGGTAGAGCCCCCCCCCCACACACACACACACACCCCGTTAAATACCGACCTTCAGATTTAACAGAACTGACCTGAAACAGGCTAGATGGATGTGCAGCTACAGACATTTGACTTCATTAACATTTTGTTTGTGCTTCTACTCAAAGAAAAGTCTGTGTTGAAGAAAAAACTGATTAAACTGATATTTACCATCAGCAAACAACAAGTTTGCATGTAAAATTCGCACAACTGTGCAAAAGAAGAGCAGTGCAGGTGCACAGGTGCACGACTCTTTGATAAGGTGGCCGTCGGCCGTTGTTGCAGACATCCAGGTGCACAAATTCAGCGCACCTTTGCACCAGACCGGGCAGGTCTCACCTGGTAGCCTGGATCTGGTTATTATTCATGTTTTCTGTGTGTGTGTGTGTGTGCGTGTGTGCATGTGTGTGTGTGCCAAGGTAAAGGTAATTCAAACAAAGTGAAGCACCAGCAGTAAAACCAGTTTTCAGGTCCGGGTGTCTGATAACCACGCCCACCCCCAGTGAGGCGGGCGTGGTTATCAGCAAGAAGGCGGGGCTTCAGTTGACAGCGTGTCTTCAGGAGTGACATGGGGGCTGTTGCACCTGTGTGCCGGCTCACATGGACGCTACGCCCTCCTGCTGGTGCTCTGGTTTACACCAACTAACCCTTCTCTTATTTACTCTTAGAACCAACATAATCACCAGATAAGGATGCGCTGATCCAACCTCCAATACTCAGACGAGTCCACGTTCACGGTCGAGTGCCATCTGCAGGTGTTTAGTTTATATCCCATCTCCTGGTGATAGTCCTGGTTTCAGGAACCATTCAGAGGACGACCAGAGGAGGTGACCCTCCGTTACTGGGTGAGCCTCTAGCTGGGCTAGCTCTATGGGCTCTATAGGGTTAGGGTTAGCTCTATGGGCTCTATAGGGTTAGGATTAGCTCTATGGGCTCTATAGGGTTAGGATTAGCTCTATAGGGTTAGGATTAGCTCTATGGGCTCTATAGGGTTAGGGTTAGCTCTATAGGGTTAGGGTTAGCTCTATGGGCTCTATAGGGTTAGGGTTAGCTCTATAGGGTTAGGGTTAGCTCTATGGGCTCTATAGGGTTACGGTTAGCTCTATGGGCTCTATAGGGTTAGGGTTAGCTCTATGGGCTCTATAGGGTTAGGGTTAGCTCTATGGGCTCTATAGGGTTAGGGTTAGCTCTATAGGGTTAGGATTAGCTCTATGGGCTCTATAGGGTTACGGTTAGCTCTATGGGCTCTATAGGGTTAGGGTTAGCTCTGTGGGCTCTATAGGGTTAGGGTTAGCTCTATGGGCTCTATACGGTTAGGGTTAGCTCTATGGGCTCTATAGGGTTAGGGTTAGCTCTATGGGCTCTATAGGGTTAGGGTTAGCTCTATGGGCTCTATACAGCAGCGACAACAGTGGCTGTTCGTGGCCTTAAAGTCCACAAAAGCGTAATAAATGACTTTGGAATCAACCCCAAAAGCCCCCTGGCCTTTGCTAGCTGCTTCACAGCTCATTGCCCTCGTTTACCCCAGCGGGTGGCAGTTGCTATGAACCGCTGTTCCTGGGCAACGACAGCTGATGCCCAAAGCCTGCGGCGAGATGCTTTAGTCTCCCAGAAGGTGCCAGGGTTCTACTCTTCTCCTGCCAGGATAGTAGCAACACTGCTGACCATCATCATGATCCATCATCAAGATCCATCAAGATCCATCATCAAGATCCATCATCAAGATCCATCATCGTGATCCAGGAGCATCTTTGAGAGCCCATCTGTGGATCGGACCAAAGCTAAGAAGGGCCTTCAGCTACATCAGAAGCGGTGAACTTTAATACCCCTGTGCAGGACCTGAGGACCACAAAGCACCAACACTTGGTCGTTGTCACACAGTGAATCCAGATGTTCGTCCTTCCGGCGACCCGTCCTGGCTACAGTGACTTTTTATGAGAATTACTTTTAATAGTTTCCCAAAATGGAAAAAGCATCCGAGACCTCTTCAGCATCGTTGTGCCCCTGAACTAAAACCTCCATTTGACCCCGTAGATACTGGAGTGATTTAACCAGCAACTTTCAGCATTTTGACAAGCTAACGGTGATTGGAGGCCCGGCGCCCTGGTCCTGAGCTCTGCCAGTCGGGTCCCTTCTGGACTGAGCAGATGTAAGACTGGGACAGAACTGGTTCTGTCTCGTGTCTCTCTCCACGGTGACCTCACTGATCATGACATCACCTCCCCGCCAGCATGGACGGGGGCAGACGGCTCCCTCGGACCCCATTAGTCCGTCTGTGCTCTGGCTAAAGCGGGTCCTGCTGCACCACCAACCTCCAGAGCACCCTTAAGAAGGGCTCTGGAAGCGCTTTAGTGGGTGGAGCTAACGCAACAGCTAAGGTAGCGAGCGCTTTAGTGGGTGGAGCTAACGCAACAGCTAAGGTAGCGAGCGCTTTAGTGGGTGGAGCTAACGCAACAGCTAAGGTAGCGAGCGCTTTAGTGGGTGGAGCTAACGCAACAGCTAAGGTAGCGAGCGCTTTAGTGGGTGGAGCTAACGCAACAGCTAAGGTAGCGAGTGCTTTAGTGGGTGGAGCTAACGCAACAGCTAAGGTAGCGAGCACTTTAGTGGGTGGAGCTAACGCAACAGCTAAGGTAGCGAGCGCTTTAGTGGGTGGAGCTAACGCAACAGCTAAGGTAGCGAGCGCTTTAGTGGGTGGAGCTGACGCAACAGCTAAGGTAGCGAGCGCTTTAGTGGGTGGAGCTAACGCAACAGCTAAGGTAGCGAGCGCTTTAGTGGGTGGAGCCAACGCAACAGCTAAGGTAGCGAGCGCTTTAGTGGGTGGAGCCAACGCAACAGCTAAGGTAGCGAGCGCTTTAGTGGGTGGAGCTAACGCAACAGCTAAGGTAGCGAGCGCTTTAGTGGGTGGAGCTAACGCAACAGCTAAGGTAGCGAGCGCTTTAGTGGGTGGAGCTAACGCAACAGCTAAGGTAGCGAGCGCTTTAGTGGGTGGAGCTGACGCAACAGCTAAGGTAGCGAGCGCTTTAGTGGGTGGAGCTAACGCAACAGCTAAGATAGCGAGCGCTTTAGTGGGTGGAGCTAACGCAACAGCTAAGATAGTGAGCGCTTTAGTGGGTGGAGCTAACGCAACAGCTAAGGTAGCGAGCGCTTTAGTGGGTGGAGCTAACGCAACAGCTAAGGTAGCGAGCGCTTTAGTGGGTGGCGCTAACGCAACAGCTAAGGTAGCGAGCGCTTTAGTGGGTGGAGCTAACGCAACAGCTAAGGTAGCGAGCGCTTTAGTGGGTGGAGCTAACGCAACAGCTAAGGTAGCGAGCGCTTTAGTGGGTGGAGCTAACGCAACAGCTAAGGTAGCGAGCGCTTTAGTGGGTGGAGCTAACGCAACAGCTAAGGTAGCGAGCGCTTTAGTGGGTGGAGCTAACGCAACAGCTAAGGTAGCGAGCGCTTTAAGGGTTGATCAGGCAGCAGGACAGGTTGCACAGGTTTGGGGCTCATTTCAGAGTCTTGTGCTGACAAGCACGGCGCCATTGTTCACACAGACGGTGGAGCGGCCCACTGAGGCCCAGCTAGAGAACAGAGGACAGAACCACGACCCACTGAGGCCCAGCTAGAGAACAGAGGACAGAACCACGACCCACTGAGGCCCAGCTAGAGAACAGAGGACAGAACCACGACCCACTGAGGCCCAGCTAGAGAACAGGGGACAGAACCACGACCCACTGAGGCCCAGCTAGAGAACAGAGGACAGAACCACGACCCACTGAGGCCCAGCTAGAGAACAGAGGACAGAACCACGACCCACTGAGTGAAGTCTGATCGTGTTTACAGGGGAACCTGCAGACAGCAGGCAGGAGAGGAGGCTGCCTGTTCTAATTGGACCGGAGACAAATATAGTCCATGTTGTGGCTCCCACACTTGGATCAAAGGATAAATCTTGGATCATGCTTTGATCACGACAGAACAAAGTTCTGCACAGAAAAAGCAGCAACATGGCAGAATGTAAACGGAACCCAGAAGCTGCTCTGGTTCCACCAAAGTCCCAGTAGAAAGTGGAACTAATGCGATTATAGGGCGGGTGTGCACGTGGGGGCTTCTGCTCGTGCACGTGGGGGCTTCTGTTCGTGCACGTGGGGGCTTCTGCTCGTGCACGTGGGGGCTTCTGCTCGTGTGTGTTTCCCTTGATGTTCGCCGCCACACATCGGCCCCCGTGACCAGCGCCCATGTACTGATGAGTCTTTGCACACATGGAACAACTAGAACTGCTGTTCAAACCTCCTCCCACTGATGCTGCTGGGCTCCAGGAACCAGAACCCAAGCCCGGGATCACGCTACCTGTACCTGGGCTCCAGGAACCAGAACCCAAGCCTGTGTAAAGGGGGCGTGATCAGACCCGGAATGGAGAAGGTGAAGGAGGAGCTAGAGCTGCTAGCATTTGTTGTCGTGCATGTGCTGCACGTTTGGTGTAAACCTGCCGTGGGTTAGTGGGCGTGCCCCCCCCCCCCCGTGCTCCTGTGGATCCCCCGGCCTCCAGGTGTGGATCCCTCGGGCCTCCACGTGTGGATCCCCCGGGCTTCCACGTGTGGATCCCCCGGGCTTCCACGTGTGGATCCCCCGGGCTTCCACGTGTGGATCCCTCGGGCCTCCGTGAGTGGATCCCTCTTTCTCTCCGTCTTCCATCCCTCCGTCTCATATTCATCTTGTAAGGGGGCCAAAGCTGCCAGTAAAGACCTCTTCCAGCACCGTTCCCGCCCCGGACGGCTCCTTCCTGGTCTGTCAGGGACCAGATCAGGCAAAGGCGGCCCAGCTCAGGACCCTCAGGCCCAGCTCAGGACCCTCAGGCCCAGCTCAGGACCCTCAGGCCCAGCTCAGGACCCTCAGGCCTCGCGCCACAGATGCATCAAACACGCTTTCACGTCGCACTTTATACATTCCAGAATTCTACCTTCATCCAGACACAAACGCCCACTCGTGCACATAAATCAGCCTTTGCCTCTCGGGCTGGGGGCTGGGGAGCATCACCTGGTGCCTGCAGGGCTCAGGGGGCCCAGGAGCCCATCAGGAACCTCCACCTCCGCAGGATGAACGTGTTGCAGGACAAAGACCTTCTACCCTCAAGAGACCAACGTCTCTGTGGTTCGGGTTCGGGTTGCAGGAGACCGCAGCAGCAGTGGTGGGTCACCACCAGCAAAGGGATCTATTGGATCTATTGTGCAGGACCGTCCCGCAGCGAGCAGCGGAGGCGAACCGGAACCAAAGCAGCGCCACGGCTTCGCTGGGTGTCCGAGTGCGAGGCTCCAGAGGTTCTGCCATGCACGCTCTCACGCACTCAACGTTGGGTAAACGCCGACACACGTCTGCTCCACCATTCTCGTGTGTTGGCTAACGTGCACGTCTCCCGGACACATGCACGTCCGTCACAACATCATTCCAACCACGGCGCGTCTGCTGGACAACGTTAAAAAGGGGCCATAAAAACCGAAAGGAATGTGCGTGCACGTGGTCGAGACAGACGTCGTTTCACTTTTTGTTTCAGTCAACGTTGGATGTTCTGGAAGGTTCTAGTGATATTAACGCTGACCCGAACGGTGCCAGAACACCGACAGGGTCACACGTGTTTCGTCACGCAGCCACGTCCTTCATCTCACGCACGCGAAACGACTCGCACTAATAAAGAAGCACGAGCACGTCCCGGAGCCTTACCGGTGCGCAGCCAACAGGCGACGGTGATGATGGCGATGGTGAGCGGGACGCAGGAGCTCCACACGGCGCGCGGAGCCATGGCGGTCGCCTGTGTCTCCTCCGGGTTCCTCCGGGTTCCTCCTGGTTCCTCCTGGTTCCTCTGGGCTCCTCCGGGTTCCTCTTCCTCGGCCAATATCACGGGGACATGAAGGTGCGGGTTCTCTGTTCCGACTGCGCCTTCAGCGCCTCTGAGCGTGCGTGAGTCCGCGCACACGGGCGACTGTCCGTGAACGAATTCGTGTGTTTTCGTCTTTACATCGCAATGGAGCCGGTTCCGCAACACACGCACGCTTCCTGCTTTACGCGTGACTCGGACCCAAGACTGGTCCCTGTTTCTGGGTTCATTCTCATGACACACACACACACACACACACACACATATATGTAAAAATATATATTAAAAAAACCAAACCATGGATGAGGGCGGAGCGGTGGGCGGCCCTGACCAATCAGAGAGCGGGGGCAGGTGGAGGGTGTGTGGCTGAGCCGGGGGGGGCGGGGCAGGAGAGCAAAGCTGCACCTGGTAATTAGCTGAAATCAGTGTGATTGATAATTGACGCCAGAGATTTTTCTCGATGCAAACACGCAACCTATTACGAGATTAATGATTAAAGTGATAAAGGTGAAGCTGGTGTTGAGTGTTGAAGGGAAAAGGATGAAGTCATTTACTGGAATCTGCTCGAATGTGCGCGCATGTGTGTGCGCGGCACTCATTTTATGACCACAATGCAACTGTAATGTTTGGAAGCCCAAATCGGAGACAACCGATGCGGTTCCCTGTGTCGACACCTTCAGGCGACACCTTCAGGCGACACAGGGAACAGCATCCGTCCTCCACTCACTTCATCTCAAGCAGCCAGAAAATAACAACACGGTGACGTCAGAAAAGAGACTGAACTCCCACAGTTCTCCAGTTGAGTAACGTCTTAAAGGTCACAACAGCAGGCTGGGAATGTGTCTCGGGATCTCATCTGCCCCACTCGTTCCCTGATCCTCATCCCAGGGAAGCTTCCCTCTGTGCAAGTGTGTGTTCCCAGGTTGGCAGGGAGTCAGTGATCCCAGTGTCTGCCATACCAGGTGGGACAAGACCGGGAAAGAATGAGCACAACACACCTGGAATTCCGCCGAGTTTCACTCTTATTCCAGCTTTTTTATGCAAAATGTTCCACAAACAACTAAGGGAGCGGAACAAAAACAGAGCAGGGAGGTAGTAGTTTGGTGTGTCTGTGGAGTGCCCTAACCCTAACTAACCCTGACCCTAACAACCCTGACACTAACTAACCCTAACCCTAACTAACCCTGACCCTAACAACCCTGACACTAACTAACCCTAACCAACCCTGACACTAACTAACCCTGACCCTAACAACCCTGACACTAACTAACCCTAACCCTAACCAACCCTGACACTAACTAACCCTAACCAACCCTGACACTAACTAACCCTAACCAACCCTAACCCTAACCAACCCTGACACTAACTAACCCTAACAACCCTGACACTAACTAACCCTAACCCTAACCAACCCTGACACTAACTAACCCTAACAACCCTGACACTAACTAACCCTGACACTAACTAACCCTAACCCTAACCAACCCTGACACTAACTAACCCTAACCAACCCTGACACTAACTAACCCTAACCAACCCTGACACTAACTAACCCTAACTAACCCTAACAACCCTGACCCTAACTAACCCTGACACTAACTAACCCTAACTAACCCTGACCCTAACTAACCCTAACCAACCCTGACCCTAACTAACCCTAACTAACCCTGACCCTAACCAACCCTGACCCTAACTAACCCTACCCCTAACTAACCCTAACCCTAACCCTAACTAACCCTAACCCTAGCCCCCACACCTTCCAGAGACGGCCAGTGAAGTTCTGTATGGAGGAGCTCATTTTAGAAGGGGCTTCAAATTCAACAATGGGCTCCAGAAAATAGCATCAGTCTTCTAAACAGAAGATGGACGCCACGTTAGGAATTGTGACCATACAGAAAAATGTGTGTCACGAGTGTGCACGTGTGCCATGGCAACCAATGGCGGTCTCTGAACCTGACCTCCGAGACCAAAGGCCCCTGGTTGGACTGGCCTCACTGAGCCCCCATTTTCTAATCAAATCAAGCTTTATTTATACAGCATCTTTTACAATCAGAGTTGTTTCTAGACCCTCTCCAGAACCCCAGCAGGGCCTGACCCCCAACCTTTAACAGGAAGAAACCTGGAGCAGGACCAGGCTCATGTAGGGGGACCCTCCTGCTGGGGAGAGGAGGGGAGAGGAGAGGAGGGGAGGGGAGAGGAGGGGAGGGGAGAGGAGAGGAGAGGAGAGGAGAGGAGGGGAGGGGAGAGGAGAGGAGAGGAGAGGAGAGGAGGGGAGGGGAGAGGAGAGGAGAGGAGAGGAGAGGAGAGGAGAGGAGAGGAGAGGAGAGGAGAGGAGGGGAGGGGAGAGGAGAGGAGAGGAGAGGAGGGGAGGGGAGGGGAGGGGAGAGGAGAGGAGGGGAGGGGAGGGGAGGAGAGGAGGGGAGAGGAGAGGAGAGGAGAGGAGAGGAGGGAAGGGAGGGGAGGGGAGGGGAGGATAGGAGAGAGGAGGCAGCCCTGACCCAGCAGGGTGACACTTGGTGCCCTTTTCAAGTCATTGAACATCTTAAAAGTTCCAGGAAAAAGGTGAACGATCATTTAATCTTTAATATGTCCCAAACATCAAAGAGAAATATGTTAGAAAAATGCATTATTCAACCTTGAATGATCACATCTGTTCTCATGTACCCCCCCTCCCCCTCTCAGTCCTTTTCATTGTAAACACACTGATGCTAGCATGAAAGGATGCTAGCATGAAAGGATGCTAGCATGACAGGATCAAAAGGCCACAGAAAGCCATTTAATACAGAATAAGGTGGTACAGTTCATTGACTGGTTAGCTAGAAGACAATTAACAACAAAGATGACCCAAACCCAAACTAGCATGATTATCATGATTAAACAACACACAACAGAGCCTTTAAGGCTAAACGTGTGGACACCTGAGGGACGACACGGCCTCAGGACTGATCGGATGTTCTTCTCTTCCAGGTCCACAGCCAAGCGGAACCCAGACGAGCTCCTCCCCCCTTCAGCATCACTTATGTCAGCGTCAGCCCTTCCCCCTCGCCGCCCCCCCCCCCCTTCTGGGGTCACACCAGAGGCTGTTTATCTGCACTAGTGGAGAGCAGCGACTCTGCGCTGGTTCTGTAGATGGGTTTCTTCTGGGAATGGTCGTCACTGGAGAAGCACAGAGAGAAAGAGAGACAATCATTGTCCGTATAACGACGTCCCCGTTAGCGCTGCTAAAGATTTGATCGTTTCTGTGTGAGAGCATCCAAAAGCTTTTCATCTGACGCTGTGATTATTAGAGGCAACGACGTCACGTCCTGACTCAGGGGCCCTCACTGATTTAAGGCCCCTGTGGCAGCTCCTTGTGTTTCCAGCTGGGTCCTTTAAAACATCATCTTTGGTATAAATTCCTAATTTGGTCAGCAGTTGCCTGATTTCTGGTGTTGGAACGCCCTCGTCCTCCCGTCTCACCCTCACTTCACTGGTTAAACGCTTGATTTTTGAGACCAAAGGTGACTTCAAAGCAGCTGAACTGTTCCTGAGCTTTGATGGCAGCTCTGATGTTACAGCCGACCTGTTCGGACCCCGAACATGATGATTCGAACATAAAACAAGTAAATAAACCCACCTGTGCCGTCCTGGTCTGTGGTGTGACTCTAATAGGGTCTCAAAAGGGACCCAGGACATGCAGGGACCCAGGACATGCTGGGACCCAGGACATGCAGGGACCCAGGACATGCAGGGACCCAGGACATGCTGGGACCCAGGACATGCAGGGACCCAGGACATGCAGGGACCCAGGACATGCTGGGACCCAGGACATGCTGAGACTGAGACCCAGGACATGCTGGGACCCAGGACATGCTGGGACCCAGAACATGCTGAGACCCAGGACACGCTGGGACCCAGGACACGCTGAGACCCAGGACACGCTGGGACCCAGGACACGCTGAGACCCAGGACACGCTGAGACCCAGGACATGCTGGGACCCAGGACATGCAGGGACCCAGGACATGTTGAGACCCAGGACATGCAGGGACCCAGGACACGCTGGGACCCAGGACACGCTGGGACCCAGGACACGCTGGGACCCAGGACATGCTGGGACCCAGGACATGCTGAGACCCAGGACATGCTGGGACCCAGGACATGCAGGGACCCAGGACATGCAGGGACCCAGGACATGCAGGGACCCAGGACACGCTGAGACCCAGGACACGCTGAGACCCAGGACATGCTGGGACCCAGGACATGCAGGGACCCAGGACATGTTGAGACCCAGGACATGCAGGGACCCAGGACACGCTGGGACCCAGGACACGCTGGGACCCAGGACATGCTGGGACCCAGGACATGCTGGGACCCAGGACATGCTGGGACCCAGGACATGCAGGGACCCAGGACATGCAGGGACCCAGGACATGCTGGGACCCAGGACACGCTGAGACCCAGGACACGCTGGGACCCAGGACACGCTGAGACCCAGGACACGCTGATACCCAGGACACGCTGAGACCCAGGACACGCTGGGACCCAGGACATGCAGGGACCCAGGACATGCAGGGACCCAGGACATGCTGGGACCCAGGACATGCTGAGACCCAGGACATGCAAGGACCCAGGACATGCTGGGACCCAGGACATGCTGGGACCCAGGACATGCTGGGACCCAGGACATACTGAGACCCAGGACATGCTGGGACCCAGGACATGCTGGGACCCAGGACATGCAGGGACCCAGGACATGCTGGGACCCAGGACATGCTGAGACCCAGGACATGCAGGGACCCAGGACACGCTGGGACCCAGGACACGCTGAGACCCAGGACACGCTGGGACCCAGGACACGCTGAGACCCAGGACACGCTGGGACCCAGGACATGCAGGGACCCAGGACATACTGAGACCCAGGACATGCTGGGACCAAGGACATGCTGGGACCCAGGACATACTGAGACCCAGGACATACTGAGACCCAGGACGTGCTGGGACCCAGGACATGCTGGGACCCAGGACATGCAGGGACCCAGGACATGCAGGGACCCAGGACATGCTGGGACCCAGGACACGCTGAGACCCAGGACACGCTGGGACCCAGGACACGCTGAGACCCAGGACACGCTGAGACCCAGGACACGCTGAGACCCAGGACACGCTGGGACCCAGGACACGCAGGGACCCAGGACATGCAGGGACCCAGGACATGCTGGGACCCAGGACATGCAGGGACCCAGGACATGCAGGGACCCAGGACATGCTGGGACCCAGGACATGCTGAGACCCAGGACATGCAAGGACCCAGGACATGCTGGGACCCAGGACATGCTGGGACCCAGGACATGCTGGGACCCAGGACATACTGAGACCCAGGACATGCTGGGACCCAGGACATGCAGGGACCCAGGACATGCTGGGACCCAGGACATGCTGAGACCCAGGACATGCAGGGACCCAGGACATGCTGGGACCCAGGACACGCTGAGACCCAGGACACGCTGGGACCCAGGACACGCTGAGACCCAGGACATGCTGGGACCCAGGACATGCAGGGACCCAGGACATACTGAGACCCAGGACATGCTGGGACCAAGGACATGCTGGGACCCAGGACATACTGAGACCCAGGACATACTGAGACCCAGGACGTGCTGGGACCCAGGACATGCTGGGACCCAGGACATACTGAGACCCAGGACATGCTGGGACCCAGGACATGCTGAGACCCAGGACATACTGAGACCCAGGACATGCTGGGACCCAGGACATGCAGGGCCCCAGGACATACTCAGACCCAGGACATGCTGGGACCCAGGACATGCAGGGCCCCAGGACATGCTGAGACCCAGGACATGCAGGGCCCCAGGACATGCTGAGACCCAGGACATGCAGGGTCCCAGGACATGCAGGGACCCAGGACATGCAGGGACCCAGGACATGCAGGGCCCCAGGACATGCTGGGACCCAGGACATGCAGGGCCCCAGGACATGCTGGGACCCAGGACATTCAAATCCAGTTTGCTTCTGTTTTTTCCACCTTTATTCTGAAAATGGCATTCTTTTCAGCCCACATGTAAAATAAAATAATAATTGGATAAAGTGCAGATGAAAGAAGAAAGAGGATCAAAGTATGACGCGATCTCGATATTCGAGGCTCACGCGTGTCCGTTCTTACATGGGGCCCTTGGCCGTCTTGATGCCTTTGGCCCGGCTGCACAGGAACACGCTGACCGAGACCACGAAGACCAGGAGGAAGGCCGCGGCCACAGAGGTCACCAGGAGGACCTGGCCATTACTGGTGTGGTACCACGAAGCATCTCCTGTGGACCACATCAGGAGACACGCGTCACATGGGCTCTGCAACACCTGGACCACGAGCCTGCGTGCGTGAGCAACCATTAAGCAGCTGAACGTGACCAATGGTCAGGAAAAACCACTTTTATCAAGATTTATCCCATTCATTGCATCGTTAACGGCGGTCTGATATTCAACAGTTAATAATATATAGCTATAATTATATATATATATATATATATATATATATATATATATATATATATATATATATATATATATATATATATATATATATATATAAGAGCATTGGTGGGGGGCAATTAACCATCTCCAATCGCCTCACAGGTTACTGATGAAGATGATGATGAAGAGAACCTGCAGAACAGAACCTGGAGAAGAGAACCTGGAGAACAGAACCTGCAGAAGAGAACCTGGAGAACAGAACCTGGAGAAGAGAACCTGGAGAAGAGAACCTGGAGAAGAGAACCTGGAGAACAGAACCTGGAGAACAGAACCTGGAGAACAGAACCTGGAGAAGAGCTGTCTCACCAGGCAGCACGCTGATGCTGATGCTGCGGCTCTTCCTCAGCGCCTCCACTGACGGGTGTTGGGCCGTGCAGGTGTACCGGCCTCCATCGGCTGAGCTCACCTTCATCAGCGCCAGCTGGGAGGAAGGCAGGATCCAATCACTGCCCTGAAAGAAAGAAACCCCCAACCAGAGCAGAGTGAGGCAAATATAAAGGCTGAGAGAATTAATCATGGAAATAATCATGGAATTAATCATGGAATTAATCATGGAATTAATCATGGAATTAATCATGGAAATAATCATGGAATTAATCATGGACTATGAGGAGTCTGGAATGTCTGGAAAACATTTCTATAAAATCCCTTTTCACTGAAGAATGAGCTCGCTCATTTCCATGCTGCAAATAAATGTTCATATTCTCAAATATTCATATTAATAGGAAGCTCCAGAAAGTTAAAACGCTCTCTATTTATTCACCACCACTCAACACACACCAACAGTGGTGAACACACACCAACAGTGGTGAACACACACTAACAGTGGTGACACACACCAACAGTGGTGACACACACTAACAGTGGTGACACACACTAACAGTGGTGAACACACACTAACAGTGGTGAACACACACCAACAGTGGTGACACACACCAACAGTGGTGAACACACACTAACAGTGGTGACACACACCAACAGTGGTGAACACACACTAACAGTGGTGACACACACCAACAGTGGTGACACACACTAACAGTGGTGACACACACTAACAGTGGTAACACACACCAACAGTGGTAACACACACCAACAGTGGTGAACACACACTAACAGTGGTGACACACACTAACAGTGGTAACACACACCAACAGTGGTAACACACACCAACAGTGGTGAACACACACCAACAGTGGTGACACACACCGACAGTGGTGACACACACCGACAGTGGTGAACACACACTAACAGTGGTGAACACACACCAACAGTGGTAACACACACCAACAGTGGTGAACACACACTAACAGTGGTGACACACACTAACAGTGGTGACACACACCAACAGTGGTGAACACACACCAACAGTGGTGACACACACTAACAGTGGTGACACACACTAACAGTGGTGACACACACCAACAGTGGTGACACACACCAACAGTGGTAACACACACTAACAGTGGTGACACACACCAACAGTGGTGACACACACCAACAGTGGTGACACACACCAACAGTGGTGACACACACCAACAGTGGTGAACACACACCAACAGTGGTGACACACACCAACAGTGGTGACACACACCAACAGTGGTGAACACACACCAACAGTGGTAACACACACCAACAGTGGTGACACACACCAACAGTGGTAACACACACCAACAGTGGTGAACACACACCAACAGTGGTGACACACACCAACAGTGGTGACACACACTGGAATAATGAGGTGGTTCAGGAGCTGATAAATGACACAATAGCAGCGATATTCTGAGACGAGCCTCCACTGAGGTGGAAACCCAACAGAAACACACATTAGCATGCAGATGGTTTGGCTCCTGAGAGCTGGAGCTCCTGCTGGGAAACTTACATCTGATCCTGGATCTGATCCAGGATCCTGGATCTGATCCTGGATCTGATCCTGGGTCTGATCCTGCTCTCAGTACCAGACGGGCCTAGCTCCATATTCTGCTCTCATGACTACAGTCACACTGCCTCGCTGGAGTCTCGGTGAGGGAAAAGCAAATCCTGTCCCGCTCTTTACAGCCCTTTTATTTCATGAGTGTCCGTACATATATACACACATATATACACACATATATACACACATATATACACACATATACTCGTGCAAACACCATCAGTGAAACACAAAACCCACTGAGTTAGTGGTTAGTTCATCTTGAGCAGCCAGCCTGAGAAGACTGAAAAAAGGAAATAAGACACACAAAATAGAGCTCTTTCCAGTGTTGCTGTCGCACCTTAAAGCTACAGATGTTCAACCAACTACTGGGCCGTCATCCAGGTCAAAGTGACCCGTGGGGTGTCAGTTCAAAACTGAACCCAATCCGGGTTCCACCCCTAAAATACTGGGTCTGACCCTTTCACTATGTGGATGTCTCTACTGGGAGAGTTCCTCGGTCATTAAAAGTGCTGGTCAATATTTCAATACTAGGCAACCAAAGGGGAAAAACCATGAGGAACCCTAACCCTAACCCTAACCCTAACCCTAACCCAGTGAGTGGTTAGAGTTAGCCAAGCGGTCCTGGAAGCATGGAAGACTTGGTCAGAGCGGCTCTGGACAGGAGATGAGCCAGAGGAGACGTTAGGCTGGAGGAAATGAAGGGGAGAGAAACAGGGAGAGAAACCTGGAAAGATGACTAGGATGAAAACAAGAGCTCGAGCCCAAGCAGGAGTGCATGTTGACAGATGTGCAAACACTCACGTTCTTGCTCCAGGTGTAGATGGACGTCTCGGACGCACTGGTTGAACACTTCAGCACCACATCATCCCCAGATCGCACCTTCAGCTCCTCTGATAGTCCCAGGTATCTGCTGTAGCCTTCCCTGGTCATTGACAGCTGCCCCATATCTTAAAAAAGAAGGTTTGAGCATGAAAGGACGTGGGCTGAAGCCTTTCTAAAGAGTGTGTGCTAGCAGAGTGTCTCTGAGCGCACGGACTCAAGTGAACGGTGGCAAAACCTGCAGCAAACAATCGACAACCATGATAACGGGTAACAGTCGTTAGGAAGTGGGGCTGTGAATAACGGCTCATTTCAGCTGCTAGCGCCTCTCCTTGATGTTCCTTCTGGTCCATTCTGATCTTTGCTCATAATGAGTGCTGCCAGGCTGAGGAACCTATCAAAGACCTTCCTGGTGGATGTGATCACCACTGAGCAGATGGAGGACACCCTAATCTGAATGGACACGATGCCAGTTGATGCAACTGTGCACCCTAAATGCCTCACAGCTTCAAAGATAATGGACCAAAAGCTGTTAGAGAACCAACTGACAGATTTTTACAGTGCAGATTTTTTGCAGTGGGTTACATCCTTTGTGCAGCGCTGGCTCATTTCTAATGGTGCATTTCTTTTTTAATCACATCACCACTGGAAATTGTTCATTAGTTCCTTCTCAAACGTTTGCTCACTCTCAGAATTCTGTGTAATTCACCTCTGCAAGATAAATCCACATTTCTCAATCCAACAGGAAGAAGTGAAGGTTTCCATGGCAACGTCCATCTTTAGATACTCACAGTGGACTTTGATTGTCAGCACCTGGGAGCAGCTGTCTGGGGTGGTTGCGTTTTTCCCGTCGGACACGCAGCGATAGGAGCCGTCGTACAAGGTGCTCGCATAAGGGACGGACATGAGCAAGCGGTCTGGAGTCATGCGCACTTCTGTCCCGTAGCCCCGGCACCAGAACCGCTGAGAGAAGGGGCGCCATTGCTTGGTGTACTGAAGGGAACAAGCAGGACTGATGACGGAGGTCGTGTTTACATCAAAACTGGGGAAAATGTTAAAGATGGGAATGCAGCTCCATGAAAGGAGCAGCCATCAACTCCTCCGCACTCACCCCAATCACAGCAGTATACAGGAACTTATCAAGCTCGTTCCAACAATAAAAGTCATTGCATTCGTCCTTTGTCTCTCACCTTGGAGAACATCTCAATGTGGACCTGGCTGATGTTGAACTCAGCGTCCGAGTACAGACATTCCAGTGTGATCTGCTCCCCCTCCAGGATCGGCCCGGTCGGCCCTTTGATCAGCAAAGTGGCTGCATGTGGACACGAATTACAGACGGTTTTACTGATCAACCACGTAGGCAGGAACAGCACAGCCCATTTGTTCATCTGCCAGCAATAACGACACAAAAGTACACTAATGAAGAAAAGGATGGAGGTCCTCAGGATGGTCCCTGGGGGAACGCCAAGCCCGGAGAAAAATTATCCTCAAAGATCACTACGGTGAAAACATCGGTACGCTTGTAGAGAAAGCAGTGTTTACGCTGGAGGAAGGACACACACACACACACACACACACAGGTAACACACAAAGGTAACACACACAGGTAACACACACACAAACTGTAACCCACAAGCATGACTGTGTCTACGAGGCGAACAGAAAGCTGCTAACCGACTACTCTTATATTATTTATTATTTGATGAATTAATATTAATTAGACGCACACCTGCTTCACGGGCAGGTAAAACAGGTAAAACTAAAACAAAGCATATTACCCAAACTGCCATGAAGTAGGAGCACTCCAACAACAGCGAAAACGGGCTTCATAACTTCGTAGAAAATTTCTACCCAAATGAAAACAATTGGAAGCAACTGAAGCAAAGGTACGAATGTGAAATTAAAACGTTAGCTCGGAGTATTTAAGCGTTCGCGTGTGGGCGTGGTTTACTCTCTGTTTAAGGAAATGGACTCAACATTTGATAGAGGCGATGTATCAATGTCCATATAAAACAGAAAATAAATGAATAGTCTCTGTAAATGTGCTTACTTTCTTTTTGTGCGGGCTTGAATTTAAAACTATCTGCGTGGGGTGTAAATAAATATCTCAGTCGATGAAATTGACATCGTGAGCGTCATCTGTCTCCGGGGAACATAAGACATGTTCGAATGAGGATGAAGTCGTTTTCCAATGAATCGAAATCGAAAGAAACGACTCTGGAATATTCTGACTTGACTTGAAATGTACAACTAACAACGCTTCGTTTTCCTGTGTCGAATGACTTTGTTTATGCGTTTCAGAGATGATTAAATGTGCTTAATAACGCCAGCTAAACAGCTTTATGACGCAGCGAAACTTGACCGCAGGAGGGACAAACACACACACAAGTATAAACTCATTTATTCACTCGACTGCCTGCAGTGACCTCAACCAAGAGAAAGTCAATAGAGTCCTAAACAGCTCTTATTTCGTCCACAATGATTTACACATGATTAATTGATGCTTTACAATTATGCTGTAGTTCCAAAGTCCCCCGGCTGTCGGCGGAAGCAACATTTTACCAGCGGAAGTCGACGCAACAAAGCGGAAGTGAGGAGGTCTGGTCGCGTCGTTTCTTGCCCCAGTTTCCATCGAATACGTTTCAGTCTTTCTGAATTTAATTTCTGCATCATCGACACGGAAATGCAAAACATGGACAGATAGTGTTTATGAACGAGGGTAAGTTTACGCTTTCGCTCCTAAATATAAGACTCGGTCTGAATAAAGCCTCGCCACCAGGCTAGTGGCTAATGTTAGCCTACTCTTGCTAATTTGAAGCGCGTTCGCTGCTAATGTTTTTAGCACGTTGCGTTGTTCGACCGGTGTTTTAGAGATTCGCTGCATTTCTAAGATAAACATTGGTTTAAGTTTGACCTTTCTTTTTATATTGCTGTCGTTTTCCCTTAAGTATTGAATTGTACCCTTTGTTTTTGAGCTAATGCCGTATTGGTCAGAACAGTGCAATCAAAGGGTCGCTAAATACATTCGAATTAGTGGGACTTTAAAAACCAGTTGTGTTGTGTCGTGTCGTGTTGCGTCCTCCCCAGATTCACGCACCCTGTAAATGTTCACCCATCGCATCTGTGTTCATCTGACGCGTCCCTTTGGTCGAGCGACACAGGCGAACATCCGTCCGGGCTTCGGTGAAACTCGCCCCGCTGAGCATGGCTAACAGCACCGCCACCGTGATGAAGGTGATCACCCCCGGAGCCGCTGGCAGGAGCAGCCCAGAAGGGTCCCAGGTGAGGTCGACAAATCCAAACCTCTGGCTTTGTGGCAAAGATCGGGCCCATTTTGGCCTCGGCCCGGTTTATGAGGCTTTTGCAAAATACACTCAAAAATATATAATAGAATTTTCTAAAGTATGAGAATGGGCCAAGGATTCCGACCTGCGGTGTTCCAAATATTAGACCAAAGGGGCTTTGATCATAAAGGAAATCAACCAGAACACTTTTGCCGCTATACTATGGACCCCCCCCCCAGGCCGAGGAACAGATGGGAAAATTTGGCTCCTGTTCTGGACTCTGGCGAGATCCAGAACACCAAATCTCCCAAATATTTCCCGAGATCGTAGCACTGTGCCGTTCCTTTGTGTTACACGTGTTGTTACACGCGTGTTGTTGCACGCTTGTTATTACACGCTTGTTATTACACACGTGTTATTACACGCGTGTTGTTACACACGTGTTGTTGCACGCTTGTTATTACACGCTTGTTATTACACACGTGTTATTACGCGCGTGTTGTTACACGCGTGTTGTTATGCAGAGAATCATCTTAATGATTTCAGCGTTGATAAACGCCTTATCGGTCATGATCACGTGCTCGTAGCGGCCGTGACGCCACGCTATTTTTCATGGGTTTAATTATCAAGGATGAGGTCATCCTGTCCCATTTAGAAACACGATCCAAAGTGTTACCTTTGTAATTTACCTGAGGTGTGTTTAGATAGGTTCAGCGACGCCTGAATCAAGGCCGCGACCTTGCACAAGGTCAGAATGAGTCGGAGGTCCTTTGCTCTTCAAGCTTCACACACAAACATCTTTTCTTTAAGGTTCTCACCAAGAAGAAACTGCAAGACCTGGTGAGGGAGATCGACCCCAACGAGCAGCTGGACGAGGACGTAGAGGAGGTCCGTTTGTGCCGTTCACGCCAGGTTCTGCTGTAAATCTGTGTGGCAGGTGCCTCCTGTATCTTGTAGCTCTGAAGCCCAAACGTGGTCACAACCAGGAATTTGCTCTGGCTGCATTAAAACTGGCGTCAGAGTTTCGCCCCTTTCCTTTGATGTTCACTGCTCAGAATGGATGCTTTGATGTCCTCATGTCTCCCCTCAGATGCTTCTTCAGATCGCCGACGACTTTATTGAGAGTGTGGTGACGGCGGCCTGTCAGCTGGCGCGCCATCGGAAGTCCAACACCTTAGAAGTGAAAGATGTTCAGTTACATCTGGGTAGGTGGCTTCTGTGGCTCGGCCCGGCTTCGATGGCCCCCCTGTTGTGGCAGAGCAGGGGGTCCTTCTGGAGGTCGACGTCCATCGGGGGGGCGTGGTCCAGCTGGCGTCCCTTCTCTCTAATCCAATCCCGTCTTGTCTTTGGCTTTTCTCAGAGCGCCAGTGGAACATGTGGATTCCTGGTTTTGGCTCGGATGAAATCCGGCCATTCAAAAAGGCCTGTACCACAGAGGCCCACAAACAGGTCAGAGCCAGTCCAGAGAGTCCAGCTCCAGGTCCTCCTCAAGCAGCTCTAACCTTTGGGGGGGGGTCTCTTTTCAGAGAATGGCGCTGATCCGCAAGACGACCAAAAAGTAGCAAGACTGCAGAGGATGAAGCTGCGTCCACTTTGTGTACTTTTGTGTGTATTAATGGAGTTGGTGGATAAATAGTGTTACGCTGTCACTCCTCCAGTGTCTGATCATTGCTTCGGCTTCAGTCTGCCACACGTCTGCTGTCGTTGCCCCTCGGGTTATCAGACGTGGAGCTCGGGTGGACGACGTGCACGTGAATCCATCCGGATGGTTCACTGTGCTCGATGTCGTGCGAGGCTGCTCAGCATTGTTCTGAGGAACGTTCCGAGTTCCTCCTCGCCTCACCTGCAGTCGTGTTCTTCCTTCACTCTTATCACTCAAATCCCAACTGTTGAAGGTTTGAGAAGGTCAACGGAGGCCAGATACTTCAGAAAACACGTGCACGTGTCCATCGCTCGGGATTCCAGACAGTTTGTGGCTGTTGTTCGCCAGGTGTTCGCCTGTTGTTCACCAGGTGTTCGCCTGTTGTTCGCCAGGTGTTCGCCAGGTGTTCGCCAGGTGTTCGCCTGTTGTTCACCAGGTGTTCGCCTGTTGTTCACCAGGTGTTCGCCAGGTGTTCGCCAAGTGTTCGCCTGTTGTTCGCCAGGTGTTCGCCAAGTGTTCGCCAGGTGTTCGCCTGTTGTTCGCCAGGTGTTCGCCTGTTGTTCACCAGGTGTTTGCCAGGTGTTTGCCAGGTGTTCGCCTGTTGTTCACCAGGTGTTTGCCAGGTGTTCGCCAAGTGTTCGCCTGTTGTTCACCAGGTGTTCGCCTGTTGTTCGCCAGGTGTTCGCCAGGTGTTCGCCAGGTGTTTGCCAGGTGTTTGCCAGGTGTTTGCCAGGTGTTTGCCAGGTGTTTGCCAGGTGTTCGCCTGTGGGCTGGAGAGCAACACCTTATTTGTTTAAAGGGCGAGAGCAAGCAAGCGATGAAAAAGGTGTTTACCCAGTCGACGAGGTGCTAATCCAGCTAAGTTAGCAGCAGAAGATGTGGCTGGAGACAGTTCAGAATCAAAAATGTCCTGCAGAGCTGCGTCTGGCAGTGGATGACAGAAGCGGCTCCCACCCGCTTTGTTCTCCAACAGGGTCATTTCAAAGCTGTGGAGAGACGGGCGCCCACGGGTGCTTGGATTCATGGATCATGTTTCCTGGAGAACAACAATAAATTCCCTAACACCACTGATGTCTGAATTCCATCCCGAGGTTGGATTTCCCAATGGAGAAAGTGGAATTTTGGTCCAGCAGCACCCATCGTGGCCACTAGATGCCGCCAAACACGATCCCCATAAGGAGCGAGAAGTACGGAGCCCGGGAAGGGTCACGTTGCTAAATAATTTCTACTAATCTGAAGCTGAAAACGTAGCAGACGTACGAAGTGTGGCTCCCTACATTCCTGCACAAAACTATTACAAGGGAACACAAAAAGTAACACATTGGAAAGCAGAAGCAAAAAAAGGAATCTGCGTCTCTAAAAGCCGTGTTGTATTTGCAAAGATTTAAAAAGTCCATGAATTGGGAACTTACATTTGGGCACTTTATATGTGTAATGATAATAGAATATATTATCATTAGAACACGGAGGACAAACTCCTCGTGAAATGGGGAGTTTGTCCTTAGTGTAAAAATAATGTCTGACAACATCTCACCACCAACTCTGCGCAGTGACCGGATATTTGGGTTTTTTATGAAAACGGAATGTCTGCACTTCAGTCCTTCTGCATGATGGTTACTGGTCCCAACGGGCCTCCAGGGCTGCTTTGATGTCCTTCCTGGTTTTAACTGCAGCACTTGCTCTTTGGAGCGGAGCGGACCGGGCCCAGTCTCTCGGCCTTCGGCCCCCGTGGTGCCAGGCTCTTGACTCCGTCCCAGCCTTCCTGCAGCTCCACCTCTCCGCTCCGCAGACCCTCATAGATGCATCTGGCGAGGAGCTCAAAGGCATTGCTGACATTCTGACCGGTCCTGGCGGACACCTCCACGTAGGGCATCCCCAGCTCCCGGGCCAGCACCTCAGCCTCCTCCCGGCCGACCAGCCGTCCTTCAGCTTTGTCGCTCTTGTTGCCCACCAGGATGAACAGAACCTTGTAAGGGTGCACGTGATCACACACCTCACGGTGCCACTCTTTGATGTGTTCAAAGGAGACCCGGTTGGTCATGTCAAACATCAGCAGGCCGCCGGCAGAGTTGCGATAGTAGGAACGGGTCACTGACCTGAGGACAACAGGGGATTCAACACTCGGTGTGAGGAGCAGCGTTCAGACCCAATTCTTTCTCTTCTCGTCATACAAATAATCAGCTGATTTTCTGCATTTTGAGGTGCGTTGTGTTTTTTTAAATAAGCGAAAGATGGTGATGACCATCGTTAGGAAGAGACGGAAGAGTTGGACTTCTCAAATGTATGAAAAAAGCAGCATAAATGGCCCCAGCGTCCGACCATCTGTGTAAAAGAAATCGTTCTTTCTCTACATAATTATGTCTCCAAAAAAGGAAAAACCTCCCTCGTCTGAGCTCTGAGCTGATGCTCGTGGGACCACCTGCCTGCAGCTGGGGAGGAGAACGCGAGGAGAACACGAGGAGAGCACGAGGAGAACATGAGGAGAACGCGAGGAGAGGAGAACACGAGGAGAACATGAGGAGAACGCGAGGAGAGGAGAACACGAGGAGAACACGAGAACATGAAGAGAGCACGAGGAGAGGAGAACATGAGGAGAACATGAGGAGAGCACGAGGAGACACGAGGAGAACGTGAGGAGAGGAGAACATGAGGAGACACGAGGAGAGCACGAGGAGAGGAGAACACGAGGAGAACATGAGGAGAGGAGAACACGAGAACATGAGGAGAGCACGAGGAGAACATGAGGAGAGGAGAACATGAGGAGACACGAGGAGAGCACGAGGAGAACATGAGGAGAGGAGAACACGAGGAGACACGAGGAGAACACGAGGAGAGCATGAGGAGAGGAGAACATGAGGAGACACGAGGAGAGCACGAGGAGAACACGAGGAGACACGAGGAGAACATGAGGAGACACGAGGAGAGCACGAGGAGAACATGAGGAGAGGAGAACACGAGGAGAACACGAGGAGAACATGAGGAGAGCACGAGGAGACACGAGGAGACACAAGGAGAACATGAGGAGAACGTGAGGAGACACGAGGAGAGCACGAGGAGACACGAGGAGAACATGAGGAGACACAAGGAGAACGCGAGGAGAACACAAGGAGACACGAGGAGAACATGAGGAGACACGAGGAGAACAAGAGGAGACACGAGGAGAACATGAGGAGAACGCGAGGAGAGAACAAGAGGAGAGCACGAGGAGACACGAGGAGAACATGAGGAAAACGCGAGGAGAGAACACGAGGAGAACACGAGGAGAGCACGAGGAGAACATGAGGAGACACGAGGAGACATGAGGAGAGCACGAGGAGAACGTGAGGAGAGGAGAACATGAGGAGAACACGAGGAGAACATGAGGAGAACGTGAGGAGAACGTGAGGAGAACGTGAGGAGACACGAGGAGAGCATGAGGAGAGGAGAACATGAGATCACGAGGAGAACATGTGGAGAGAAGAACACGAGGAGAACGCGAGGAGAACGCGAGGAGAGCACGAGGAGAGCATGAGGAGAGGAGAACATGAGGAGACACGAGGAGAACATGAGGAGAGCACGAGGAGAACATGAGGAGAGCACGAGGAGAACATGAGGAGAACACGAGGAGAGGAGAACATGAGGAGAACACGAGGAGAGGAGAACATGAGGAGAACGCGAGGAGAGAACACAAGGAGAACAAGAGGAGAACACGAGGAGAACATGAGGAGACACAAGGAGAACGCGAGGAGAACACGAGGAGACACGAGGAGAACATGAGGAGACACGAGGAGAGCACGAGGAGAACATGAGGAGACACAAGGAGAACGCGAGGAGAACACGAGGAGACACGAGGAGAACATGAGGAGACACGAGGAGAACACGAGGAGAACGCGAGGAGAGCACGAGGAGAACATGAGACACGAGGAGAGGAGAACACGAGGAGAACGTGAGGGGAGAACACGAGGAGAACATGAGAACACGAGGACGTGCTGTTGCAGGTTCACTTAACCGGAGAATAGAAATGATGAATTTTAGAGATGGAACCTTCTCTCACTATAGAAGAAAGGATCCATGTTCCAAGCTCAATGCTTCCTGCGCTGATCCTGCCGGGACCAGGACGGTTACAGCTGAAGTGCACGAACACGCAACACAAAAGATTTGCATGTCCTCCTCCGTCCAGCTGAAGATGCTGCTTTGTTTAACGGTCTCATGCAAAGATCTCAGCACCAAGCCAGCCTGAATGATGTTCCCAAGACTTCCTCACCTAAACCTCTCCTGGCCGGCCGTGTCCCAGAACTGAAGCTTCACATGGACTCCCTGCTCCACCTCCAGAAAGTGGACGTAGAAGTCTACCCCCACTGTCTGGTTGATGGAGTCCTGGAACAAGCCTTCAGCGTAACGCTTCACCAAGGAGGATTTGCCGACCGTAGAGTCTCCCAGCATGATGATCCTGAACTGGTACCGCCACGGAGTCTGCAGATGTGCTGCGGAGAAGGTGACAGAGATGAAGAGATGAGTCCTTCACAACAACTCCAACAACAAACATAGAGAAGCACAGCAGCCGCCCCTCACACGCGTCACGGTCTGAAGCTCCGTCGCTATTCAAAGCCATCTTGGACTCCTCCCGGCGAGGAGAGGAGCGAGGAGAGGAGCGTGGAGAGGAGCGAGGAGAGGAGCGAGGAGTGTGGAGAGGAGCGAGGAGAGGAGCGAGGAGTGTGGAGAGGAGCGAGGAGAGGAGCGAGGAGAGGAGCGAGGAGTGTGGAGAGGAGCGAGGAGAGGAGCGAGGAGTGTGGAGAGGAGCGAGGAGAGGAGCGAGGAGAGGAGCGAGGAGTGTGGAGAGGAGCGAGGAGAGGAGCGAGGAGTGTGGAGAGGAGCGAGGAGAGGAGCGAGGAGTGTGGAGAGGAGCGAGGCGAGGAGCGTGGAGAGGAGCGAGGAGCGAGGAGAGGAGCGAGGAGCGTGGAGAGGAGCGCGGAGAGGAGCGAGGAGAGGAGCGAGAGGAGCGAGGAGAGGAGCGAGTTGAGGAGCGAGGCGAGGAGCGCGGAGAGGAGCGAGGAGCGAGGAGAGGAGTGCGGAGAGGAGCGAGGCGAGGAGCGAGAGGAGCGAGGAGAGGAGTGCGGAGAGGAGCGAGGCGAGGAGTGCGGAGAGGAGCGAGGCGAGGAGCGCGGAGAGGAGCGAGGCGAGGAGCGCGGAGAGGAGCGAGGAGAGGAGCGAGGAGAGGAGCGAGTTGAGGAGCGAGAGGAGCGAGGAGAGGAGTGCGGAGAGGAGCGCGGAGAGGAGCGCGGAGAGGAGCGAGGAGAGGAGCGAGGCGAGGAGCGAGGCGAGGAGCGCAGAGAGGAGCGTGGAGAGGAGCGAGAGGAGCTGGCAGACTCATTCCACGGGTTTGGTGGTCAATGTCACAAAATACATGCGAGTGTCAGTGCAGTTTTCCTGCAACTTCCTGGTCGGCAGCAGCTGCTGGGAGGCGCCCGGACAGGAAAAAACTGTTGATACTTGTCAGAAGGCGGAGACGCTCCAGGAGAGCGAGGGAGCGCCGGAGGTGGCGGCGCACTCAAGGAAGTAGGACTCACAGCGTTCTCTGGGACTGCGGAGGTGGCGACGTCCGGAACACGTGGTGCATTTGGACCGGGACGTAGAGTGACTCTGGGAATGTTCCTCATTAAACGTGTCTCGATTCTTTAAACACAAAAGCTCCAGCAGCACTTTGACAGACGTGCGGAGCCGCTAAAGCTTTCGCTTGTTTTTAATAGTGAACAAATCTGCTCGCTGGCGGCAGAAGGAAGGAAAACTCGTCTTTGGAGTGGAACAGAAGAGACTGACACCAGGAGTGAAGACGTTTATTCAGAATAAACCCACTTTGCATAGATGCATTTGAACAATAGAAACGTAGAAAACAAAGCAGTGGAAACAACGATTCCAACACGGCTCCAAATAAAACTAAAAGCTTGATTCTTACGTTTACTGCCTGGTTTCAATATGTGAAATATCTACATTTACCTGCTTCCAAATGGCAAAATGTATTCAAACAAAACAAAGAATTCCAGAAGAGTTTCAGTGGAATGGTAACGCGAACGTAAATAAAATACTCACTAAAGCACTTTTCATCATGCAATCAGCGTAATTTCTGCCCTATAGAGGCCACTTTGGGACACGAGAGCTTTGTGGTCCACAGAAAGGTTCTTCTAAAGGTTTCATTAGGCCCATTAGGGAAACACGGCAGTAAAAAGACCTGACGGTTCCAAAACTAACGAGCCAACAGGGGTGGGTGGTTATCCTTTAACTTAAAAGCTGCATCGTCAGCATTTCTGCAGGTGTTACGCATGACACACACACACACGCACACGCACACGCACACACACGCACACGCACACACACACAGCTCTTAAACCTGTCTTACTCTTGCGCCCTCTGGTGGCCGCTCGTTCGTAAATATCCATTCAAATTCAGAAAACTTTATTTATCCCAGTGGGGCGATTGAGGAAGCCAAAAGAATCCATAAATAAGGGACACGGTTCTGGGAGCCGCAGCTGTCACAGCGGGGGGGGAGTAGCGGCTCATAGTGCCGAATTCAAAGCAATATCCACGTGCACATTCTAGCTTTTGATATGATTTCTGTAATAAAACATCCTCCAATCTGGCTCATGTGAAACTGTTCAGTAGAAGTTTGTCTTGTTTTTAATTGCCGTGATAATGAGCAAGAAATCCCTTTACGAAGATAAGAACAGGCTTGCTGAGCACTAAAATGGGAGTTTCTGGTGTCAGCTGGGGCAGACTGCACCTTTAATTACTGAACCCTTAATTAGACCTTTTTACCTGAACAAGGGGTACAAGCAGGGCAACAGCTGTTTTCAGAGGGAAGCAGGAAACTTCAGTTCACTGATCTCGGGTTCGGGGGAGCTGCCGCCGCTGCTGTAGCAGTACGTGTCCCTGTAAGAGAGGAAGAGACGCTCAAACCACAGCTGCTCGGCAGCGCTCCAAAAGAAGCTTTTTCCTGCGAGTGCCAGGACGTGGCGAGCAGCCGGCGGCTCACCGAGGGGACAGCTGGCAGCCTTTGGACAGGTAACTCTGCAGCTTCCCTGCAGCCGCCAGCAGGAGGCCAAAGTATGGCGGAGAAGGTTTGATGGGCCTGGAGGTGAACTCGGGGTGGTACTGCACGCCAACGAAGTAACAGTGATCTGGAAGGATGACGGACAGCGTGAGGCCAGGCGGCGCCTTCCTGGGACGCCACGGAAGCGCCGACCCACCTTCCAGCTCAATGATCTCCATCCGTTCCCCCTGCACATCCTGACCCACAAACTGAAGGCCGTGCTTCACGAAGTGCTCCTTCAGAGCAGGGTTGACCTGTGAAGACAAGACGGACTTCTGAAGTCCTCACTTCCACTGCTGCCGGAAGAGTGGAGCAAAAGTGAAGAAGAATTCCCAACCTCAAATCTGTGTCTGTGTCTTTCCTCGATGAAATCCACACTCGCATAAAGTTTCCCTGTAAAAGACGCTTGTTAGTGCACGAGCGCAGCGACCGTCCGCGCCAGAGCTCACGTACTCATCACGCTGGTGTCGGACTTGAAGAGAGTCCGCCTTTTGCCCAGACGCATGGTTCCGCCCATCTGCCCGGGGTTGTGCTCCGGCATCTCAATCACCTGCAAACCAACAACCTTCCGGTTATTCCAGCTCAGTGACCCGGCGGAGCAGGACGGGGGAACTCACCACAGGGTGCTTGGACTGAGGGTCGAATTCGGTGGAGTTGGCGTCTGTGAAGGACAGCAGAGAAAAAGGTCAGCGGAGGCTCTGATGTTCCTTCATGGCTGGAATCAGACGCAGCAGGAACCAAAGCCCAAACGCCGGCGGAGTCACCCACCTTCCCACCCGAGAACATTCCGGGCGAACTCGCACACTGCCAGCTGCATTCCCAAACACACTCCTGGAGAAGACAAGATGGACAGGATTCCCACATGAGCCCCATTTCAGAGCAAACTGGGACAACAGACGTGGTGTCCGGAACCCTAACCCGGATCTACCAGAGCTTCCAGCCTCGACTCATCTGGTGCTTCTGCACCTTTGGCTCCAAATTACAGAACAAATGTAATAAAGTGAGCAAGGACCTCCTGACCTTCTCATTCCCGTCTTTATTTGAGCTCTATGTTGCTTCAGAATGTTGCTTTAACCCTGAACATGGTGTCATGGACGTCTGGAACTGGAAAACTCTTAAAGTGGTCTCGCAACTTCAGGTGAAAAAGCTCTCGTTTCATCAAAAGGTTCTGGTTTCCTGAACCCACTTCACATCTTCTGCCCTCTCAGAGCTCTTTCATGTCAACATTTGATTGGTTGGATTCCACAGAAACATCTGGGACTGAAGATCGTTTCTCTCTTACCCAGATACGGCTTATTCTGTTTCCTGGCCCAGTTGATGGCGAGCATCTTTCCCTCCGTCCCTCTAACGCCAAACCCTCCTGGTACCAACACTCCTCTGTGGAAAAAGCAAAAGGGAGACATCTTAAAAATTCCAATCATCCATGAAGCTCACAGCACTTTTCCTTTTAAAGGCTTAGGAGAGTGCATGAACCCACGCAGGCATGGGGAGAACCTGGGGAGAACCTGAGGAGAACCTGGAGAGAGCATGGGGAGAGCATGGGGAGAGCATGGGGAGAACCTGGGGAGAACCTGAGGAGAACCTGGAGAGAGCATGGGGAGAACCTGGGGAGAACCTGAGGAGAACCTGGAGAGAGCATGGGGAGAACCTGGGGAGAACCTGGAGAGAGCATGGGGAGAACCTGGGAAGAACCTGGAGAGAGCATGGGGAGAACCTGGGGAGAACCTGGAGAGAGCATGGGGAGAACCTGGAGAGAGCATGGGGAGAACCTGGGGTGAACCTGAGGAGAACCTGGGGAGAACCTGAGGAGAACCCGAGGAGAACCTGGAGAGAGCATGGGGAGAACCTGAGGTGAACCTGAGGAGAACCTGGAGAGAGCATGGGGAGAACCTGGGAAGAACCTGAGGAGAGCAAAGCCACCGTGCCTTTTACTTTAGAAAGCTGGTCATATACACTCAAAATCTCTGTGGATCTTCTGATTTGCTGCAGCTGTGACCCCAGCTGTGACCCCAGCTGTGACCCCAGCTGTGACCCCAGCTGTGACCCCAGTGGCTACTATACTGCTTTAGTCTCCAAGATGGACTCTTCTCTTTTTGAGACATTATAAGATAAATCCATCAATCTTTATTTATCAGCATCTGTTGCAATCAGAACTGTCTCTAGACCCTCTCCAGAACCCCAGGACCTGACCCCCAACCAGGAACAGTGGCAGGAACACCTCCCCTTTAACAGGCAGAAACCTGGAGCAGGACCCGGCTCATGTAGGGGGGGGCCCTCCTCGCCTCGTGCACCCTTCCACCCATCCATCCCGTCCCCCACCCTCACCCTCACCCTCACCCCCACCCCACTCACTGAGAGCTGCACAGCTTTTGCCAGGCCTCGTGGTATTTTACTGGCTCCTCTTCGAGAGTGGTGCCCTCCAAATCTTCAGAGTCTACATACTGGAAGAAAACAGGCAAATTAAAATAAATAAATAAATAAACAAACACCACAACATGACCTTCACATTATTTGGAAAAACGATCCTTACCTTGACCTCCAATTTATGGTTAATGGCCAGAGCCGAGTGCTCCAGCGCCTTGATGACAGACGTGTAGGAGTCAGCCAGTTTGGTGTATTTTCCAACGAGGGCGATGGTCACATGTTCCAAAAGACGATCAGACCTGAAATATGACAAAATGTTGTCTTGTGCTTAAAGAGGAACTTTTCAGAATGTGGGATTCGGCTGCAGGGTTAGGGTTAGCTGCTAACTGCTAACCCTGCTAACTGCTAACCCTAACCCTGCTAGCTACTAACCCTAACCCTGCTAGCTAACTGCTAACCCTGGAACATTTTCCTACCTGTCAGCCATCTCTTTCCATTTTGAGAGCATTTTCCTGGGACTCGTCTCCACCGACATGTTCAGACGCTGGCAGAAGTAGTTGACAACCCCCTGCTCTTCTAACAAGAGCGGTACTTTGTAAATGGAGGAGACGTCCTGGACACAGATCACCTACAAACAAACGCAAAACAGATTCCTTGAGTTGCTCAAAGAAAGATGTGCTGGAATATTCTATGTTACAGTGCAATGAGATACTTCACCTGTGAAGGCTCCACATGGCAAAACATAGAGATCTTCTCCTTTACTGCCGTTTCCAGGGGCGTCGAACAGCGACACATAATCTGGTTACAATCCGTACAATGAGGTTAGCCAGGGAGGGGGGCTAGCAAGTTATCCTACAAATGATACTATCAAATATCCTCAGTATCTTTTAATCCCCAAAGGAGTTACTGTGGCGAAGCAAATTAAGGGGAGAGCTGCTTTTATGACACCAACAACTGTGCTGGACAAAAGGCTTCACAGTGGGGTTCCAGCTAGGAGGACACGCCACCCTGGGGGGGGGCATGTGACTCACCAGGTCTGGAGACAAGCCAAGACCTCTCAGCTCTCGAACGCTGCTCTGGGTTGGTTTGGTTTTCTGCTCCCCAGTAGTTTGTGGCTGAGGACACAAATGCAAATCAGAACAGAAGTGATGACAGAGTGGTGTCAACATCACTGGGCCATACCTGTGGGATCAAGCTGACATGGATGTTGCAGAAGTTCTCCCTCTTCACCTTGAACTGGAACTGCCTGAAGGCCTCAATAAAGGGCATACTCTCAATGTCTCCGACCGTTCCGCCCAGCTGGTGGCACACAGCGCCGCGTTAGAGAGCAGGAACCGCTAGCATCACATCTCAGCAGCTGAGCTAACGTTAGCGGCGCCTCTAGGCTTGCAGAAAAATTGGTTTTATTCAGATCACAAGAACAACTGGATAGAAAAGCAACTGTAGGAAAAAAGTGATGTCTTTGTTTGCTCTGTGACCTAGATCTTTGTGATCGAGACCCTACGTCTAGAGAAGGAGTGCTGACGACGGGCAAAGCCTCTCATGAAAGTGCTGTACAGCTGACGTTCAAATGCAGATCAATAGTCTGCTGCTCATTCCTCCCAAACATCCAGGACACCACCACCTTTTGATGACCTTCCGGAGCCAAAACTGGCCCACAACAACTGGAAGCATTTTAAAAGGAACAACCTGCGGTGTTGGTTCTACTTCTGACGCCAACAGCTCCATTTTACCTCAATGATGCAAACTTCGGGTTCTATGCCGTCGTCGTCCACCGACACCCTGGCCTGCTTCATCACCCACTCCTGGATGGCATCCGTAATGTGGGGCACCACTGACCACAGATTTTTCAAGTGATAACAAATCATCAAAAATGATTTGGGAAGGAAATCACAAGCATGGCGAATCTCAAAGCCCCTCCCATGAACATGTGACCCGGCCTCTTGGCTCACCCTGCACCGTTTTGCCCAGGTAGTCTCCCTTCCTCTCCTTGCTGATGACTGACTGGTAGATCTTTCCAGTGGTGAGGTTGTTGTCTCTGGTAAGACGGATGTCCAAGAAGCGCTCATAGTTCCCCAGGTCCAAATCCACTTCCCCGCCATCATCAAGAACAAAGACTTCCCCTGAAAGCATGACAAGGACGACACAGGTGAATCAAAGTTCAACCTTTTCTCAGGGCCACTCATCTGACAAGGTGTCACTCCTCCATGTGGCACGCTCATGTTGCTATCGAATTTGACGGCAGAAGATCCATGAAAGGCTCCTGGAACTCATTAACTCACCGTGCTCGTAGGGTGAAAAGGTGCCGGCATCAATATTTATGTAGGGATCGATTTTTATAGCTGTGACATGAAGGCCGCAGGATTTAAGGATGGTTCCCACGCTGCTGGCAATTATTCCCTTCCCAATCCCAGATATGACTCCACCAGTAACCAGGATGTACTTCATAGCTGCATGTGAATGTAAAACACATTTAATTAGTTAACTGCCACAAAAACACTTGTGAAAACATCTAACTGAACCAGTTTAACCACATTTAAGGTAAAAAATGTGGCTGCTGCAAAACTAAGCCCCAACCTGACTGGAAGGGGCAGATTAGTGTGGCAGGGTGCTTCTGCAGGTGCGGTGTGATACCGGGAGCGTAGCCGCCTTAGGGTTAGGGGGTTAGGGTTGGGGGTTAGGGGTTAGAGGGTTAGGGTTAGGGGGTTAGGGTTAGGGGGTTAGGGTTAGGGGGTTAGGGTTAGGGGGTTAGGGTTAGGGGGTTAGGGTTAGGGGTTAGGGTTAGAGGGTTAGGGTTAGGGGGTTAGGGGGTTAGGGTTAGGGGTTAGGGTTAGGGGGTTAGGGTTAGGGGGTTAGGGTTAGGGGGTTAGGGTTAGGGGGTTAGGATTAGGGGTTAGGGTTAGAGGGTTAGGGTTAGGGGGTTAGGATTAGGGGTTAGGGTTAGAGGGTTAGGGTTAGGGTTAGGACTGGAGAGCTTTCTGCCATGATGGTGATCTGCCCTAAAGATCTGGGTGAGGGAAAGCCTAAATATCATTTCCACATGGGCCTGAGCTGTTGGAGACGGTCTGTTCAGCCTGACCCAGAGAAGATAAATCACTGCTCTCTGATTGTTTTGGATATTCAGTGTAAAATCTGAAGCTTCTGGATCGTATTGATTCATGGTAAAGAACTTAGAACTGACGTTTTTAACCAACTACCAGATTCCTGCTGCTGTAAAAAATGAGTGAAATTAGTGGGTCGACCGGCCTTTGCTCTGCATCATCATCAGCAGCAGCAGCAGCAGCAGCAACAACAGTAGCAGCAGCGGGGGGGGGGTCTCTCCCTGCTTTAGACATCAGTCTCGCTTGACATGATGTCAGAAGCAAAATCAGAACAGGCAGGTTCATCAGAGTCATCGGGTCATTCAGTGGCATCCTTCATCGTGCAGGAGACCCACATCGACCCAGGACAAAATGCCGCCACAACCCTTTCATCGTGCCAAAATGACCTGGGGCAACGCGCTATTTTTGTGCACTGTAAAAGGGGCTTAACAAAGCTAAGGCTAGCTTGGAGTTAAACATTTTTTGCAAAACTGACTCAGACAGGCCTGAAAATTCTGTTTCCAAAATGGTCAAGGTGTCGTCATTTCTTCACTTTCTGTAGCTCACGACTGCACAAGATGTTTGAGAAATTCCCCAATGCTCCAAGCGGCAGCAACGGAGAACTCCCCCGAGGGAGAACAGAACTTACTAAAAGGGATTTTTACAGAACATCACTTTGTGGCCCCTGTTTAAGCCAGATGTTTAACTTAATTGCTGAAGAGTTCAGTAGTACTTTGCAACTGAGCTGGGCTTTACTAAAACTGAAACACTATGAGTGCATGATGGGGACGGATCCAAATGTTTGAAGAACCATCTCTGAATGAGGGACCAAAATGCACTGATTTGTCAGATAACAGGATCTGGGATGCCATTCTGAACAGATTAACAAAGGATCCAATATGTTTTAAAGGTATTTGTTCCAAACTCTATAATATTAAGCTTGAGGTATTGCCAGCACGACAATATAAAGCATAAGGCGGGAGTAATAAAAGGCTATCGAGGCTAACCCTCCTCGAGGCGAATCAGCGTGTTTTTTGTGTACAGATTAAACACTTTAAGACATAATACGCCTGGAATCATTTACTCAAAAAACCCAACTCAGATACGACTTAAAATACTTATATAAAATATTACAAAAAATGCAAAATTAATGCTCATATTAAAAAGTTCATGATCATGAACAGATGGCGGCAAGTCCCAATGACGCAATAAACGCGCCAATCACGTGGCAAATAAAAACCTTTACTAAAAAGCTCTAAATGCGAATTAATAAGATAAAACTTCGTCGTTCCAAAAGTCAATTTTCTCGTAACATTGCAGAAACAGCAAGAGCGTTGATGAAAGAGTGAGTTCTAAAGTTACTCTGAAGTATGTGGCACATGTCTAAAAATACGTCACAGACATACCTGAAGGCTTGAAGAGAAACTGTTGTTAGTTCACTGTCGGCGCCGATAAGCACTGATAGTTAATCAGTAAAACTTTACGCAGACTACTGCTTCCAACCAACCAAATACTCCACTTTTCCCGGGCATGTGCGTAAAACTGCCTTTCGGATCAAGTCAAAACCCTTTGCAGTTTCCTTCCTGTATCCAGGGTGCTGGGAACTCGATGCCCTCAGCATGGACTGTCAGGCACACGCTGCTCCTCCGCCTTCCACAGTCAACCAACGAGCTCTCGGAGTTTGCAATGCTAACGCTAGGGGACGTGCAATCGCTGTATTTTCAAGGTCACGAGAGTCAAATAAATTTATTATTTATTTATTTAATCATAGCAATGTGTCAAAATGGGGAAAATAATTGAGACATGCAGTGATAACAGACCACCCCACATACTGTCTCACCAGCTGGTCTCCAAGCTGTAAGACAACATTAAAACCTATTCAGTCTGTTTAGAAACACATTGTGAAGAATATGGATAAGTAACCCCTCCACCATCACCACTGTAGCATCCTGGGCCAACATTACCTCTAAAGTGTCATTAAATTCCACTACATAAACCTGGTATTTAAAATGATCTGTGGCTTCGCACCACCACTGCTTCCTGGCTTGATCATTCAGTATTAGATTGATCAGATCTGTCTCAAATAGTGGCTTGCTTGTTCCACCGAGCAAAAGGTAGTTCCTTTGTCCAGTCACCCTTTTTCAGTACGAGCTCCCCAGCACTACAATACCATACTACCGTATTTTCACGACTATAAGGCGCCTAAACCACTGAGATTTTCTTAAAAATCGACGCTGCGCCTTATAATATGGCTCGCCTTGTGTGTGGACTGCGTTCCAAAATCTGCTGTGCGCCTTTGGTGGGTGCACTATGGTAAACGCTCTGCCAATCGATTAGCGGCACACCTACGCGTAAGGATTCCTTAAAATGGCGCCGGTCAAGCAAGACGTGTATGAAAGAGGCTTACTTTAAACTGCAGGCCATCGAATATGCGGCTGAAAATGGCAATTAAGCAATCTTAGTGTTTTCGCTTTATGAGGAGGCGGCATCTCTCCATACGCGCGAGGACAACTGTTGTGCACCCTAACCCTAACCCTAACCCTAACCCTAACCCTAACCAGGAGAGGGCGGCCATCTTCCCTAACCCTAACCCTAACCCTAACCCTAACCCTAACCCTAACCCTAACCAGGAGAGGGCGGCCATCTTCCCTAACCCTAACCCTAACCCTAACCAGGAGAGGGCGGCCATCTTCCCTAACCCTAACCAGGAGAGGGCGGCCATCTTCCCTAACCCTAACCCTAACCCTAACCAGGAGAGGGCGGCCATCTTCCCTAACCCTAACCCTAACCCTAACCAGGAGAGGGCGGCCATCTTCCCTAACCCTAACCAGGAGAGGGCGGCCATCTTCCCTAACCCTAACCCTAACCCTAACCCTAACCAGGAGAGGGTGGCCATCTTCCCTAACCCTAACCCTAACCCTAACCAGGAGAGGGCGGCCATCTTCCCTAACCCTAACCAGGAGAGGGCGGCCATCTTCCCTAACCCTAACCCTAACCCTAACCCTAACCAGGAGAGGGTGGCCATCTTCCCTAACCCTAACCCTAACCCTAACCAGGAGAGGGCGGCCATCTTCCCTAACCCTAACCCTAACCCTAACCAGGAGAGGTTGGCCATCTTCCCTAACCCTAACCCTAACCAGGAGAGGGCGGCCATCTTCCCTAACCCTAACCCTAACCCTAACCAGGAGAGGGCGGCCATCTTCCCTAACCCTAACCCTAACCCTAACCAGGAGAGGGCGGCCATCTTCCCTAACCCTAACCCTAACCCTAACCAGGAGAGGGCGGCCATCTTCCCTAACCCTAACCAGGAGAGGGCGGCCATCTTCCCTAACCCTAACCCTAACCCTAACCAGGAGAGGGCGGCCATCTTCCCTAACCCTAACCCTAACCCTAACCAGGAGAGGGCGGCCATCTTCCCTAACCCTAACCAGGAGAGGGCGGCCATCTTCCCTAACCCTAACCCTAACCCTAACCAGGAGAGGGCGGCCATCTTCCCTAACCCTAACCAGGAGAGGGCGGCCATCTTCCCTAACCCTAACCCTAACCCTAACCAGGAGAGGGCGGCCATCTTCCGCACCTACTGCCACAACAAGATAACTGTGCCCAGCCACATTACCAACATGGATGAGATCCCTCTGACTTTTAACATCCCTTTGACCCACAAAGTGGAGAAAAAGGGACCAGCACAGTGGCGATACGCACAACGGGGCACGAGAAGTCGTCGTTCACCGTGGTTCTCGGCTGCCACGGAAACGGACAGAGCGCTGGATGACGGAAGGCCAACACTCCTTCACAAAGACTATGAGGCAGTGGCGGGCAGGTTATGCCACCATATGCAGGTGGATTGTAGACGCATGGGCTATGATACCGTCTTCATGTATTAGGGTTAGCTTTCACAAAATCAACGCTGAAGCGGAACCGGTCGGTGAGTCCGATTCAGATGATTAAGAAGAGGAATTCGGGATGTTGGACATTGAAATAGTGCAGCCGTTTAATTCAGCTACAGAAGATGAAAACTTTGATGGTTTTGTGGCGGAAGAATGAATATTTTTTTCAATAAATGTGTCGAAACTCACTGTTTTACTTTTGTTGTCATTTTTTACTGTATGTTTTAGCATGCGCCTAATAATATGGTGCGCCTTATGTATGTTTTAAATACAGAAATAGCACCCATAACTGAGACTGCGCCTTTTGATACAGTGCGCCTTATGGTCGTGAAAATACGGTAATACATATTTGCAATATTGAAACTGAAATTATGGCTATTGGAGAATCAAGTCTTTACCAGAAAATCCAATGCCTGCAGATCTTCCGACAGCAGCCAACCTTCAGGTGGCTCACAGACCCCGAGTAGCAACACAAACCACTCAGGGGAGAAACAGCACTCGTGCAAATACTGTGATGGTTGCACTTGGTGCCTGCTGGGCTCGTTGGAATGTGGCTGTAGTGGAAGAAGGTTTTACTTGACCAGAGAACTTATTAAGGCTTCACAAGTTAATGAAGGATTATTACCGTATTATTAAGTTTATACATGACGTTGATCCATATTTTCAGTGAAATTTCAAACGAATCTATGATTATTACATTCATGATGTGGTTGTGTGTTCTGTCAGCAAAGATTTGGTGAAAACTTTCAACATAATCTTAAAAAACAAAGGATCACATGGTCTCTGATTCATGTTTTTTCTCAACAGCCTCACGCCTTCTTAGGCCACAATTATGACTAATATTTCATTTTGCTTTATTTCACCTGTCTTTCTTTCTTTTTAAACGGTTAAATCATATTTGTTGTGTTGAAGTCTTTGGGGCTATGCAACAATCCCATTTTTAAGCAAGTTGTCAGGACCAACCTGGAGTAGAAATTCCAAAGCTAAATCATGTTATTGTTGCTGGGACTGTCACTTTATTTCATAAATGGATGATTGTCCTGAATTTAGCAGGATTTTACTCTATTGTTGAGTTGTATCCAAAGCAGCGAGCAGCCATTTCAAGGACACTTACATTTATACAACAGTGACAAGATCTCAGACACCAATCCATGCTAACAGTCTGACAATTCAAGTAAACAGCAATGCTGGACTGGGCAGACCTTTGAGATTGTTGGCTCCAATCATTTTCTTCAGTCGCACAGTTGTGGCATAACCCTAACCCTAAACCTTAACCTAACCCTGAACCTTAACCTTAACCTAACCCTGAACCTTAACCTAACCCTGAACCTTAACCTAACCCTGAACCTTAACCTAACCCTAAACCTTAACCTTAACCTAACCCTAAACCTTAACCTAACCCTAAACCTTAACCGAACCCTAAACCTTAACCTAACCTTAACCTAACCCTAACCCAACCCTAAACCCTAAAACCTGACACTAACCCTAAACCCTCTAACCCCAACCCAACCCTAAACCCTGACCCTGACTAACCCTAACCCTAACCCAACCCTAAACCCTAACCCTAAAACCTGACACTAACCCTAAACCCTCTAACCCTAACCCAACCCTAACCCTGACTAACCCTAACCATGACTAACCCTAACCCTGACTAACCCTAACCCTGACTAACCCTAACCCTAACATTGACATAAATCTCAAATAATGTGTATGTTTCCCTTTTCTTTTCCGATACCTTTAGAGCAAATGTGTGTTTGCTCGGTCTAAAATCTACATGATGATGTTTCACCTATATTCCAACAATCTTTGGACATTATCGAGTGCTGCTGTGCCTGCAGGTAATGGGGACATTGGTGAGTAGAATCGTAACTGAACAGGGTTTTTATTTCTCTGCCACTGCACTCTTTCTAGATTTTATTCCTCCTGACAATAATCCCACTTCCTGACATCCCACAGATTACTGGAGAGAAATAAACATTGATTTGTATAAAATGCAGACAGTCCACCTTTTTTCTGCTGAGGCTCCTGTCAAGAGGCTGCTGAGCAAGAACAAGAGCTGATCACAGCATTTAGAAACGCCGTCACGTGCAAGCAAACAAGGAGAATTTGGATTGACCTTTGACCTTAAGTTGCTGGTCCCTTTTTTTCAAGATCAATGTGCCAGAGCTTTACAGAACACAAAGAGCGGCATTTCTGATCCCTGATCTGCTTAAAGGCAGGCAGAATTGTCATTTGAGGAAGTCGGGTAGCTACAGACAGGTATGAAAAGAGAGATCGCCTTTCAAGTCAGGTCGAAAAATTCCATTTCTAGCATCCTGTAACGTGTTTTCAAACTGTGGTTGTGCTCACAGCTCTGGTCATCAGCGTGATAACTAACCCACGGTAGAATACCACGTGTTGCTCTCTGATCTGATTGTGTTTGAGGGAAAACAAGCAGCTCCTTTATCACAGATTAATTTATGCATTGAAGCATGTTCAGTCGGTTTTAAAAAACAAACTAAAAAGCAAAAAAAATGTTGTAGTGATGCCATGTTTGCTAGAAAATTGGGATTTTTAAAAGTAAAATTTTGGGGGGAGTAAGAAATGCAGAAAAACACGTCCAAGCATCTTTTCATGTAGGCGACAGATGCAAAGTTCTATTCTTAACAAGCCTGTTATTACTTCATTGCCGACTACATTTTTAGGAGGGTAAAATCAACCTTGATGAGAAAATATAACAAGTAACCATTGAAGTGAGTTGAGAGTCAAAAAGGTCCAAAAATGACCCTTTTTCCACAGGAACTGTAGTCTGGGGGGCCCTGCTACCATTTGGAAGGTTTTGCTCCATTTGGAACACGTCATCTCTGTGATAAGGAGCAAACTGCAATTAACAGTTCAAGAAGAACCCCAACAAACTTGCCTGCGTCATTTTGTAACCAGGTGTACAAAAGAAAGACAAAATGCCGATATCAGGGAGGTTTTGAACCCCTGATACAGTCGCGTATGTGGTCTGGTAGCAACAACATAGTAATAACCATTTGCACACTTGGACATTAGAGTTAGCCGCTAGCTTTGCTGCAACTGGGTACTAAAGGCGAATAAATAAAGTTGTGATAAAAATAGTTTCTCAACACAGCATTTATAACCCTTCAAAGGAATATGCACACCAATACGGATGCATTTACGTACAAAACTACGTTCTATAATAAGCACGAGGAGCTTAAATCCAAATTCCTGAAGACAGACACACACAGAAACACACTCGTAAAGTCAGCATAGCTCCTAGAAATTCCACTGACACCTTCTGAGGGCACGAGCTCAAGCGTGCACACAAACAAACAATGAATGTGAAATGACCCCCCGCCCCATCCCTGTCCCTCCCCTGCTCTCGTTGTGTCCCTTATGGGAGCCAACATCACCCTGCATGGGTGGTGCTCTCAGTGGGTGCGATGGGCACGTTCCAAAATCAACACAAGATTACGGAAAACTGACACAGAGAAGCGGGAGAAAAATAATGTGCGTGGAGGTTCTCAATCATCCAGGTCATCGTTATCCGAGGTAGTCTTCTGTCAACTGGACTGTTTTGTTCTCTTTTGAAGACGTTCCTCCTTCTATCCTGAAGGCTTCTTCAGTTCTGAACTTGCTGGGGAGAGAGCTTGAAAATACAGCCCCTGTGGAGCATTAGCATGCTAATGATCTGGGTGTCACCTGAGAGTCGTTGGCAGGGTCGTTCACCTCGATTCAGCTGGTGTTTCTCCCCTTTGTCAAAGGAAAATATGTTTTCATGATGATTCTCTTTAATGCTCCATCAGACTGCCATCAGATGGGAGCTGAATAATTGTTTATTTGCAGATTTAACGGACTTCTTTATTCAGTTAGCGTCACAGTCTAACTCAGAACGAAAATTAAAATGAAAAGAATTAAATTGTAAAGAAAATCTGTCTGTATAGAGACAGAAAAGTTATTTTACTGATCTTCTGAAGTACAAAATCAAGAGAATCAAAATATTTCAACACCAAATACAAAAAAATGATTTACACAATAGTTAAGGAACATCCAGATGGAGCTGCAGTGCACGGCACCACAGCAGCATCAGAACTCCTTTTAAAGCTCGGCTGCTCCCACTTCAGTGACTCCACAATCATCACTAACTCCACTAACCCTAACCCTAACCTAACCCTAACCCTAACCCTAACCCTAACTCCACTAACCCTAACTCCACTAACCCTAACCCTAACTCCACTAACCCTAACCCTAACTCCACTAACCCTAACTCCACTAACCCTAACTCCACGAACCCTAACCCTAACTCCACTAACCCTAACCCTAACCCTAACCTAACCCTAACCCTAACCCTAAAATGCTTGTCCTACTCTTAGACATGATAGAAGGCGGTCCGACACCACACTGGGGTCCAGTCCCACTGCTCAGAACCCTAAAGAAACAACTGTAGTAAGAAGCAAAAGGAACAACGAGACACAACCATTTTGAAGTCCTCTGCTCTGCAAAACAAAAGGTATAATTATTGATCATTTTTGAATTAATTCAAGTATTGTGTGACTTTTTTATATTATGCCATACAGGCAAAAGTAGCACGAGACACCAACTGGATGTCAGCTCGACTCCACAAGCACTAAATTATCCTGAGCACGTTACCCGGCTATTGTGTACTGTTGCTAATGTGGCTATTTTAACATTTTAACAGTGTCTGAGAGGTTAAAGGGAAGCGGTTGTGCTCTAAACAGGACAGACAGAGAAATAACACATTATGGACAACGAGTTGCTTTGGGTGCACTGACCCAGGAAAGGCGTCGTGTGGAGGATTGTTGCTTCCCCAACTCACAAGCAACAAACTATGTATGTTCCTGCACTCGTGTGATCCAGAGTAAATGTCTTTGTTGTCTGAGCCATGATGAAGACTCACTCCCACATAGACCCAAGACTCCAACAAATCATCTGTTGATAAGGAACTGTTGTGTTTTGTAGAATTCTCCTATTTCATCTTTAATTTTCCTTAATTATTTCTTTAATTATTCTCTTTTCTCTCTAATTATTTCTGTCTAAGGGATAAAATGGTTTCATTGACTAAAAGGCCAAGACCTACTTGGTATGTAGGCTAGTTTAATGAGCTCTGTCACTTTAAGTAGCGCCTGCACTTTGTGCCCATGTGACCCTTCTGACTGGATAAAGGGAGCGGGAGATTTCAGGTGCTACCTGTCCACGTTCTCACCTGGTGTCGGCTGCTGGGTGAGTTTATTGGGTTTCTTACTTTCTGCTGGCTTTGTCATCTGCTGTCATGGTGGCTCCTGCGGTGCTGTTGGGTCTACTTGGTAAAGCTAAGGATCAGTTCTGGATAAGTCTTGGGTTTGTTTGGTTTACTTGTGTCATTGTCTCCATGCTCCTAAACTTAAATATTGATATTGTGATGTTGTTAATGGAGATGGATTTGGTGCTTGACCGTCTTTCTGAAGCTTTAAATGTTTGTTCAGGTTGCTTTTTCCCTTGCTTTGGAATGTTTGATTGTTTGACCAGCTTGTAGCAAGGATGTCCACTTCCTGGTTTGCCCAGTGGTTTCTGGGAGCTGTAGTCCAGCTGTGTTTCCTCTGGAGAGACAGAGGCTATTGGGGCTGCTGGGCTATATCACATTTGCCTTTGAGACATGTATAAATGCTTGGGATTTGCTACTTTGAAAGTTATTAATGTGTTTCAAGATTTCATTTGCTGCTGATATTTGATGTTTGATATTTGAATATGATGCATAATATCTGAAGTATTTAAAATGCATTTGTTCACTGACATCATGCTATTGAACTTTTATGCCCTATCAGGATACAAAATGAATTAGTTGTATTTTAAAACATCTGGTGTAATGCTGTTTAATATTGCAATGTGTATGTAAATGCTGGAAAGTTGTGCTCATAATGCACATGAGTGAAACCTTGATTTCCTGGTTTCAGGTTTATTACCTGCTCACTGCACTTTGGAAATAAAAATAACAAAAGTAGAAAAAAAATGACTAGAGTAATATCCTTATAGTTTGGACACCAAGTTACCCTTTCTGTGGGGAAAACGGAACAGGAACTAAAATAGGACATTTAATAATGCAGCTGCCTGTTCTTGGACTTCACACTTGCAAACATGCAGGAGATGCCAGACGATGCCTGGCTTCAGTTTTAGCTTTGAGGCCGTACAGGTGTGGGAGTTCTCTTGTCTTTAGCTAACAGTGAGTATTAAAGACTCCCTAAACGAGTGCAGTTTTGGACTTTCAGGTTCCAAAAGGACATTTTATATTACAGCCCACCATTAGGTGTCGTCTTAAGGCTACTCTTCTCAGGAGGTAAAAGAAGTGATATCTTTTTGGTGCTCACCCATCAATGAAGTGATGGTTTCCATCAGAGTCTCTCTATGCTAATATATCAGCGATCATATGGTGGACACTATACAGTATTGTGTACTATACATATGCTAAACTGAATCTAGGATCTATATAGTTGTTAACCTAAAAGCACAGGAACAAGGTGAGAGTCACCTGAAGCCCAGGAGGAAAAAACGAAAGCCTTCGTTTCAGAATAGAAACTTTGCTAGAACTGAGGGGAAAAAATGGAACGAATGAAATGTACATGAATCTGGTATATATGGAAACACATTCTCTATCGATTCAAGCTGTCTGCAAAATACACAAATGAACACATGGTATTGAGAGGCTCCACTTCAAAGGAATGCCGTATTTATTTAAACTCAAAATGTCTGCACCATTTCTTTTGTTGCGGTGTTCACATTCTTCACAGAAGTGCCCAGTTATTGTCCCGCATCACAATGAAGACTCTTTGGTTTCCAGACAGACCCTCTGCCTCTGTCTGACCATGAGGCACACTTCAGTCTACACTCCCCCACCTCCCCTCTTCAGCAGTGCCATCTTTGGGCCCGTTTGTAGCCCTGATAGCCTTTTAGTGAGTAATGGCAGGCCTCTCCGGCCCCATTTACATGTCAAAAAAGCCCTCCCCAGGCTCTGGGTGTAAGGGACCCAATTTGGAATGACAAAGCATGTCCAGAGACAGCTGATCCACAAAAGAGCCTCAGTAAAGTTCTTCCCCACAGTCACCAGCTGCTCCACTGACCCACAGTGCCTCTGTTCTCTCTCTCTCTCTCTCTCACTCTCACTCTCACTCTCACTCTCTCACACACACACACACACACACACACGAATGTTTAGTTCTCGTTGTGTCATCTTAATGCGCCATGCTCACGATACATTTCCAAGTCACAATTTTGGAGGTCGACAGGTTACTGACTGGAACTTTGAGGTCAAACTTAGTTGTGTTTTCCTCATACTCGTCATGCCACTGTAAATCTAATGCTCCCCGTCTTACTTTCCTATTTTATACATCTCTACAGCTTTGGGCTTTTATTTCCTACCTGTGTTTGGTTCTCCTGCCTTGACACAAGTGCAAGAGCAACATTCATCTTTGCATTTGAGACAAGAAACTGTCTAAAACTTGTTCCAGATGCTGGGGGGGGGGGGCAGGAAGTGTGTAGAGACCCCATCTCATATCGGGTACCCATTGCTTTCAGAGAGAAACAAGAGAAGCAGCTGTCTCAAACAATGGACCTGCCCCTCATCGGCCAGGTCTCCAAAGGACTCATTCAGTCCCCTGGAAGCTTCCTCTCTTGAGGTTGCTTTTAAGTGCACTAGCCAGGGAGTGTTTCTACTAATGGCAGACAAACCATTTTTTGCTTGGAGAGGTTTATTTCTCCATGTGCATCTATCTGGACATGATTTAGTCTTCACCGCTGCACATAATCACACCCCAAATACCATAAAAACGTCTGTCTGGTTTCTTAAAACAGTCTGTCCCTAGCGAGCGAATGCCGCTATTCCTCAGTCCTGTCTTGTGAACTTGTGACAGGCTGGAAAGCAGTCATGCTATAGGTCCTCGTGAAGTGTTGGGTTAGGGTTAGTGTTGATGTTGAATATGCTCGATTCCTATTGGTTTCACAGGGATTAGGCCTCTTTTTCTTATGTGTTTCATAATAATTTGCTCTGGTGCAATAAATGAAGTTCCTGTAAGTTTAGCTGGCAGAAGTTTTGGCTTGTGTTGCCAACAGCAACCACGCTCACAGGCAGCTGAGAGCAGTAAGAGTTTCACGTCCTCGACATGGATCGATCCTACATTATCGATGTGTAAGGGGTAGCTATAGTGTCCCCCTACCAAGCTTAAAATAAAACGTATATCCATATGTATTCATCACTTCTGAATGATTGTGTTGCATTGCTGACTTGGCATTTACGATTCACAACCCAGTTTCAGTCTGGAGAAATGCCGAGCTGACTCAAGAGGCACTTATATCCTCTATAAATACCACACTGACTGTTCCTGAGGAACATTTTCTTAAACGCTGCTTCTGGGGATCTTTGTGCTGCTTCTCTGCGCTTATTCCAAGTCATTCACTGAAAATGTCAAGACATGTGTCACTCACACACACACACCTGTTCAAAGTCATACAAGAGCAGACGTGCACACATATGAACACACTGTAACCCTGGTGCTGCTACATTTCATGCTAACCCAACGACATCAGCCAACTGCCTAAACTGTTCCGTCACCACTGATTTCCTTCCCTCACTCACTCATCCTGCGGTTTCGTCTCCTTCCCATCGTGCACTACTCTGAATCATATGAAATAAATGCAGTATGGATACATATCGGAGATGACTGTTAAGCTCCGAGGAGCTTATTAAATGTCAAGAAAGAAATGTAAAATTGCTACTAAAATTGTCTGTTTGCATAATGCAATTGCTCAAACATATGGAAAGGTTATCATTCATGCTTCAACCTTTTTAGTTCTACCTGCTAATGTGTATTAGCAGGATGACAGCAGGGCAACAGAGAGAAGCACATTTGGACTTATAAAACTTTAAAGAAGCACTTTATTTCTTTAAGTCGCACTGCTGCAAATACTAAAGTGAAACGATCTGACTTGGATCAGTTGGAAAGCTTTAGGTCCTGTTTCATTAGGATGAAGCTGGATAGCTCAGTAAAACAGATGGTGTGTGTGTGTGTGCGCACACACACACACACACACACACAGGAAGAAATGAAAATTCTCCCATCAGCTTTTGCCATGTCGTGGCCGTTCACTTCCTGTGACTGACAATAACAGGAAGTGGTGAACAAGATCTCCAGCCGGCATCCCTTCAGCGTAAATATCCCCACAACATGTTGTAACTGCGTGAAGGTTCTTACAACGCCGTCTGTAAAAAATGTTGTTTTTGTCACAAACGTGTTATAAGCTGTTGACAACAGGAAAAGCTGCGTCCTCACTGAGACATTTGACCATATATATGATGGTTATTAGTCTCTTAGAATCTTAAAATCTACCCAAAGACACAAGTTTTATACTTTCATTAGTGAACCTCATGGATGCAATATTGATTCTTTGATCGATTCTTGCTCCTCATATTTGTGTTGCAGCACTGTTGCAAACCTCAACGCATTCCTCTGTGACGGGAGTGGAGATGTGAGCCACGTGACCACCGTGGGGGGTACGTGGACACACTGGAGGACACGGGAAGTGAAAGTAGAACCATTGGGCTGTTTTATCCCAGTTATTCAGCTTTAGCAGGCACTTTTGCAGCCCTATGAAAAATATCCTTTATTTAATGACTGTTAAAACTGATGTCCAACCTTTTTTCTTATCTAGTTTTTAAAAATAACTTAACCTGACCTTCTCACAGCAGCCAATATTTGCAAAGACCTCGGTGTAATTGCTGCAGCCAATAGGGTAAAAAGGTTTGAGCAAATTCATTAAAAGAACTCACAAAAGTTTGTCGGTGAAAGCAACACTTTTCCACATGTGTATATACGGTTATAACATACAGTTATAACTGCTGCCTTTTTGTTTCATCACTGAACATAGAAGCCTAAAATCTTATTAATCTCATTATCATGTGTACTTCTGACTTGTAAAATTTAGATTTTTGTCATCAGCTGGAGTTTAACCAGACTTCAGTCTGATTTCTGATGTATTGAGATGATCAGAGGAGTCTGAGTCGTCTCAATACTTCAGGAATATCGTCTGCCCTCGAACAAGTGAGCAAACGGTAGCAGCAACGTGATGATCCATCTTTCTTTCATTTGGTCTGTAATTAAGGTTCTTCAGGGAATGAGTAAACACAGTTGCTTGGTCTTTGAGCCAGTTATGTAGAACAAAGATGGTGGATGTCAGCAGAATCCTCGGTGCTCTGGGAGCTCCCAGCACAACCAGGACGAACCTTCAGATCTTCTTTGGCTGCTCCTGCTCCACAGATTACTTCAGCATTGTCATCCTGGCTCAACGCAGACGTTCAAGGAGAATTCAGGTATCCATTTATCCAGAAACCAATTGATACGGCTGTTTTTTCCCATAATAACTCTGATTCGCCACATTGACTTCCTCATGAAACAGGAACCCTTTCTTTGAAAGAAAGTGTCGGCTGCTTTTGATCATTCCTCACCGTCTTTACATGCACACTGAGCTCCTGCTGCCCCTTAAGTGGCGTTTCTGAGCGTGCACAGGAAGCTTTGTTTTAGCATCACCGTGCCGCTCAGCTCAGCCTTTTGTTCAGTGACGAATTGATGGAACTGGAAAGATTTCTGATACAAGTCCGACAGAAGGGGGTTTATAGTTGGGTTCAACTGCAGTGAAAACAGGCCTCTACCCGCCCCCCCTATTACCCCCCCCCTATTATCTGCCCCTCTAGTAATATTTGCAGTAATTATAATAGGACGTGTTAGAACAATTAGTGAGGTGACATAAATCAACAGTTGATCAATTATCAGGATAATCTTTTCAATTTGGCAGTTATAACTAGTTATAACCTAACCCTAACTAGTTATAACCTAACCCTAACAAGACAGATTTATACGGTTAGGGTTAGTTTGATTATTGATAATATCATTTGTGTTGGTTAGGGGTTAGAGTTACCCTAGTATTAACCCTAACCCTAGAGTAACCCTAACCCAAACCCTTATTGATAATATCATTTGTGTTGCAGATCTCTTCCACCTGCTTTAAGGAGTGATGAGGAAATATGTGTGACTAGGTGGGGGGGGGGCATGATGATGAAGTAATTAGGGGGCTGTGACTTTATGCTCTGATCACTTAGTTCCTTTATGGCAACATTGGAATATAAATCAATACAGTCTGGAGTTTTAATGCCATGAAAATGAAGCCTTTCTGTCCCAAAGGTTTTGGGAGACTCGGGAACATTCGTGTCCTTGGAGGAGTTCAACCAGCAGAGGTCATCTCAAGCTTTGCTGCTCCTCAGTTTCCACAAAGGTTCAAGCCCCTGGACGGGATCATGCAACATGTGATCTGATTACCAGCTTTGATTTCACACAAACTGAAGCGAACTGCGAGCTTGTCGTCACTCGGCAACGACTCGCCAAGTAAATTTCCTGACGAGAGCTTGTTACTGCTCCTAATTGTTGAGTCTGACTCACTTGGACGCCCACGGAAGCTTCCAGGGTCGTCTGCTGTAGGAGAAGCTTCATCCTATGGGTCTGGCAGCTGGTGAGACCAGCAGCAGGGAGATGAAGGGAGGCAGGGTGCAGACTGACAAGCATGGCTGCTAAAATAGCAGTGAGGGGAGGTGCTGGTGGCCTGTTGCCAAGGTGACGAGGACCAGCCGGGTTCTGTCTCATTTGCAGATGCAAACGAGGCCTCCGAGCTCCTACTGAAGCTCCCTTAAGCTTTCTCTGAAAATGCAGACTGAAACTCCTTGTCCCTGGAGAACAGATTTCCAGCTCCACCTGAGACGAAGACAGAAGATGGTCAGTTATTTCTGCTTCCTTTGTGCCCAGTTTGTCCCCGTTTCTTTGCAAAAGAGAGGCTGATTGTAATTTCCAACTATCCAACGACCCACAGGTCGACATCTTCCATCCTTTCCTCCATTCCATCGATTCCCTGTGGTGAATTGGCCTTTTCAGAGTGGGGGGCTGATCGTGGCGTGCACTGTTGAATAGTGGCGTGCACTGAACACCAGCCCTCAGCCGCTGCGACGCTCCACCCAGAGACCCCAAAAGGCCGCCTCCTTTGTCTGGTTAGAGGTAAACATCTGGGAACACATGAAGCTGGCCACGCTGATTCATGAAGCTCTGGCTTCTGTGGTGATGAGATTTTACTGGGATGAGGAAAAATGGATGAAAATAAAAATTGCTTATGATGTTGAAACGGCCAAAGGAAAAATAAAAATGGCTGCATAAATTCTGAAAGCCCCTTTTTTTTTTTTCAGGGAATGAAACCAAAAATGAGGAAAAAGACAATGAAAATACAAAAGGTTTATTTATTTGGTGCCTTATGATATAAACTACATATTTTTGTCTTTGCCTATAATAACCAACTAATGGCTAAAAGAATCATTATAATAGTCTGACACCGATGTGAAAGGCCACATATGCCTCAGACTAAATCCTGAATGGTGAAATGATCCTGAATAATTAGGACATTCTCTCACGGAGCAGATGTCTTTCTGTTGAATGCTGCTCTTCACAAGAAGGAACGTCTGGGCATGATAAGCTCGGGAGAGAGGCAGGTCCGATGGTCTCATTGGCTGGAGGATACTGAATGATTTGGCCCATAATACACGACACGTGCACTATTTTGGACGATTCGCACAAGGGCTGATCAGCTTCTTGACTCAACACAAGGGAAAGCCAAAATCAAAATGATGTTATTTATGAGCATTCTCACACAAAGCTCCTGGGGTCTGGAAAAGGCCCTTCTGTATGTTCTGTATGGCTGGTCACTGGTGTCATGAACCGTTTACATCCATCACACAATCACTGAAGCCAAAGTGTGAGTGACACGAAATACTCACATGTCTATTAAGCTTTTTTAAGCTGCTTATTTTGGTCACGTCCAAACATGTTTGTATTTTGAAATGACTCGGGCCATCTGAAAATTGACCCACACTTAGAATCTGATGCATTCAACCTTAGTTTGATTCGATTTTATGCTTTTATGACCATGTGAAAGGATAGTGAAATTGGGGTAGTTGCGATTGTGCCATTTCCCCGGTCAGGACTGTATTTTGGTAACTGCGTTTGCACTTGGCACTCAGCACAGTGGACACCTAAATACAGGTAGGTTCTGAAAACGTTTGACTTAAGCACTAAGGACATGGGTTTATATTTTGAATGTCTAAACATGGCTAATACCGATTATACTTGTTTTATTCTTCTGTGGTGGTCAAAGGCATGTTTTTTAGAAGCAGTTAAACAATTCTCAATGTCATGCTGTTGCCAGGCTGCCTAGTTCAGCTGAGTGGGGCCAGCTTCATAACCAGGGGCAAATGTCAGTCCCTCACCGGAGCCTTGATCAGCCTGCCGTAACGACTGTGCCGCCCCTCGTCCAAAACTGCAGGCTGGTGACAAACGGGAGAAACGCAAGCCACAAAACTGCGCAAATCAGGACACATACGACACGAGAAGACACAGTAGGAGCCTTGTAAGCAGGACGGCCCTGAAGGGGGACGTGGGCTGATAACAGAACATTGCCTGCTAACAAATATGCCGGCTTAAGCCTATCCAAAGTTACATCCCCAACTTCTAACATGGACCTCTTGGAGCCTGTCTCCCACACACTAAATGGGCCATCGCACGGGTTGTAGAGGCGAATGGTGCAGGTCATGCTGCTCAAAAACAAAACAAGCTGTCATGAGCTGCCAGCACAAATTAGGAGTGAAGGAGGAGTAAAAGCAGATTTTGACATAACAGGAAAGTAAAAGGAACCAGAACCTTTTGGCAAAAATGCCCCCAGAACATGAGGGGCTGCCTGAAAACCAACTCTGCAGGCACGGTGTCCAGGTCCTCCTTGGGGGCTGAACATAGTCCAAGCATCACTCAAGGTGAACAATCCACCCAGTTACCATCCGAGAGTGCAAGACGCAATGCCGCCTTGAGTGACCTGTGAAAATATTCGCACAAGCCATTAGCCTGAGGGTGGTACCTTGCTAGTGCCGACCAAATCTCTGAAATGGTATGTAAAACCCTGGGAGAGGCTTAAAGGGTCTGTCTGTCCGCCCGCCCCCCCGTCTGTCTGTCTGTCCGTCCATATATCCAGCTTCACTGATGCCTATACTCCTGGGTGAGAGGGTGAGTGAACCACTTTGAATGTTGTAGCATGGCAGGTCACAGGCACAGTAGGATGGGGGTGACCTGTGGAAACGATGCAGTGGAGCGTAGGATCGCCTTCTTGTACCAGAGCATCCTCGAGCTTTAGGCATGTACCAGTGGTCAGTGGCTGGTCGGCAGTCACGGCTAAAAAATCCATCTCTAGGTGCTTCGGGCAAACGAGTACCCACAACAGATAATTGGCCACAGGGTTGACCTTCCTTGCCACATGCTAAATGTGTGTCGTAAACTCTGAGATGGCTGTGAGTTGGCACCACCGTCGAGCAGACCCTAGCTCATTTTATGATTGATGTAGGCTGTAAAAGAGTGGCCTTCTAGCAAAAAAACAGAAATGGTGCATAGCCAGGTACGATGCTAACAACTGATCAAAAATGCTAAAATATGCGAGGGGTTTCCATGCATCGGCCACGTGCTGCTCGGTCACTGCCCCGTCTGATGCATTAGTCATAAGAGTTATGGATGCCCATGGTGCAGGATGTGCCAGGAGCACTGCAATACCGTATCTTCACCACCATAAGGCGCACTGTATCAAAAGGCGCAGTCTCAGTTATGGGTGCTATTTCTGTATTTAAAACATACATAAGGCGCACCATATTATTAGGCGCATGCTGAAACATACAGTAAAAAATGACAACAAAAGTAAAACAGTGAGTTTCGACACATTTATTGAAAAAAATATTCATTCTTCCGCCACAAAACCATCAAAATTTTCATCTTCTGTAGCTGAATTAAACGGCTGCACTATTTCAATGTCCAACATCCCGAATTCCTCTTCTTAATCATCTGAATCGGACTCACCGACCGGTTCCGCTTCAGCGTTGATTTTGTGAAAGCTAACCCTAATACATGAAGACGGTATCATAGCCCATGCGTCTACAATCCACCTGCATATGGTGGCATAACCTGCCCGCCGCTGCCTCATAGTCTTTGTGAAGGAGTGTTGGCCTTCCGTCATCCAGCGCTCTGTCCGTTTCCGTGGCAGCCGAGAACCACGGTGAACGACGACTTCTCGTGCCCCGTTGTGCGTATCGCCACTGTGCTGGTCCCTTTTTCTCCACTTTGTGGGTCAAAGGGATGTTAAAAGTCAGAGGGATCTCATCCATGTTGGTAATGTGGCTGGGCGCAGTTATCTTGTTGTGGCAGTAGGTGTGGAAGATGGCCGCCCTCTCCTGGTTAGGGTTAGGGTTAGGGAAGATGGCCGCCCTCTCCTGGTTAGGGTTAGGGAAGATGGCCAACCTCTCCTGGTTAGGGTTAGGGAAGATGGCCGCCCTCTCCTGGTTAGGGTTAGGGTTAGGGAAGATGTCCACCCTCTACTGGTTAGGGTTAGGGAAGATGGCCGCCCTCTCCTGGTTAGGGTTAGGGAAGATGGCCAACCTCTCCTGGTTAGGGTTAGGGAAGATGGCCAACCTCTCCTGGTTAGGGTTAGGGAAGATGGCCAACCTCTCCTGGTTAGGGTTAGGGTTAGGGAAGATGTCCACCCTCTACTGGTTAGGGTTAGGGAAGATGGCCGCCCTCTCCTGGTTAGGGTTAGGGTGAAAAACAGTTGTCCTCGCGTGTATGGAGAGATGCCGCCTCCTCATAAAGCGAAAACACTAAGATTGCTCGATTACCATTTTCAGCCGCATATTCGATGGCCTGCAGTTTAAAGTAAGCCTCATTCATATGTGTCTCGCTTGACCGGCGCCATTTTAGGGGATCCTTACGCGTAGGTGTGCCGCTAATCGATTGGCGGAGCGTTTACCGTAGTGCACCCACCAAAGGCGCACAGCAGATTTTTGGTCCACACACAAAGCGCACCATATTATAAGGCGCACCGTCGATTTCTGAGAAAATCTCAGTGTTTTAGGTGCGACTTATAGTCGTGAAAATACGGTAAATGAGTCCAGTTGACCCAATCATTGGCTTTCCATAGATGAAGGGTCCTGTAAAGTGGCTGCAGGAGGTGGGCCGCGTGAGGGAGGAAGTGATTGTAGAAATCCACCGTGCCCAAAAGTCTTGCAGGACTTTAATGACATCCAGACTAGGAACGTCAGCCACCGCCTGTACCTTAGAAGGCAAGGGGACCACGCCCTGTGAAGGAATGCGATGGCCCAAAAAACCAGTCACGGGCAGTCCAAACTGCTCTTCAAGATGCTGTAAAACCTGTTTAAGGTGGACCAGATGCCCATTGACTGATGGAGTGAGGCACCAAAATGTCATCCAGATAAACAAATACAAATGGGAGGTCACGCAAAACTGAGTCCATCGTTGCTCCTTTCAGGCCAAAAGGCATGCGAAAGAATTCAAAAGGGGTAATCACAGTGGCCTTAAGCTCCATCCTCCCTGTGCACAGGAACCTGGTGATAACCGCACACCAGATCCACTTTACAAACAATTGTTGTGCCCGCTCGGCAAACGGAAAAATTCTGGATGTGTGGAATGGAATAACAGTCTTGCACGGGGATGTTGTTCAGGTGGCGAAAGTCCCCGCATGACTGCCAAGACCCATCCACCTTGGCTACCATACGTCGAGATCCATGGGCTGTATGAACGCTCAGCTGTACCTAAACCCTCAACGTCGGCGGACTCTTCTCTTTTCGTAGCCAACTTAATGACGTCGAGCCACCATGCATGCTCGAAGACCGGTCGACCAGTTGTGGGGATGAAATGTTGCACACTGTGCTTATCAACCGCAACAGAAAATGCAGGTGTTGCCGTCAACGCAAAATCAGCTGGCAAATGCTGAAAATCATTATCCAAAGCTGAGAAGTTAGCAAATGTTGGGGCCCAAAGCCCCCTGTCTGACACGGAAAAGTAACAAAAGACAGCATCACTCAAATGACGATTGGAAAGATCCACGAGTAAACCATTAGCACACAGAAACTCAGCTCCTGTAATGGCAACTACAATTGAGGCTATCACAAAGTCCCAATTAAACGTGTGTCCATAGAAACAAGCATTCACAGACCTGGTACCAAATATCCCAATAGAAGACCCATTAGCAGCACTCAACCAGTGATGAGTGCTGAGGTTCGTGGCTGGTGAGGCTCTGACTTCATTATAGCCAAATTTACAAACACAACAAAGTAGCATATTCACCATCTGATTGGCAGCAGTTAACAGGTTATGTTCAAAGCTAACCCTAACCGCCTTTTAAGCAGAAAAGGCGGTTTCTTGCGCTACATCCACACAGCCATCCTTTTCACGTGCACCATGTTGTTTGAAAAGAGCAAGTCTTCGGTCTTCTGTATTTTGAAGAAAACCTTTTCGCTGCAGCATTGGTCTTCCTTTCATTATTATCTCCTGCTTGAGTTCAAAATTATTTAGATTATTTATTTTGGATCTGTAATCCTCTATTTAAAAAGTGAGTCCAGACACGGGGATAAAAAGGAAGGGGTGGCTGCACTTGACTTGCTAATTACTACAGACTGTAACTTGCTGTCACTTATTCTGCGGCCGAGGAGTCGCAAAAAGAATCACTAGGCCGACCAGTAGGCGCCCCCTATCATGAGGCGGGAGAACTGCCCGCCTCACTTAGTGCCTCTTCACCATCGTGCAGCACAAGAAACATGTTATACACGCGTACAACAAACCCCACATCAGCTAAAACATGAAGATTCAGTTCATATAGCTGAAGTGCTTGAATAATATAACAACATACTGACACACAGCAGCACGGCCTCACTGCAGAGCATAGCAGCACAGTTAGTCACAGTTAGCCAGGTATTGTGCGTCCCTGCATCAGTATTTGATAATGTGAAAATTAAGCAATTTTGATTTAAAAAAAAAAAATCATCTAAAATTGGAGAAGTCAGATGGAAAAACATATTCAGCGTCACACCTGTAGGAGGTCAGTGAAAGGCAACAAATCAGGGATCGCCGTATTGATTTGTCTCTGGAACTCCGAGCGGGGGTCTCTCAGACTGTGGAACTTAACACAAGAAGCAATCAGTGGTGATATTGGGCAAATTGAATTACAGAGATGTAGATTATATTAAAATCGACTTGAGCAGACAATCCAGACTTTTACTTATGTTTTTTGATTTCTGTGACTTCTTACACATGTGGGACTGAGCTAAGGTGATGAGTTTTGCTAAGGCTGTATCAGGGCAGGAAACAAAGTCAGAACTTCATGTGTTATAAAGAATTTTGCACCTCCTGTGTTTATCAATCATCTGCCTCTTTACAACCCAGGTGTCCTTTTCTTTACAAATGTAATTACACAAGGGACTATTCCTGCTATTGCAGTAATAACACCATCATCATCAGCATTCTGTCAACAAAGGGATTGACATATTTTCTGATGGCTGAATTGATGTCAACGACATACAACAATGCTTTTGTCCACCCTTGATCACCACCTCTATTCTCCATTTTCATTTGTGCTAGTCATGTACATTCAATGATTTTGGTTTTCTCAGCTGTACAACATTTCAAAAGTCTTGTCTTCTAAACCACTTTATCCCTTTGGGGGTCACGGGGAGGGTACACAATGGGCCCAGGGAGGGTCCACCCCCTGGATGAAGTGCCAGTTCATCCCAGGGCCCCGTGTGAGCATTTGTGGGTTTGGTACCCTGCTCAAGGGCACCTTGGCAGTGCTTTGAAGCTGTTCTGGCACCTTCCCCTACTACCAGAACACCTTCCATGTTTTGTCTGCACTGGGGCTCGAACCAAAAACCCACGGCGACCACCGCCCACTACATTTCAAGTGTTTTTTAAAAAAAATTGTTCTAAGACTACGGGTGTTATTTAGTCTGTGTAGGTGTTTCAGTTCCTTGTGGTAAAGGAGCACAGCACAAGAGGGTGTTCAGAGTTTTTTCTTCTCTTGCAAACAAGTTGAGTTAAAGCGAATTTTGGAATGGACTTTTTGCTTAATCGCTCTAACAGTGAAGACAATAAAGCCAGGTTTTCCTTTTTCCACATATTTGCTTGTCTTCTGGCTTTTTTAACCTACATTTCTTAGATGCTAAATGTGCTCTCAGAATCATGTGTATTTAATTGTAAATCAGGGAATGATAAATCCAATCAAAATTTAAAACTGGGGTTAAAAGTAATTTGCAACAGTTACAGAAATTCTCATCTTGTTTTGTTTTCTTGGGCGCTTTATCCCTTTTGGGGTCATGGGGAGGGTTCTCGACCCCACGTGCATATGGGTGAAGTCAAGGTAAACTCTTAGATGAGTCCTCAGCTCATTGCAGGGTCCAATGTGAGTGTTTGAGGTTTTGATACCTTTGCAGTGCTCTGAATATGCCTTAGCCCTTCCCCCCACTGGAAGAACACCTTCCATGTTTGGTTTGCACCAGGGCTTGAAACCAGAACCACTGCAATTCTCAGTTCAGTCTTCTACAGACTGAGCTACAACCGCCCCCCGAAAGTTACAGAAATTCTTTACCTTAATATGTTAACATGCTGTTAGCATCTCAAACGTCTTCCTGTGTGTCCCAATAAAGTTCATCTCATATAACCTTGATTCCCTGGAGTTGTGTCCATAAATCATTTAAAATCATTGTGAATTCTTTTTTGGAAGACAGGTGCTTTGGATTTAACTCATAAACATTCCAACCAATCTTGTTTACTCCTCTTTTCTAAATACCACACCATAGCGTGAAGGTCAACATCGAGGGGGGGGGGGGGGGGGGGGGGTCTAGGGAGGGAGAGGAGAATGTGCTCCTTGGCCACGAAGCACAACGTCTTGTGCTCTCTGTGATCACGTCCTGCACGTGGATGTGCAGACTGTGCACAACTGCTCGTGTCTTCTATAACCTATTGTGCCTTTGACTTATGGAGCATAAGTTCTGTTTGTCTGGAAGAAATGAACATCCTCGCAAATGAAGTTATGAGTTCTGCATCTGGCAGCTGTTGAAATTATGTTCCGATATTTAAACAATATGTGCAAATTAAAAAGTAACAGGCACAGACCTCTTTCATTTTTCATCAGTTATTTTCTGTTCCTGTTGTGTTGCACAATGCTAACACGAACAACAAACACTCTGCTTTTCTTTTCTTTTAACTCGTTGAACCCTTGAAAATTAGATTGACATTCAAGAAGCAGTAACATGGGCCTTCCGTCCATTTGAGAACTACAACAATTGTACAGATTTGGCAGGTCAAGACAATAGCAGTTCTACCCAATCTGTGTAACAGCTAAGTTTGGATAGCATAACCAACCAGCCAGCATGTCCTTCTTTAAATATGAAACCTTGTAGTTCTTTTGTAGTTAGGGTGTCAGGAATAAGACCTAGCATTTGATTGAACTATTTTAGTTCCATCCATATGTGATAGGCAACATATTTTATGCTCCAGAATGAAAACTGGGCCAATCTTTTCCCTGTTCTACTTTGGATTCTTTTAAAGGCCAACGCTGCTGTCTTATTAGGTGCCTTGTATTGAGTTTAGTTTGCCTGTGAAAGGGTTAGGGTTAAGGGTTAGGAATAGGGTTAAGGGTTAGGAATAGGGGTTAGGGGTTAGGGTTAGGGTTTAGGGTTAGGAATAGGGGTTAGGGTTTAGGGTTAGGAATAGGGGTTAGGGTTAGGAATAGGGGTTAGGGTTTAGGGTTAGGAATAGGGGTTAGGGTTAGGAATAGGGGTTAGGGTTTAGGGTTAGGAATAGTGGTTAGGTTTAGGGTTAGGGGGTAGGGTTAGGGTTAGGGGGTAGGGTTTAGGGTTAGGAATAGGGGTTAGGGTTTAGGGTTAGGAATAGTGGTTAGGTTTAGGGTTAGGGGGTAGGGTTAGGGTTAGGTTTAGGGGGTAGGGGGTAGGGATAGGGTGTCTTATTAGGTGCCTTGTATTGAGTTTAGGGTTAGGAATAGCGTTAGGGGATAGGGTTAGGGTTAGGGGGTAGGGTTAGGTTTAGGGGGTAGGGAGTAGGGTTAGGTTTAGGGGGTAGGGGGTAGGGTTAGGTTTAGGGGGTAGGGGGTAGGGATAGGGTGTCTTATTAGGTCCCTTGTATTGAGTTTAGTTTGCCACTGAAAGCAAATGCATTGATGATAGCAAAGCATTTGCTGGAGCTAAAGAGGCTTTGTCCATTATGTTTTCTAGATAAACAGTAACCCTCTTTTTAGCGGCAACATCTTTGTTACATTCACAGATTGATATTTGCATTTGAGAGCGATTTATGCATTTTACACTAGCATGTGAATTTTTTTGACATTTTTGTAGGAGATTGACGCCGTTATGAAAATATGACGCTGTCTTATTCTGCCCTATCCCCTGTTGTTGATTTTTGGGTTTAAGCAATATCCAACGATGAGCCCAGAGTGGATCATGGATACGCTGCCAGCCCTTGGGCTAGGTCCCCACCCCCATCTATCCAGTGTCTATGTCTCTCCTCCTTTAAACACACACATGCAAAGACGACAGAGACTCAGCCAATTTAATAAAGAGACTTTGTCATGTGTATCTCTCCCACAGCTTCCTGGCCAGGGTGACAAAAATGTGAGTGAGTGGAAAAACAGGAAGAGGACAGGCAGAGACAGGACTACAGCCAGTGGAGGGGGGCCGTGTGTGTTGTGTGTGTGCAGTTGTGTTGTGTGCAGCACACGTGTTGAACGGCTCAGATGTGTCCTTGCAGGGATATTAATGAATGTTCCTGGTGGTTCCACACGGACGCCCTGGTCAGGAAAGAGAAGAAGCTGTTTCCTGGAAGCGTCACTGCCATAAGAGACGGCTCAACCAATAACGGACATCACCATGAGACGGCCCCGAAGATCACATTTTTATTGATCCATAAATATTCGGAATATGTGCAGCTCAATCAATTGTTACTGAACAATGTTGTTACTGAACATGCTCAAAGAGATTTATCCTTTAGTCACTGCTACTAACCCTAACCCTATCCTTTAGTCACTGCTACTAACCCTAACCTACTAACCTGGACAATCGTCATATTTTCCTGATTATTTTGCTCCTGTCGATGATGCAACTGAGAGTTCTGCTGCACCCTAACCCGAACCATAACTAACCCTAACCCGAACCATAACTAACCCTAACCCGAACCATAACTAACCCTAACCCAAAAACAGCAAAGAGCACTGCTGACTTCTAATGTGGACTCAGCTGTTCAGCAGTCTAAATAGAATGCAGACAAGTGAACATGATCTCTCTGACACACACAGCCACACGCACATACACACACACACACAGGCACACACACACACAGCCACAGCCACACACAAGCAGCCACACACACACACACGCACACACACACGTACACACACAGCCACACACACACGCACACACACAGCCACACGCACAAACACAGCCACACACACACAGCCACACGCACAAACACACACAGCCACACGCACACACACAGCCACACACACACGCACACACACAGCCACACGCACAAACACAGCCACACACACACGCACACACACAGCCACACGCACAAACACACACAGCCACACGCACACACACAGCCACACACACGTGCACACACACAGCCACACACACACACGCAGCCACACGCACACACGCACAAACACACACACACACCCTATGGTTGAGATGTTGAGGGACAACATCGGAGTTCTAAGAGAATGTGTCAGAGATATTGAGCAATCATGGCGTGTTGTTGATCCTCACTTTGAAATCTGTGATAACTTTGGTTGGTTTTGCTTATAACCACCTTAAAATTGTTATTAAAGCACAATAGCTGCTTTAATAACACACTAACCCTATAACATTTAATAACATAAGAAGCTGCTTTAGCTTGTCAGCTGCTCACCTGTCAAATAGATAACTTAGCTAAAATTACAACAATCAATCTAACCCTAACCCCAACTTTATCCCTGGAGAACTGATCAACTGACTCTCCTGACACCATGTTGGACGTTTAATGAAGACGCATGGATGAGAAAAGCAGCCGATTCCACAGCTTCCTGCAGGCCGGCTGGTTTCTTTGGTTGTTTCTGGGAGGGGAAAGTGACCCTGAGAGCTTCAACACCACAACAAACCCAACTGCTGACATCAGTGTGTCAATTAGTGGAGTGAAGAGAAAACATCCCTGCCCCCTCTCCTCCACACCCACCTTCCCCGACATACATTCCTTCCTCCGCCCGACCAGCGAGCCAGTGAGGTAACGTAGCGAGAGCAGCTCCCGCCTGCCACGGCTGGTTTAAGGCAGAAATGGGGGAGGGGTGTGAGTCGGGGAGAGGGGGTCGGTGGACGATGGGGGTGATGAGGTTGGATGTCAAGAATGTGGCTCATGCTCTGCTCTTTTGTGTGTTTTGTGTGAGATGAATGGGCCGACGGCAGGCTGGGCTTCTCCTTCCCTGTTGACTTTTGTGTTGAAAGGCCCAAGGCCCCGGCCAGACACACCTATGATGGAGGCTGCAGGCCAACATCTCCAACATCTCCAACATCTCCAACATCTCCAACATCTCCAACATCTCCAACGCCCACGGCTCATAGACAGTTTTAAAGTCTTACTTGTTCGCTGGCTCATTGTTGTGGACCACGTCCTGATCTCCCCTCACTTCTGGATGTGGATCTGTCCGTGCCTCTCTGAGCCCCCATCAGGACGCGGTGGGCTCGGTTCTTGGACAAGGGTTATGGAAGTGGGCTTCAGTCACACTAATAATTATTTAGGAGTCATCGCCTCGTTAACAGTGCCGCCGTTAATGAATGATTAGCACTTCGTTCTTCACATTGTCGTGGTAATTCGGTGTCCAACTCTCTAATCATTTTGCGACTTGTTTGACTTGTTGTGCAGGTTTGGTTTGTTAAGTCTTCGTCTCTCCCGTGCTGCTGATGATATGTGCACGTACCCGGAGGTGAACTGAAACGTCCTCAGAGGCTGTGAGGGAACAGTAGTAATGTGTGTCGACACTCATCCCAGCAGTGCAGGAAGCAACGCTCCTGCTCAGAGTGAAAGGAAATGATTTCGCTGGACTGGAGATCTAAAGACAAAAGCTGAGAAAAGCTTTTAGTTCTGTGACATCAATGTTGAACATTTCTGCAGGCACTGTTGTAACACTGTTAATCATATGAAATGATCAATTTATCGCTTCTTCCTCCATGATTCACTGTTAAAAATAATAAATTAGCTTTGCAGACTTCCATATTGCTGCTCAAATTGGCTTCATTTGCAATGTATAAAGTTTAATTAGAATGATAAAATCAGTGCTTATTTACATTGTATTTATTTAGGTGATGTAAACAATGGACAACATGGAATTTATCTAAAGATTTTTTTTGACAACAAATTTAGTTTAGCAAATAATGTGGCTTAAATTCCTGACAACAGTAGAGGATACGGAGGGCAGCTAGCTGGAGATGCTCAGGAGGGTTAGCCAGTGCTGAGCGACTGTAGTCTGTCGGTTAGCATTACTTTCTTCCTACCAGT
>JAPVLW010000066.1:15000-137500 GCA_027382335.1 Takifugu ocellatus | reverse complement strand
TAGTCCACATACTCACACTCAGGCCAGTGGACCAAACAGAACATGAACCCGGCTCTGCGTCGATACTATAGAAACACTGAACAATATCTGGATTCAATATTACACCAGGTTCGATGAATGGTGAAATTATGGCTGTTTTCAAACTTCTGCGACTATTTTAGACGAACAAGATGCCAAAATAAAGGGGGGGGGGGTTAAATTGGCTCGTGCGTCACAGCCCTTCTCTCTACGCCCCTGCACAATTGTGTGAAACGGGGCCAATCGGAACAAAGACGCGCAGGACGAGGCTCCACCTCGCAGCTTTTAGATGTTCATAATCTCCGAGTTGACCCAGAAACCAGGCAGTCGTGAGCAGGTCTGATGCGGCAGTCTTTGTGCGCCGTCCCCGCGTGAGCATGAAGCTTTAAGGAGTATCCCGAGCAGATCCAGAGGAGCTTCGCTGTGCACGGAAGTGCGTCGATAGACGCAAAGTCGCGTAACTTTGTGAAAAAGGAGCAGGGTGAGTGATTTGTATCCTCCATTTCTGACTGTGAAATTTGGCGTTTTTCTGGTTGGGGCTCGTGTTCCGAGCGGCTGCTCCTGCTCCATTGTTCGCGCTCTCCTGTCTTGAAAATCTCTCTGGTGTCCAACATGATGCCACAGTTGGAGATTATGGGATGAAAAGGGTCCAATAAAGAGACAAAAGAGCGAAAGCCGCGCGTGTCCGAGCCTGGTTCCAAATGTGGTGATTCAGCTGCTGGAGAGATGTCGCATGATGTCAGGCTTCTTTGTTACGCGCTGGCGTGCGTCAAATGTTGCTTTCATTGAAATCCCACTCGCACTGTCGTGCATGACAGACAGAAGAGCCGCGTGTGCGTTTTTAATTTCAGCGATGCTTCGTGCGTAAATCACGCACACAAAACAATGTCTCCGAGTCTGGAAACCCACCCGGGGCGTTTGTTCGGTGGCTCGAGAGAGCCGAGAGCCAGGTGTAGGCTAGGAACCTTGGTGCTAATCTGAAATTTCCAGCTCGATGGGGATTAATCACGTGAGTTGAGGCGTGAACTGGAGCTGCGATTGTTCGTGCTCGTGCTGTTTGTCTGTTCTTCTAATCGCGTGTTTACTCTGCTCAGGAGAGATGGCAGACCATATGATGATGCCCATCAATCACAACTCGGCTGGTGCCAGTCTCCACGGTTACAGGATGGGCATGAACGGTGGCATGCAGGCAGGTCACCAGCAGCACGCCGCCCAGCAGGGCGTGAGGACATTGCCCGGTGGTCAGATGATGCACTATGGCAGTGCCCAGGCCACCATTGAAACCACTATGAGGCAACGGCAGGGCCTGGTGGGTGGACCCATGAGTGGGGCCCAGGTGGGCCACCACCATATGACATCCAGTAACATGATTTACACCGGGCAGCAGCAGCAGCAGCCGCAGCAGCAGCAGCATCATCATCATCATCATCATCCTCAGCAGCAGCAGCATCACGTGCACGCACAGCAGCACCAGCACCAGCAGCAGCACCAGCAGCAGCACCAGCAGCAGTTCATGAACGGGGGACTCACGTCTCAGCAGCTCATGGCCAGCATGCAGCTCCAGAAGCTGAACACGCAGTACCACGGACACCCACTGGGGCCTATGGCCGCCAACCACATGGGGGCCACAGCCCAGTACCGCATGAACCCGACCCATTTGGTTAGCATGCAGCACATGGCTGGGCCAACGCTGGCCCTGAATGGAATGGACGCCGACATGATTGACGAGGACGTCTTGACCTCTTTGGTCATGGAGCTCGGCTTAGACCGGGTCCAAGAGCTGCCAGAACTCTTTCTGGGACAGAATGAGTTTGACTTTATCTCAGACTTTGTCAGCAAACAGCAGCCCAGCACTGTCACTTGCTGATCTGGGACCTGGTTTTCCAAAGGCCAAAGTGAGGATTTGGAGTCCAGATTTTCCAGGGTGAAAGACGGTGCTTTTTTTTTTTTTTTTTAGATTTGTGAGCACGTCCTTGTACAAGAAAGCCAAGTTGCTACAGTGAGGAGAACTCTGGATATCTCCAGGGTGATGTCACACGGTGCTTGAGGTACGGACGCACTCGTGGCCGGACGCTGGATGGAACAACCTGGACATGAATGTAATGAAGAAACACTGAGAATCTGCAACCATCAACACTGTAGCAGCGTCGCCTGGAGTCACCAGAACCACCAGTTTATTTATTCCTGCCTGGGACGTCAGATCAACTGGAGATCACTGGATCCATTTACGATCAGATTTGATTTGTTTCCAAGAGTCGGGGCAGAAAATGAAAGTTCACTGTTGTTTTTTTGGTTTCGAGACTGAATCTGAACGTCACCAAACGGAGCCTCTTTTCTTTCTCTGTCCTGTCCCATGTTTTCATTCAACCTCAGGTCACTTTTTTAAGAGCTTTCTTCCTAAATGTGACGTTCTCAGACCTGCTTGTACTGTAAGAAGCTGTTGTGTCCGCGCTGTTGTGTTCTATCAGAGGTGCAGAACCGCCTTAATCGCGCAGATTGTTATTTATTGGTTATTTAGATTGTCCCCTGCCTTTTTTTGTAGACAATTTTTGGGCGGTGGTTCTTTGTGAGGAGGGGTATGGAGGATCAATAAAGATGACCTGGATAGAAGTGTGACCTGTTTTTTTTTATTCATTGTATGGTTCTTCCCCCGGGCGGTGGGGCGCCTGCTAAGCGCTAAAGCTAACCTCAGCTTGATGTTAAAATCCTGGTTTCTTTCAAGCCTTTTGTAGAAATGTATCAAAAGATATATTTATGTCTTGTAAGGATATAGTCAAAAACTCCTGCTTTAAACAAATGCATCATTTTCTTTGTGACATTCTATGTGGGGAAAAAGGCAGTATACTTTAGACTGGTTGGTCTCCGGGGTTTGAGTTTAGACGTGCGGTCGGGAGGAGAGAGCAGCGTTAAAGTGCGCATTAATCAAGGCCTTAACGAGTTCCACTGGACAAGATGGTGCTGCTGTTCCCCCAGTGGGCGGCTGGAGAAATGGGCTTCAGCAGGTGAACAAAAACGTCCCGCTGAGGTAAAACAGTGATTCTCTAAAGTCGCTGGCACAGTTTTGGGCCACGAGGGTGTGAAACCTCTTGATTGGGGTCCCATCCGAAGGGGCACCACTATATTTACTTTGTCACATTAACAAGAAAGGAATCGTTGAGAGTGGTGATTTTGGGGGGGTTGAGCACAATGTTGTCATTCCAAAGCAGAAACAGTGTTTTGCTCAACGGTGGAATCAACCTCGACTGGGCTGGTTTCAGTAAAATGGGTTAAAGACCAGCGTTGAGTCCAAAAGGCAGCCTCGAACATCTGCTATCGTGGCTTCACAGCATCGGTTTGGCACAGCTAACGCTAGCTAACGTTAATGCTAGCTAACGTTCCCAGCTCGCATGGTTGCTGCAAATCTGATGAGCTGATCTGGCAACTAGCACAGGGTCAGGACGCTGTCCCGCATGCATCCCATAATTGCATGCCACACAGCAAGCACCTTCCGCCGGCTAAATGAAAGGAAGAGGTTTTTAATGGCTAAGGAGCTACCAACAGTGAAGGGCAACGTTGTCCTCGTACGGACCTGCCACAGAGGCCAGACGGGCGGACTGAAGCCTCTCCAGCTCCACCCTGAACTCTCTTCTTCAGCCTCTCCAGCTCCACCCTGAACTCTACCATAGCTCATACCATATAGTTCTACCAGTTATCCCAGTTCTATAGTTCTACCAGTTATCCCAGTTCTATAGTTCTACCAGTTATCCCAGTTCTATAGTTCTACCAGTTATCCCAGTTCTATAGTTCTACCAGTTATCCCAGTTCTATAGTTCTACCAGTTATCCCAGTTCTATAGGTCTCTCAGTTATCCCAGTTCTATAGTTCTATCAGTTATCCCAGTACCATAGTTCTACCAGTTATCCCAGTTCTATAGTTCTACCAGTTATCCCAGTTCTATAGTTCTACCAGTTATCCCAGTTCTCTGTTATCCCAGTTCTATAGTTCTACCAGTTATCCCAGTTCTATAGTTCTACCAGTTATCCCAGTTCTATAGTTCTATCAGTTATCCCAGTTCTATAGTTCTATCAGTTATCCCAGTACCATAGTTCTACCAGTTATCCCAGTTCTATAGTTCTACCAGTTATCCCAGTTCTATAGTTCTACCAGTTATCCCAGTTCTATAGTTCTACCAGTTATCCCAGTTCTATAGTTCTACCAGTTATCCCAGTTCTATAGGTCTCTCAGTTATCCCAGTTCTATAGTTCTATCAGTTATCCCAGTACCATAGTTCTACCAGTTATCCCAGTTCTATAGTTCTACCAGTTATCCCAGTTCTATAGTTCTACCAGTTATCCCAGTTCTATAGTTCTACCAGTTATCCCAGTTCTCTGTTATCCCAGTTCCATAGTTCTATCAGTTATCCCAGTTCTATAGTTCTATCAGTTATCCCAGTTCCATAGTTCTATCAGTTATCCCAGTTCTATAGTTCTATCAGTTATCCCAGTTCTATAGTTCTACCAGTTATCCCAGTTCTATAGTTCTATCAGTTATCCCAGTTCTATAGTTCTATCAGTTATCCCAGTTCTACCAGTTATCCCAGTTCTATAGTTCTACCAGTTATCCCAGTTCTATAGTTCTACCAGTTATCCCAGTTCTATAGTTCTACCAGTTATCCCAGTTCTCTGTTATCCCAGTTCTATAGTTCTACCAGTTATCCCAGTTCTATAGTTCTATCAGTTATCCCAGTTCTACCAGTTATCCCAGTTCTATAGTTCTACCAGTTATCCCAGTTCTATAGTTCTACCAGTTATCCCAGTTCTATAGTTCTACCAGTTATCCCAGTTCTATAGTTTGGCGTTGGATATTTTAATGTACATTTTACAGCTAAGGCTGATTCAGGCACGTGGGGGCAGGTGACCCCGACGTTGCCTCGTGACTGGCAGCTCCTCCCCTAAACTTCCCCAACTTTGAATGTCTTCAGCCCCCCCGAGTCCGGGCTCCAGTGGCTTGCCAGCTCTTTGAAGTGGACGTCTAAATCATTTATTTCCGTGCACCCTTTCCTGCGTTCATGCGTAGCTGCACGAGATGTCCTGAGAATGAGGAACGTATCGAGGAACATATCGAAGGCTTGAGCAGAGCTGGGCTCTTCAGCCATAGACCCACTTTGTAATAAGCCTTGGTCAAACTCTCAAGTCTTTTTTTTTTTTTCCAAATTCGTAGATGTTAGGTAGTTTTAGGGCAGTTTTTTCTCTTGTACAGTTTTTTCTCTTGTACAGTAGCATTTTGCAATTTTATTTATTTTCAGCAGGAAAACAAACGGACCACCCAGAAGTCGTTGATAAGTGCACCTGCATCACATAATGCAAATATTACCCCCCTTTAGGCTCAAAACATGAAATGTTCTGTTGATGGCAGCAACATGTGACGCCACTGTTCCCTGCCTTCGTTCCAGCCGTTCAACCATTCCCAGGGAATCATCTCAACTCTGCCAGAGGCTCTTTGGCACCACACAGGGAAGCTCTGGTTACTGTGTAACGTCCTCGTTAGATTTAAGCCTAATCTGGTGACGGTTACATGCTAGCAAAGACGGAACAACCAGCTATAGGATCCAGATTAATCAAATGCTGGAGAGCAGCTTTTGTCAGGATTTACAAGTATTACATGGAAAAGCTCCATATTCTCTAAACTAATTGTTTTTGAACCCGGAGACACCTGCTGGTTCTCAGGACCGCCAGTGGATAAAAGGATGAGCTTTGGGGTGGATATCAGGAATACTTCAGGACATGTATGTTGTTTAAAGGATTTACTTTATCTCCCTACAGCATGATTTGCTTCTTTAACCCGATAGCTTTAGTTCGCTGTTGACCAATGAGGTAGTAGCGTTCTGGCAATAGTGTCAATGGCATTGTCTTAAAACTAGCCAGGAACCAGTCGTGGGTGCACAGTGTGCAGACACCCACTTTTTGCTAGGGTGACAGCTCAAGCAATACAGTTGTTTTTCTCATCGTTATGACTAAACGACGAGGCCACAAAACTTCCTTTCAGGCACACCGAAACTGCCACACTTCTCTTTTTTCTTCATACAGCTGTTGGAGGCTATGGTTTAATCTCACAAGCAGATTTCCCCTAAAGTTTCACAACATTAAGACACAACCGTGGAGTAAAACACTACACATGCGTGTACACCCTACAAGTGTACTCAATTCCATTTTTATGTCTGATTTTGTAAGCCTTTTTTTCTCTTCAGAAAAAAAGAAAGTCAAATTTGTGGTGTCATTAGTTTAAAAACTAGCTCCTCAGAAGAACCAAGAAGCACTTTAGCTGTAATCACACTTCATCCAGGCGCTCCAAGGATGAAGACTCGGGCCAGACTGGGAATCATGTGCTGTCTCAAACACAGACCTGCATTCATACTCACATTTGAAGTGGAATCTAGTTTTACATCAGGATTTACAGCAAAAACGTATTTTCAAACCAAGGATTCAGCCTTTTTTGCTGTTGTTAATTCAAGAGAGGGTTTTTGTTTTTTGTACAAGATGGACAGCCAACGGACAGAAACGACGACACACATATTTACCAGAAATGGCATCAAAAACAGATCGGACCTTTAAATAATTGAAAAAAAATAAATAAGCACATCGTGGCACAAAACCTGTGGTGAGGAGGCCACATGCTGACAAGTATGTACATGAAGTATAGAACCTTTGCATGGTGTAAAAATACCTGGCAGGTTAGCCTTCTCTTCAACACGTGACCACTGGCTTCAACACGTGACCGGCGGCCATTGAGAAACAGGCAGACTCGTGCGCAGCACTGTGCTGCCACCTGCTGGCGAACTATCGAAAACGTAAGTACAAACTGCCGAAGGACAAAATGAGCCCAAATTTAAATTATTAAATATTTATTGAACGTCATTAAGTATCATAAGGCTCTGCCTGTAGGAGCTCTAATGATATAGTATAAAATTTAAAAAGTGGAAATAACAATGACAGTTACCAAAATAGGAGCAGTAAAGACATTTGCCCATGGCTGTATTTACTCAACAGCATTATTATTAGTGCTTCTTCTTTTGCAATACATTTTTAATCCCATAACTACCATTTCAGTTGCTATGGGGATGCATGTAGTGCTAGTGTAGGGTTGACTAACCTCTAACTTATGCCACAGCAAGAGCTTAAAAACATCACAAACATACAGAAATTCCTCCATACAAATAAGAAATGTGCTGGTTACTCCAACTGGAACATAAAAACACGGTAAAATGGTCAGGAGCCATCAAGTAACCCAACTTTTATTGAACCCTAGAAAATGTCCTGCTGCCTCGAGGCTGGGTCGTGCTACACAGAAGAAATCTTCCTCACTGGCTGAGCGGCTGTTGAGAGCTTCAGAATTTGTTAAGATAGGAGGAATCTCCTCAAGCCTGTTTGAGCTTGTCAATGTGGAACGTGAGTTTGAGCGCAGGGCCGAGCTTCAAACCCATGTACTTCATCATGGCGTCGCTACGCAGCAGCAGCAGGGCTTTGCCGTCAATCTCCTGCAGCAGAGAGGAAAAAGGTCAGCGATCTCTGAAGGGATGGAAGCGCGGCTCAGAGGAGCGCTCTCTATAAACGTACATGTTTTCTGAAAAGGTCAGCATGGGGGGCCAGCAAAGGGTCACTCTCTCTGATGAAGCGCATGACATCATCGACTGTCCAGAGGGTGGGGTCTCCGCCACCAGGCTGTGGGCGTTCCTGGACCCTGATAACCCCTGAAGACACGCCACAAGGTTAGGCTAGGCTAGGCTAGGCTAGGCTAGGCTAGGCTAGGCTAGGCTAGGCTAGGCCCCCAATCTAATGCCTGCAGCACATAATTAGAAATGAAACACGTAATTAGTGAATAAATGCGTCATCAATGTCTTTAAAAACACCATTAAAAGAACCTCATTACATCTCTGTAACGACTCGTCAGGCCCCAAAGAAAAAGAGTAGATTAGATTAGGTCAGAGTAGATTAGAGTAGATTAGGTCAGAGTAGATTAGAGTAGATTAGGTCAGTAGATTAGAGTAGAGTAGATCAGAGTAGATTAGGTCAGAGTAGATTAGATCAGAGTAGATTAGATTAGGTCAGAGTAGATCAGAGTAGATTAGGTCAGTAGATTAGAGTAGAGTAGATTAGGTCAGAGTAGATCAGAGTAGATTAGGTCAGTAGATTAGAGTAGATTAGGTCAGTAGATTAGAGTAGAGTAGATCAGAGTAGGTCAGAGTAGATTAGAGTAGAGTAGATCAGAGTAGATCAGATTAGAGTAGATTAGAGTAGATTAGGTCAGTAGATTAGAGTAGAGTAGATCAGAGTAGATCAGATTAGAGTAGATCAGAGTAGATTAGGTCAGAGTAGATTAGAGTAGAGTAGATCAGATTAGACCGTGGCCTAAATTCAACTGTGATAATCACTGATTTCTTCTGAATCTTCATCTTTGTTCCGACCTGTAAAATTGTGCTGAACCAGCTCAGAGGGACACTTCCTGTCTGTAGATGAGACTGAGATGAGACTGAGATGGGGCAGGAGGTAAAGGGTCAGGGTCAGGGTCGGGGCAGGAGGTAAAGGGTCAGGGTTAGGGTCGGGGCAGGAGGTAAAGGGTCAGGGTCAGGGTTGGGGCAGGAGGTAAAGGGTCAGGGTTAGGGTCGGGGCAGGAGGGTTAGGGCAGGAGGTAAAGGGTCAGGGGGCAACTGTTCTAACCTAACCCTCTGAGGGGGCAACTGTTCTAACCCTAACCCTCTGAGGGGGCAACTGTTCTAACCCTAACCCTCTGAGGGGGCAACTGTTCTAACCTAACCCTCTGAGGGGGCAACTGTTCTAACCTAACCCTCTGAGGGGGCAACTGTTCTAACCCTAACCTTTGCCTCGTTGACCTGAGCCTGTTATGAGGGTCTCCAAACCATCTCTCCAACCCCCCAACACAGATAGGGGACACAGGTACAGTTAGAAGTTTCCTCTCCCTCATTCGGGTGCCTCTTTTCTCCCAGGAATCTAAACATCATTTAGATTCTTGACACTAGACATAGAGATATATTGTATTTCTACATTTTTATTTTATTCTGATGGGCCTTGATGAAGCTTTTCAAATTCACAGCTCCACTCATTTGCATTTTTCTCTGCCATCATTCAGGTGCCAGTTTTGGGTCTCATAAACCGTTTAACATTTGATTCTATGATCTATGATGAAATATACCATATACACCTTTAATATGATTAACTGTTGCACACCATGTGGTCACACACTCATCAGAGTGAATCTCTTCAGCCAATCAGGAACACTCACCCGGTGTGTGTGCACGGCTCTCGGAGTGCACGCCTCCTCTGGCTACAGGCTGGCTGCAAAACAGAGGATCGCACTGAAGGCTGTGACAGAGTTTTTCCAGGAATCGGAGTGCATAGGTGACGCTACTGACTGTGGGCAGAGTCAGGGTGTGCTGCTGCTGGTCAAAATATGCTAGGTGGACAAAAGTGAGGTTAACTGACGTGCACATTCATTGGTTTTATACCCGGCTGAAAAAGGGAGTCACCTGAAATGATTCCACCGCCTTGTCCAGACCTGAGGCAGCCAAAGGCAGTGGCCTGATGATGAGCAGAGTCCACAAAGGCCTGAACACACTGCTGGAGCACCGAGGAGGCGCCGCCTGGCCCAAAGTGGTCCGGGAGCTGCTGAATCCGCTGCTGGTCTAAATGGGGTCCTACCTTCCCAAACTTGTTCAAATAAACACAAACTAGGGGACAGAGAACCCAAAACTGATGGTTAGTAGTGACAGATACAGTCCTCCCGCTAAAGTTCAGGCACTAACACTAACCCTACCACTAACCCTAATGCTAACCCTACCACTAACCCTACCGCTAACCCTACCACTAACCCTGACCCTAACCCTGACCCTAACCCTACCACTAACCCTAATGCTAACCCTACCGCTAACCCTGACCCTAACCCTACCACTAACCCTAATGCTAACCCTACCACTAACCCTACCACTAACCCTACCGCTAACCCTACCGCTAACCCTGACCCTAACCCTGACCCTAACCCTACCACTAACCCTAATGCTAACCCTACCACTAACCCTAATGCTAACCCTAACCCTACCGCTAACCCTACCACTAACCCTGACCCTAACCCTAATGCTAACCCTACCACTAACCCTAATGCTAACCCTAACCCTACCACTAACCCTGACCCTAACCCTACCACTAACCCTAATGCTAACCCTACCACTAACCCTGATCCTAACCCTACCACTAACCCTGACCCTAACCCTACCACTAACCCTAATGCTAACCCTACCACTAACCCTGACCCTAACCCTAATGCTAACCCTACCACTAACCCTAATGCTAACCCTACCACTAACCCTGACCCTAACCCTACCACTAACCCTAATGCTAACCCTACCACTAACCCTGACCCTAACCCTAATGCTAACCCTACCACTAACCCTGATCCTAACCCTACCACTAACCCTGACCCTAACCCTACCACTAACCCTGACCCTAACCCTACCACTAACCCTAATGCTAACCCTACCACTAACCCTAATGCTAACCCTACCACTAACCCTGACCCTAACCCTACCACTAACCCTACCGCTAACCCTACCACTAACCCTGACCCTAACCCTAATGCTAACCCTACCACTAACCCTGACCCTAACCCTACCACTAACCCTAATGCTAACCCTACCACTAACCCTAATGCTAACCCTACCACTAACCCTGACCCTAACCCTACCACTAACCCTACCGCTAACCCTACCACTAACCCTGACCCTAACCCTAATGCTAACCCTACCACTAACCCTGACCCTAACCCTACCACTAACCCTAATGCTAACCCTAACCCTACCACTAACCCTGACCCTAACCCTACCACTAACCCTAATGCTAACCCTACCACTAACCCTGACCCTAACCCTAATGCTAACCCTACCACTAACCCTGACCCTAACCCTACCACTAACCCTAATGCTAACCCTACCACTAACCCTGACCCTAACCCTAATGCTAACCCTACCACTAACCCTAATGCTAACCCTACCACTAACCCTGACCCTAACCCTAATGCTAACCCTACCACTAACCCTGACCCTAACCCTACCACTAACCCTAATGCTAACCCTACCACTAACCCTGACCCTAACCCTACCACTAACCCTAATGCTAACCCTACCACTAACCCTGACCCTAACCCTAATGCTAACCCTACCACTAACCCTAATGCTAACCCTACCACTAACCCTGACCCTAACCCTACCACTAACCCTAATGCTAACCCTACCACTAACCCTGACCCTAACCCTAATGCTAACCCTACCACTAACCCTGATCCTAACCCTACCACTAACCCTGACCCTAACCCTACCACTAACCCTGACCCTAACCCTACCACTAACCCTAATGCTAACCCTACCACTAACCCTAATGCTAACCCTACCACTAACCCTGACCCTAACCCTACCACTAACCCTACCGCTAACCCTACCACTAACCCTGACCCTAACCCTAATGCTAACCCTACCACTAACCCTGACCCTAACCCTACCACTAACCCTAATGCTAACCCTACCACTAACCCTAATGCTAACCCTACCACTAACCCTGACCCTAACCCTACCACTAACCCTACCGCTAACCCTACCACTAACCCTGACCCTAACCCTAATGCTAACCCTACCACTAACCCTGACCCTAACCCTACCACTAACCCTAATGCTAACCCTAACCCTACCACTAACCCTGACCCTAACCCTACCACTAACCCTAATGCTAACCCTACCACTAACCCTGACCCTAACCCTAATGCTAACCCTACCACTAACCCTGATCCTAACCCTACCACTAACCCTGACCCTAACCCTACCACTAACCCTGACCCTAACCCTACCGCTAACCCTACCACTAACCCTAATGCTAACCCTACCACTAACCCTGACCCTAACCCTAATGCTAACCCTACCACTAACCCTGATCCTAACCCTACCACTAACCCTGACCCTAACCCTACCACTAACCCTGACCCTAACCCTACCACTAACCCTAATGCTAACCCTACCACTAACCCTAATGCTAACCCTACCACTAACCCTGACCCTAACCCTACCACTAACCCTGACCCTAACCCTACCACTAACCCTAATGCTAACCCTACCACTAACCCTGACCCTAACCCTACCACTAACCCTAATGCTAACCCTACCACTAACCCTAGTCCACATTTCTGTTCATGTACGTCACAGTTAGGCGAGGGGAAAATGAAAGAATCTCCAAAAGGCAAAACGTTAAACATGCACAGGGACAAGGGACAGCGGCAGGAACAGGGACAGGGACAGGTGCAGGGACAGGAACAGGGACAGGTGCAGGGGCAGGAACAGGGACAGGTGCAGGTGCAGGAACAAGGACAGGGACGGGGGCAGGAACGGGGACAAGGACAGGAACAGGGGCAAGAACAAGGACAGGAACAGGCACAAGAACAGGCACAAGGACAGGGGCAGGGACAGGAACAGGGACAGGGATGGGGGCAGGAACGGGGACAAGAACAGTTCATGTCATAAGGGCTAGAAAACATACATCTCATAAAACATTATGGTGTCAAGTGTCGGCTTGTGGTGTTTATCATCCATCCATCCATCCATCCATCCATCCATCCATCCATCCATCCATCCTCTAAGCCTTATCCGGGGTCGGGTCGCGGGGGCAGCAGCCTAAGCAGAGGGGCCCAGACTTCCCTCCCCCCAGCTACTTCCTCCAGCTCGTCCGGAGGGATCCCCAGGCGTTCCCAGACCAGTCAAGGGTCCTGGGTCTTCCCGGGGGCCTCGTACCAGAGGAACATGCCCTGAACACCTCACCAGGGAGGCGTCCAGGGGGTGTAGGAGCAGCGGCTCTACTCCGAGCTCCTCCAGGATGGCAGAGCTTCTCCCCCTCTCTAGGGGAGAGCCCAGCCACCCTACGGAGGAAGCTCATTTCGGCCGCTTGTACCCGTGATCTTGTTCTTTCGGTCATTACCCAAAGGTCATGGCCATAGGTGAGGGTGGGAACGAAGATCGACCGGTAAATCTCTTCACCCCAACGAACCCGGTTTGCCTGTCGACCTCCTGCTCCATTCTTCCCTCACTCGTGAACAAGACCCCGAGGTACTTGACCTCCTCCACTTGGGGCAGGATCTCCTCCTTGACCCAGAGAAGGCACTCCACCTTTTTCCGGTTCAGAACCATGGCCTCGGATTTGGAGGTGCTGATTCTCATCCCAGTCGCTTCATATGCGGTGCCAAACTGATCCAGTGATCATTGGAGGTCACGGGCCGATGACGCCAACAGGACCACATCATCTGCAAAGAGCAGAGACCCGATCCTGAGGTCACCAAACCGGACCCCCTCAACACCACGACTGCACCTAGAAATTCTGTCCATAAAAGTCACGAACAGAATCGGTGACATAGGGCGGCCCTGGCGGAGACCAACCTTCACCGGAAACGAGTTCGACCTACTGCAGCACTGCGGACCGAACTCTGGCACCGATCGAACAGGGAGCGGACGGCCCGTATCAGGGGGCCCGGCACCCCCAAAAGGGAATGTGCTTTCTGTAACTTTATGCATCTTAGAAATCATTTCATCTTCCCTCTTTTCAGAAAGTTTGACCAGATGTGCCATAACTTTTGCATACCACCCTACACATACCCCACATCTGCCGGTGCAGTACAGTGTATTATGGGCTGTGGATGTTGTGTACCTGTTGGGGCCGGTAGTGCAGACTTGGGGATGGTGGCATTGTCCAGAGGCACAGTACTGGCGCCAGGCTCTGGGGTGCTTGTCATTGGAGACGTGGGGACTGGATTAGGCACAACGCCTCTTTTTCTCTTTGATAAAAACACACATTTAGATCATTTATTGTTGGGCTCAGAAATACACAAAAAAGATGCTACTCAATATTGACAAACCTTCTATAACTGGACAGATTTTTGACTCTGAAGTTAGGATTTGTCAACAGTGTACAGTCAATAGAATGTAATGAAACTAAAGGTTGGGTAATTCCGAGCTGACAACGTGCACATGTACCTTGCGACCTGGCTTAGGCCCTCTTTTCTTTGGGATTCTGATATGTTCTCCTGAAGCCGGAGCCTGCTGGGCAGCTATTCTCTGCACCCAGTTGGTGGGTAGTCTGCCTCTGGGTCGCCCTGGTCCAGCCATGACAGCTTCCAGCCAGCCAGCTCTCTTTCCCCAACTCAACTGTGAGGGGGAGACAGTGAGGTCGACCACTACGATATAGTCAATATAACAACAATATTAATAATGATAATAGATGAAGCACCAATAGCCGTTATTATAAAGCAACAAAAATGACTTTTCTCTTTGATGGACTGGTTTAATCGGGGTCACGGGGATGGCGCTGGAGGCAAGGTGCACCCAGGCCAGCACATCCAGGGACCTGTGCGTGCAGTATGGGGGTTTGTCACCTACTCAAGGGCACCTCTGAGGGTGTCCCGGTACCATGCCCTACTACCACTAGTCCCCTAATAACAATGACATTCGACATGATAAGTAATGAATGACTGAACCCTCTAAATATCGGCTTGTCTCTGTCTCTAGGCTTTGGCCAATGTGTCTAGGCTAACGATTAAAAAACCTGACTTGATTATGGGTGGGGCTGAAGGAGCAGTTCAGATTCCCCCAGCAACAGCTTCCCCACCACCGTCATCACGATGCCGACACCCGCAAAAGCAAAACGAAAAAGCGAGACACACACCGAGACTTGAGCTAGTTTATGTGCCGACCATGAGCTAGTCTGACGTTGGAGCTGGTCCACACCGGACCAGAAGCACCAATGTCCGGAGATGGACAGGTGCCCGTTTTTCCAGGAGGGGCGAGGCCAGCAGTGGCAGTTCCTGATGAAAGCTGCCTCCAAAAAGTCATCGGACTCCATCTCAGCCAATCATGGGAAGTCATTTGTGTTGTTGAAAACAACAAAATGGTTAATTGAAATATAATGAGTAAAATGTCAGGAGTGGGCCTACAGTCATCAACAACACTACTTTCCCTTCAGATACACGTGTTTTCTTTGAGATGTAGTTATGCTTTATAGCATGATTAGGAGGTCTATAATCATTTTCCATTTGTATTCCAGCAGCTAACCCAATAATGCAGTGCAGCCCTCATTATTATGCTCAGTCCAGTTCTCAACGGCTGCCTGCCAGTGTGTCCAGCATCATACCTTACTGCCTGGCCTGGGCCCTCGTTTCTTGGGGAAGGCGACAGGCTCGGGATCTTTCGTCGATCGGAGGCCAGCTAGTCCCGACAGCGAAGTCTTCTGACCCCAGGCATCCGCAACCTTGGTCTTTCTGCGCCCCGGCTGGCGTCCTTTCTGACCTGGAAGTCTGCTGCCTGCAGTGGGATTGGGGTGCATAGCTAAGCTCTGCAAACGTCCCTCTGTCACTGTTCCACAGTACGAAAGGTGGGAAACCCCGAGACAAGGCAGATACTACAGACCACCCATCAGAATCATTTCATGGATCCAAGTAAAAATGAGAGTTTAATCAAAAGTGAACACATCTTCTGTTAAATGAAGAGCTTCAACAGGGAAGGTTTCTCTTGTGATGCGATAAAACTAAAACCAAAAGCATCTCTTTTGGAAGCTACGGCGCACGGCACGAGCACACAAACAGAGGACAAACAGTCTTGCTGGCTTGAACATCGTGTCATTCCAAGCCAAAGGATCTCAGTCTCAAGTGTGCTTCTCAAAGAAAGAGGGTTGGAGGTCACATCAGAATGTCCGGCCGTCAGGAGACTTGAAATGTTTCAACATTTTTTGGTGATATGCAGCATTTCTCTAAATCTCACGCAAGACAGACGACCGGCCTGATATCAGTAGAATGGAACTCACAGCCAATATCAAAGCAACAGACAGCTTAAGGGTTCTTTTCAAATGAACACCAGGAGGGAGGAGAGACCTGGCCTTTCAGGTCCAGGTGAGTCTGCTCTGGAAGCCCAGGGAGGGAGAAGGTTGAGCACAGGTAAAGGTCTTATTACATGTAGCTTTTCTAGCACGCTGGAGAAACAACTATTTTCTTCTGTCTTTTTTACATCTTTTCCCCAGCGGTATTTCGGCTTCATGAGGCAGTGATGTGATTTCATGCTCTGAAATTGGGAACTACTTTAATCCTTGGTTTTGGAAAAGTCTTAACTTGATTAGATTTGATTCAGTTAGCATTTGGTTAACATTTACGCCTCTGAGAGCTAAGAAGCGTGTGTTTCCCACCCTTCGTAAAGCCTGCGAGGTGACTGCATTCATCATTAGCTGCGCTAATATACCATTTTAGCACAGAGACACCACTGACAGCTTGAGATGCTAACATCCCTAGTGCAGATGGCAGCGCTGGCACTACACAAACCTGATATTCCTTTGGTCCATCTGTTGGTTGAGCTCACATGGGCGACCACTGATGTGCCAACGGCTTTAAATCTCTGTGGAGCTGAATGTGCCGCCTTGACTCACCTTTACAGTCCTGACAAGAGCCCAAATATCTCGACCATTGTGTAGCTTCTCTTGGATTCAGCTGCTCCTCTTTTTTCATCTTTTTTTGCTCAACTCTTTCCTTTTCTCCTCCCACCATCCACAGATAAATATAAAGAGTCCCCCTTTCACAGCAAAGGTCTGGTTTTTCTTCTTCTACTCTCCATCTTCTCTATCGCCCAGATCTCTCGGTTTCTCTGGGACGGCTCCTCTGACTGTTGGCCAGGGGTGCCAGAGGCCTGTGGTGGGGCAGCCAGGCTCATTTCTACCACGGCAGGATCCGTGTCTGCCAACTGGGTCAGTGTCAGACCTTCATAAAACACTGGCTGGCTATAAACACATGTCCCTCCTTCCTGTTGTACTCCTTACTTTTCCACTCCCTCACATATTGGGAATTCTAACAACAGTTGTCATTGTGCACGATAACTTCAGGTTAGGTCTGACAAAGTGTGTTCTCTTACTCAAGGCCTCATGCTCCTCATGCTGGCCCGGAATATCTAAGACACCATATTGAATATTAAATTAAAGAATAAATAAACACAAGTATCATCCCTATATGCTGAAATTATGCTTGAAATATATAACTGTATCCATGATTTAAAGGCCAAACAACAACTCTTAAATGCATTCAATTGAGTATTGTTCAAAATGAGCAAGAATATAAAGAACAGCTAAATCAGTGAGCACATGAAGGAATAGGGAAACGCTATATCGGAAATATTTGTTTTTAAATTCCACATCAACTGTGGAATGTTGAGACGTGAGATCGCCCGAAGATGAAAAAGCATTTTCTCCAAGCAGACACTCATCATATGGCTTATTTAGAAAAAAATAAAACCCAAAAAGCATTTTCTCCCAGTTCCAAAATGTCTGATGGGGTGTGTGTGGTGTTGGTAGGGCCAAACCTTTAGTGCCCGGTGGCTGAAGGTTGTCTCCAGTGAGGTGGCACCAGCCCACAGGGAAGATGTCGCGTGAGTCGAAGCGGCAGTAATAGTCAAAGGCCCCCTGCCAACCATCAAAGGTGACCAGCACCTCCGCGCCACGCAGCGCACCCACGGTGGCCGGGCAGATAAAGTGGGGATTTTTACGGTCCACAGCCTCCAGCTTCATGCCTACTTTAAAGTAGTTCCTCTCTGGACTGGGGGGCTCCTGCTGGGAAACATTGAGGCGGAAAAAGGAAATCGGCGATGAAGCCAAGTTTGTAATTACCTGTGTGTTCCTTTATGTAAGGAAACTGCACAGAAATAACACAAATCCTACTGTTCTCTGGAAGCAGCGAATCCGCGGGGACATGACACACCTACCTGATGAAAGATGCGAGAGGGCGCCATCTCAGCTCCATTTAATGTTCTCAGGAGGAACATGGGCCAGGATGAAGCATTGAGCCGGAAACCTGTTGAAGAGGAAACCAAAGATTCATTTGAATTTCATGAGCTTTGGATCAAATGATGCTACAAACACCAAGGTGACCAAGTTAAACACACAACCTCTGCTTCCATGAAGTACTGATTAGCCTGATTAGCTAGCTCAAAGAAAATAATACTTTTATAAGCAGCACAAATATAGATTATGGGATTTAGATATGCAATTAGGCTCAACCCTAACCCTAAAATTGTGACGTGCCACAATCATTTTCTATGGAACAACAGAAGCTTCACCAGGTTACTTTTAAGCATTAACTTGAAACAAGTGTTTTGTGCTCCCAGCCAAACTAGTAATTAGTGTCAGTAGTGTAAAGTTCATATGTGCTCACCGAGGGGGGGCTGCAGCATGCCTCCATTCTTCTCACAGCTGCCAATTGGCTGTATCTCCGAGGAGTCCACCAGGCGCCAGAAGTCATTCTTATTGTCTGACCCATCCAACCTGAGCCGGAGACGTGAGCCCGTCAAGCCCACGACAGTGGCGATGCAGGTCGATGTGGTGTTACGGGGGTCCTGGGCCTCCAGCTTCATCCCCGTTTTGAACCCATTCATTGGAGGTGCAGGGCTCTATGTGAAGGTGAGGGAAACTGAGTTGTGGAGCGGCGCAGCAAAGGTGAGCGAAATCAAGAGGAAGCATGATTACCTGTCTGAAGCAAGAAGATGGAGCAGCAATAGCAGCCGTCTCTTTCAGGTATTTCTCCCAACTGAAATGGCCTGAAGAACACGGCATAGCATAGCTATTACACACATTCATTGCTCTTATTACAATTAACTCTCATTACAATTAACTGCATTTTGTATACAATATACGTGTATGCTTAAAAGGACTGTTTACAAGTGTTAATTATTGACCATCTTCCTGAATGAAAGGCACTGCACATTTTGCTTCTGGACTCCTGACCCTGACCCCTAACCCTGACCCTCAACCCTGGCCCTAACCCTCAACCTGGCCCTAACCCTGACCCTGGCCCTAACCCTGACCCGGGTTAGATTAGTTACCTTGGTGCTGTGAGGACACTCGGGAGGACCTTCCACTCTGGGCATGCTTGATTTGTCTGTCACCTTTCCACTCTAGAGCTACCAGATGGTAAAATAAATCGATTAACATCTATAGTTTAACGCAAATACACAAGATGTGAGGCCAAATCCTCACGTTTGTGTGGCGCAGGTTTCCTCATACTCCAGTAATACTGACGAAGCTCACAACACAGGGGCGTCCTTCAAAACAGGTGGAGAGAAACTGGGGGGGTGAAATTGTGAAAAGAATTGGCCCAATTGTGTGGAAAAAGCAATATTTCAACCACAACTAACAAAGTGCAAATGTGAGAAAAGTTTATGGAAATGTAAAAGAGCGTTTCAGAGCAGGCCTGAATAAACGATGGAGGCGTGCAATAAAACTATTATATTACTGCTTTTTTCTCAATTTAGAGGTGGAAACCTTCCGTCTCAGTGACTATGGATTAATCATCAATTAAATGACATGATGATCACAGAGTCTTCGCCTTGTTGGAGGGATCCTGAAAAGAAAGAAGCAACAAGAGTTTCATGGAACATCTCACTAAATCCTTGAGGAATTATGCTATAAAGGGAACCCAAAGTCCTCAACATCTAATCTACGATGGGAAGAAAGATGAATATTTGGGCTGTGGACCGCTTAGGCCAAATTAGTGGCTAAACTAACCCTCAATAGAAGCAAGTGGACTTTGTTGCCACTACAGTGAAGATCAAAATGAGCCAAAGTGAGGAGAGGAAGGGAAAAGTTGAATTTGTGTCAAACAATGAGGAAGATTGAGCCCCAGATTAAAGGAAGTTTGCTTCCACACCAAGAAAACCAGCTGGAATGTTACAAATGTATCACCTGCTTCAACATCTTAAAGCGAATAAAGCATTAACGGGGTTCAGAGGTCAGGCTGAATATTTCCCTACATACCTTAAAACTTCATCGTCGTTTTGCGTTTCTCCTCACGGATGATGTCGTTTTTCAATAAAAGTGCGCCTTTTTCTCCACCGAGAGGAATGGCGTCCAACCTAAAGCAGCCCGCTCCTGGTTCTCCGTCTGGCCGGGAGACGGCGGGAGAGCGGCCGGCGAGGAGGTCCGGAGGGCCGGCGAGGAGGGCCGGCGAGGAGGTCTTTCCCCCGGGAAGGAGCGGCGGGAAGCTGCGGGTCCTGCTGCCGCCCTTGTTTATCACCTCCGGTTTGTTTACATCCAGAATGCGGCGGCATCCAACGTTGTGGAGCTCCATTCAAACCGCACAGCGAACACGAGATCCCTCCGCCCTCTCCTGCGCTGCATGTGCACGGATGCGTGTGAGAGCCGGTGCGTGTGAGCCGGCGTTCATAAAAGCCGATCAGAAACGCCACGTCCAGCAGGCGACGTTCTGCCCTGTCGCGCGCGCGCGCGCGCGCACACACACACACACTCACTCTCTCTAAAGGGTAATAGCTCAGGCTAGACCGGTCTTTCTCCGCCACTTCACTATAAATATTAGCATTAGCACACCCGGGGCCTGATTTGCTGTCCACTCTTGTTTACCTGCTTTAGAGCGTTTTAGCGACGAGGCGTTAGTCCGCCATTTTCCCCAAAACTGTGAGGAGCCCCCTGGTGAGCAGATTGTGGTAGTGCCCCTGGTGGGCACATTGTGGTATTGCCCCTGGTGGGCACATTGTGGTATTGCCACCACATGATGCCACATCAGTTGATTTTCAACCTGCACACGTCTCAGCACGAGAAATGTAAATATGTCTAGCTATTCTTAAAATGTATTCAAATATTTTTATTATACATGTGGATATGATAATAGCGGGTTAATTGGCAGGGTCCACGTGCCTGATTGGACCCGTTTCACGCCTGTCGGCTTTAATTGAATCAAAGTCAATCCGCGCGCGAGCGCGCACCTGAGCAGCACGCACCTGAGCAGCACGCTCGAGAACATGCAAACATATAAATCTGCGCTATACTGTGTTTTTATCTTTTTGGTATCCGAATGAACAGTGTATTCATCACTTTATGTGATCCTCTTACTACCAGTAGGGGTCAGTGTTGTTTTTTATAAAGAAGGCTAAATATCCCAGACATCAGTGGGTTATTTAATCTTCTCCATGATTTCAAAGTTTCACTTTAATAATCATTAAATTTCAGTCTGTTAGTCCAAACGATTCCCCCCCCCATACATTGGCTATTACAGTTACAGTGATGCTGAGCTAGATAATAATTAAGAACTGACAATTAGTTCCAGGTGCAATTTTGCATGTAATATACATACTTTAAAAAGTGAGAAGAATTGAATACTTATTTGATCCTTTCTGATCATGTCAATACTAAAAAATCTGCAGACGTGGCCCCTAAACTGGGTGAGGAAAAACCTAAAAAATAAACCCTTTTAGGGAAAAGAAGAAGGCTGAAAGGCAGCTGCAGAGGCTCCTTTTCCCTGGGTTAGGGTTTAATGGGTTAGGGTTTAATGGGTTAGAGGGTTAGGGTTTAATGGTTAGGGTTTAATGGGTTAAGGTTAGGGTTTAATGGTTAGGGTTTAATTATGCAATTACCGTATTTTCACGACCACAAGGCGCACCGTATTATAGGGCGCACCTTCAATTAACGGCCTATTTTAGAACTATTTTCATACACAGGGCACCGTGTTATAAGGCGCAGAGCACAGAAACTGCGTAGTGCCTGTGGTTTCATGACGCATTCACTAGATCGAGCTGCACTAAAAGGAATGTCAATAAAACAGTCAGATAAGTCAGTCAAACTTTATTAATAGAATACAAACCGGCGTTCTCACAACTCCATTCACTCCCAAAATGAATAAACAGCTGTTTTATTATTTTTCCCGAGTGACGTAGTGTTTTCGCGTAACACAGTTCATTTAATAACAACGAGTTATAACAGGCAGTGCAACATTTTTATCACAAGTGGATTGTGGAGTTTAATAAATCTTCGATTTAGTGCAACATTTTTATCACGTAGTACCGTTGCGGTAAATCAAACGTTAGTGCAAACACAATATACGGTAACTCTCGAAGTAGTGCAAAGCAATAGCAATAGCAATATAGCAATAGCAATATCACAATAGCAATATAACAACGTTGTTCAAACGGTAATGTCCATATTCACAGTATGACCAGCCTTGTTCAGTTGTAAACACACAAAAGTAACACGTAAAGCACACTTTATCAGTTCATTCCTCATCCAGGAATCCCTCGAATTCTTCTTCTTCGGTGTCCGAATTGAACAGTTGGGCGTCAATAACAATACGGCGTCCAACATGGCCGCTCCGTCTCATCAAAGTCGTCATCAGGGTCGGTGTCGCTGGTGTTGTCTGGCATTTCAGTGACAGTCCCTGCCTTCCTGAAAGCTCGGACCACGGTCGATGCCCAGGCGTTTACGATCCACTGGCAGATAGTGACGGATGACGCTCGGCACCGTCTCCCCGTCTTGGTGAACGTGTGTTCACGCTCCCACGCAGTTTGCAGTCTAGCTTCGAATGCCCTGTTGACACCAATATCTAGCGGCTGGAGTTCCTTTGTTAATCCACTTCTTGCTTTGTTTCCTCGGAAGCTCCGTTGAGTCTTCTTTACCTGGCGCTTACCTCTTCTTTACCTCGTCTTGTTGCTTCCTCCACTTCCGCACCATTGATTCGTTCACGTTAAATTCTCTTGCCGCTGCTCTATTTCCGTGTTCAACTGCGTGACTGATGCCTTCAGTTTGAACTCTGCGTCGTAAGCGCGTCTCTTGCAAGGAGCCATTTTGGGGTCTTTACAGACGGAAATGGTTTGGGACAGAATTTATTGCTGTTACCTCGGCCACGCCTACTGACTACGGTAGCCGCGATTAACCAATATTACCGTAATCCATACAAAAGGCGCTCCGGGTTAAAAGGCGCACCGTAGATTTTTTAGAAAATTCTAGGCTTTTAAATGCGCCTTATAGTCGTGAAAATACGGTACTTCAGCAACATGTGAACATTTGTAATAATCATGATAGAGGCAATAAAGCAACAGCTGCTCAGGCAACAGAAACAGCTACTGAGTAACCTCACTAACTAACAGCAACACTGATGGAGACAATCAGAGCAGTGGACACAAAATAAGAGTTACTAACATCAAGAATACAAGTTAAATCTGCTCTTTACTGGAATTCTAAAGACAATATCACAGAAGTATTTACTAAATCTGTCACATTCTTTTGTTTTCATTTACAGATGCCTCTGATTGCAGGTTTGATGGGGTTAGGGTTAGGAATAGGGTTAGGGTTGGGAATAGGGTTAGGGTTGGGAATAGGGTTAGGGTTGGGAATAGGGTTAGGTTAGGAATAGGGTTAGGGTTGGGAATAGGGTTAGGGTTGGGAATAGGGTTAGGGTTGGGAATAGGGTTAGGATAGGGTTAGGGTTGGGAATAGAGTTAGGGTTAGGAATAGAGTTAGGGTTGGGAATAGGGTTAGGGTTGGGAATAGGGTTAGGGTTGGGAATAGGGTTAGGTTAGGAATAGGGTTAGGTTAGGAATAGGGTTAGGGTTGGGAATAGAGTTAGGGTTGGGAATAGGGTTAGGAATAGGGTTAGGTTAGGAATAGGGTTAGGGTTAGGAATAGAGTTAGGGTTAGGAATAGAGTTAGGGTTGGGAATAGGGTTAGGGTTAGGAATAGGGTTAGGTTAGGAATAGAGTTAGGGTTGGGAATAGGGTTAGGGTAGGAATAGGGTTAGGGTAGGAATAGGGTTAGGGTTAGGAATAGGGTTAGGGTTAGGGTTAGGGTTGGGAATAGGGTTAGGGTTGGGAATAGGGTTAGGAATAGGGTTAGGGTTAGGAATAGGGTTAGGGTTAGGAATAGGGTTAGGGTTGGGAATAGGGTTAGGGTTGGGAATAGGGTTAGGGTTGGGAATAGGGTTAGGGTTGGGAATAGGGTTAGGGTTGGGAATAGGGTTAGGGTTGGGAATAGGGTTAGGGTAGGAATAGGGTTAGGGTTAGGAATAGGGTTAGGGTTAGGAATAGGGTTAGGGTTAGGAATAGGGTTAGGTTGGGAATAGGGTTAGGGTTGGGAATAGGGTTAGGGTTGGGAATAGGGTTAGGGTTGGAATAGGGTTAGGGTAGGAATAGGGTTAGGGTTAGGAATAGGGTTAGGGTTAGGAATAGGGTTAGGTTAGGAATAGGGTTAGGGTAGGAATAGGGTTGGGTTATGAATAGAGTTAGGGTTGGGAATAGGGTTAGGGTTGGGAATAGGGTTAGGGTTAGGAATAGAGTTAGGGTTGGGAATAGGGTTAGGGTTGGGTTAGGAATAGGGTTAGGGTTGGGAATAGGGTTAGGGTTGGGAATAGGGTTAGGGTTGGGAATAGGGTTAGGTTAGGAATAGAGTTAGGGTTGGGAATAGGGTTGGGTTAGGAATAGGGTTAGGGCTAGGAATAGGGTTAGGGGTAGGGTTAGGGTTAGGAATAGGGTTAGGGTTAGGAATAGGGTTAGGAATAGGGTTAGGGTTAGGGTTAGAGTTTCTGTTGATTTCACTGGGTTAGGGTTAGGAATAGGGTTAGGGTTTCTGTTGATTTCACTGGGTTAGGGTTAGGAATAGGGTTAGGGTGGTACTGTTGATTTCACTGCAGCTTCTGTTAGAAATGTGGAAACGCTCAATCTTAACAGGCAAAATGTGACAATGTAATGTGAATATTCATAAACATATGTTTTTTTAATGAGGTGCTTTTGCTTTAGTCAGTTATTTTCTTCATTTTTGTTATTACTTTTATTTAATGTGGCTTTCTTTATTAGAGTGTTCTTGGATTTCCACACACTTGTTGACTGTTTCTGTACTTTTGTCGACTGTTTCTTTTGTCTTACATGCACAGGAATATCTTTGCTCACGCTAATCATCTGGCGTGTGTTTGCAGAGACACGTTCGTGATGCCGTATATATGTATGTATATATACACACGTGTATATACACGTATATATACACGTATATATACACGTATATATACACATGTATGTTCCGATCCAGCCTTCCTACTCTGCTGGCACCCTGGGGGGCCCATGCAGGGAGAGAACAGGAGCATCTTAGGACAGACATTTGGGTGGGTGGGTGGTGGAGAGGAGGGTCCTCCCCCCACCCCCCCCTGTTCAGAAATGCAAATTGAATCAATCTGAGACTTTAAGACTTTTCAAGTGGGATTTAATTAGGAGCTGATTTTTAATGAGAGAAGGAAGAAAAGTGTTGGGGAGGGAGAGGGCTGCCTTCTCTGATCTGGGGCTCCAGCTGAAAAGACGATTCACAAATATCGACAACACCCTAACCCAGATGTGTGATCACACACACACACACACACACACACACACACACACACACACACACACACACACACACTTAAAGCCACTGCACATACTGTTTTTTACATTAACTCTGATAAAGGGTTTCAAACGATGCACGTTCTCGTTATGGATGCGTCACCTGTTTAATAAATTGACCCGACTCTTCAGGACCTCCTGAACTTGTGATACTTCTAAGGTTGCTGTGAATAAAGAGTGTGATTTTTGGTTGTGTGAACTATATTTTGGAGGATCTGTCAGAAGTGTTGCTGCCGTGCGTTATCACATGCTTTGACAGACTTTTGGGGAACAACTCTTGGAGAGCGAGGTGACGCCAGTGCCCAGTGTGGCAAGCTGTTTTGAGAGGATCGACTAACTTCTCCATAGTAACTGGATGCCCCTCATCTTGGAGAGAAAGCTGGAGAACTTTGGCATATTTGTCAAGGCCTGTGTGACATTTTTACCACATTCCTCTCTATATTTCCATTTTTATGTCAACTTTCACCAGAAGAATGGAGGGGAGGTTAAAATGTTGACTCATTAGACCTTTTAGTTTCATATTTATTTTTTCACTGTTTAAACCAAAAAGCCACCAGAAAAGCAAGAAAATAAATATCAAGAAGAACCTATTTATATAACAATATTTAATGGCCCCTACCTTTAATCGAAGCTTGATGTCAGTGTGGCCCACATGTTTTGGGGAGTTACTCAGGGTTAGGGGCATTATATTTTTTAAAACTTGTGGGCAACCATAGCGCAGGCTGATGACAACAACACAAAATAGCAATGTTGGTAACTTGTAACATGTTTTGGGAATGTCACTGAGTGGAGGGAAAATATATCCTGTCACTCCGTGGAAATAGGGTTTTTTATTGCCCCAGTCATATCTTCTTCTAACCCTGGTGTGAAGAGAAAGATTGGTAGTGAGCACAGACGCATCCCAATGTGTCTAATGTGCACAGATAAAGTTGCGGTGCACAAGGAATATAAAATCAAACGTCATTACTCAACTAGACAGGAGAATGCAAAATAGCAGGGAGCTGAGAGCAAAAAGAGTGATGCAGCAGTTTTATCTGCGTTTATGGTGAGATGAGTGCTCTATACGTGCGCTCTGTAAGTGCAGTCTGTTCAGAAAAGAAGGGTCAGGTTAGCACCAGGGCCGCCATCCCAAAATGTTGGAAGAGCCATATTGGACCAAAAAAACAAATCTTTCTGAAGCCGCAAAAATTCAAAGCCTTATATAGGGCTTATTATAGGCAACACATGCTGTAAGTGTCTATATAAGCCTACTTTTAACATGATCAGTAGGCTAAAAATACATCATTCATGATGAAATGTTTATTTTAACTGCAGCATCCTGGAGAGAATGACGCACCACATGGTGCTTTAAGTTTAACTTCCATTATAATGAGATGTTGAAATTAAATATTTATTATACGCATTTATACAGCATTGGATAGGGTTAGGGTGAGTGAATGCCTCAGGCAACAAAAGCCCACCAAGGAGGAGGAACCTGAGGGGCTATCATGGAAGGACAAGCCCATGCATGGAATGGACCACCGACAAATTGAGGAAGTGGCTGATATCGAGAAAACATACCAGTGGCTGACAAAGGCCGGACTGAAAGAGAGCACAGAGGCTCTACTCAAGGCAGCACAAGAACAGGCCCTGAGCACCAGAGCAATAGAGGCCAGGGTCTACCAGACCAGACAAGACCCCAGGTGTGGAGATGCCCCTGAGACAGTCCAGCACATCACAGCAGGGTGCAAGATGCTGGCAGGCAAGGCACACATGGAGCGGCATAACCAGGTGGCTGGCATAGTGTACAGGAACATCTGCACTGATTATGGGCTGGAGGTCCCAGGGACAAGGTGGGAGACACCGCCGAAAGTGGTGGAGAACGAGCAGGCCAAGATCCTGTGGGACTTCCAGATCCAGACTGACAAGATGGTGGTGGCCAACCAGCCTGACATAGTGGTGGTGGATAAACACCAGAAGACAGTGGTGGTGATAGATGTAGCAATCCCAAGTGATAGCAACATCAGGAAGAAGGAACACGAGAAGCTGGAGAAGTACCAAGGGCTGAAGGAGGAGATGGAGAGAATGTGGGGGATGAAGGCAACAGTGGTCCCAGTGGTGATCGGGACACTAGGGGCAGTAACACCCAACCTGAGTAGATGGCTCCAACAGATACCAGGAACCACACCAGAGATCTCTGTCCAGAAGAGCGCAGTCCTAGGAACAGCTAAGATCCTGCGCAGAATCCTCAGACTCCCAGGCCTCTGGTAGAGGACCCGAGTCTGAAGGAAGGAGGTACCGCCCAGGAGGGCGAGGAAGAGAGATTTTTTAAAAAATATATATATTCACACCATCTTTTTCCATTTTCATATTTTTGAAAAAGCTCCAGGGAGCCACTAGGACGGCGCTAAAGAGCTGGATGCAGGTCGAGAGTCACGGGTTGCCGACCCTGGGTTAGCAAAATGAGCCTTTTAGCCAACACAGTAGCATAGAGCATTTCTGACATGTCAGGTAACAAAAGCTAAACATTTCCATTCGTACTTAGGGTTAGGGTTAGTTAGGGTTATGGTTAGTTAGGGTTAGGGATTCTCTAGGGTTATGGTTGGTTAGGGTTACTCTAGGGTTAGGGTTACTCTCACTCTTAATGATGGCACAGACGCCACCGATGCTGCTTGTCCGTGGTGATGATGACAGTTTCAAAGTGATAGAGGAGGTGCCCAACGATTCCAATACATGGCCAGACCACCAGCCATCAGGTGGTCTGCCACCTGTGTGATCCCTGCGGATGCTGGCTAAGGTTAGGGTTCGGGACAAGTGGACACGTTTTGACAAAAGTCCAAAGCTCCTCCCAATTTTACAGCGTTCACACTTCATTCGTTCATTTTTTGAGCTCAGTCCCTCATTACGTCGTTATTAACACACTTGGCAAGACAAGGTGGGTTGGGGGAGATAAAGAGAGAAGGTGGAATCCAGAGAGGAAAATGGAAGTGGTAAATGGAGGTTAGCTACAGAACTGGGTTAGTTAGGGTTAGGTTACTCTAGGGTTAGGGGTCAGGGTTAGTTAGGAGGAAATCTGTTCATCCTGTACCATCATTCACATCAGTAACCATTGGGCTGATGTAGAGCTTGTTGTTGGAAACTAAGATGAAATACATCATATTTCATAGAAAAATAATCAAAACCTCTTTTTGTTTTGGTTTGTTGAGATCCAGAAACCCAAAATGCTAATATGGACAAAGCAGTCTGTTCAAAGATTTTATTAACAAAAAGATGAAGCTGCTGATGATTTGAGGTGCAAATCACAGTCGAAGGAGCCTGATCAGAACAGCAGTAATCTGGAAACTGCTCAATAAAAGAGTGACACAGGTGAGGCAGGTAAAAACTCACAGAAGCAGGTAAATGACCACAAATGGATCTAGAAGGATCTGGACACATGAAGAGAAATGATCTGTTCTTTAATGCTGCAGATGCAACTAAGCAATATTAGCAGCAGGTGAGGTGGCGCTAATATTAGCAGCAGGTGAGGTGGCGCTAATATTAGCAGGTGAGGTGGCGCTAAATCAGCCCCACCTGTTCCCAGACAGGTGGGGCTGATTAGTATGCTAAGGAGTTACATGTTTATAATCTGTCAATGGGTAGATGAAATAAATGATCCTTCACTTTAGTCTTCTTTAGACACTGTACTTGTAGGACAGCAGGGAATGCCCCACATGTATAAATATATTAATGCCCCACATGTATCTGCCAATATTTCTTCTTTCTTCTTCAGCTGTTCTGTCACTCTGATGTCCCCCATATTCATATTGAGTTGCAGTTGCCTCCTGGTTTCTGATATGAGTTGAGTTTGGTTGTTCAGGTCGGCAAAGTGCAGCAGATCGAGCCAGTCTTGGTATGTATAGTATTTTAATTTGACGTATACATCATTTCAAAGTGAGCTCGTGAAAATGACCTGAAAACACTCATGCGGAGCTTGTGGGGAACAAGAAATCATTTCAGAAATAAGCTGCATTTTTATAATTTGGCTTTCTTTAGGGTGATGAAGAGATGTGTAACTACAGAAGGGCTGGGAGGAGAAATTAACGAGCAGAAATGCAGACTGACGAGGGCGAGAGGGACGAGCCTGTTCTAAATTAATAACTGCTCTCTTCAGAAATGAATGTTCTCCCTCTCCCCCACTCGAAACCAAGCTCACAAATAAAGAAAGTCAGTCCAATGAATGCAGAAATAAATAAATAAACTAGTAAATATATTAATACGTGACAATCTCAGAGACAGATAATCAATGTACCATCAGTGTAGCGTCGGTGTGTTTTGTGTGGGTTCAGGAAACGTGGGGGCGGGCCCATGTGTTTTGGCATGTTCTACGTTCAGGCTGTAAACATGCATGCTTGCATCTTTCATATTCATGGCACGCACATGTCTCACTGCTGCTGGTCACGTGCAACAGCATACCTGGTCACGTGCAACAGCATACCTGTATTAGTTTCCAGTTGTCAGTATGTGAGCATGTGTTGGGCAGCGGTGGCGGCTCTGATGATTAGCCTTAACTTCAAACAGCTGGAAGTAATGAAATATTTAGGAAGCTCTGGGAGTCAGGGAATATTAATACTGCCTTTTTCTCCTCTCTCAAACCTCCCTCTCCTAGTTTCTCCTTCCACCCTGACTCAACCATCCTAAAATTCCCTTCTTGCAATGATTAAGTCTCCTAGCTTGCGACCTTGGTTGGTCCAAACTTCTGCTGAATATCTCACTTCCTCTCCGATTGTAAACTCTGACCCTGATTACCAGTGATCAGGTCTTTAATGGCATGATCCATAGTCTTCAAGACAGATTAGAAAGTGTGATTTAATTTATTTAAATTATCAGAAGAGGAAAATATATTTTATTACCAATCGGCCCATGTCCAACAAACGGGGTTCTATCATCTGATTGTTTTCAACTCTTCCTAAACAAAGTCACCTTGAAGAACCATCACAGAACCTCCAGAACCAGTCATTGGACTTTAACCACTGCTGTTTATGTTGCATGCACATGATTTAGTTGGTGCATCTAATGAGTCATCTTCAACAAGATGAATCAACAATGGACCAACATGTGCAAAATTTGTGAAAATAACAAGATGCTGTTCAGAGTTTTACTTGTGAGTCAAAGTTATACAGAAAATCCTTTCAGTTTAGAATGAAATTATTCGTATTTTATAGCGCAAATTAGTTACTTCTTAGTGTCCCTTTTTGTAATAGACCTCAAAATATTCTAAGCACATAGTCATTTATAACTTGACAGTAACTTTGGGTGAGTTCGATTTTTCAGCACGTGTGATTTCCCTCCGCAGAACTCGAGGCTTCTTTTTTGTTCTTCAATAAACCCTTTTGAGACCTACTTGGCTGTTTCCTGTCTGCATTCGGGTCCTGATCCAACTAAACCTTAACCGTTTCTCTGCCAACACTGTTTACACTGCGGGTGGGAATATTGTTGGACGGAGCAAGGAATACATTGAGGATCTCCTCAATCCCACCGACAGGCCTTCCACTGAGGAAGCAAAGGTTGGGGACTCTAAGGTCTAACCCTCTAACCCTAAGATTTACAGGGGTTAGGGTTAACCCTAACCCTAAGATTTACAGGGGGATAACTGCAGCCTTAGCAGTTATGTGGTTGGTCTACCAGACTGTTAGTGGAAACCTAAGCCTACACTCTTACTCTCGCCGATGGTCAAGACAAGACTGCGGATACAATCAGATGAAATGGGGGTAAGTGGGAGCTCCTTTAGAGCCTTTTCCTTTTTTAAAAAAAATCTTAATCTGTCTTCTCATTTTAAATCTGTTCAAGTGACGCTAAATGTAGACATCTCACCACACACACTGCCTGAGAGATTTGACTCACTAGATTTAACTTATATTTAAAAAATAAGCTGCTTTACATACATTTGGACCAAGAGTAGTAATGGGAAAGTTTCCGAGCAACACATCAACATGGAACATGGTGACAAATATCAAAGCAACTCTGCACAATCATTCAAACTAAAATGGATTAAATGTTAAACACAAATTGATTTTCGGATAATGAGTTGAGCAACTAAGGTGACTGCAGTTCCACCATGCTCATGGCTCCTGAAGAACAGAATTATATATAACTACTAGGATTGCCTTTTTTAGTTAGGTCAGTGCTTGGGGTGCCATCTTTCTTTGTTTTTAAGGTATTTCTTTCTTTGTTTTTTTACCAACAGTCTGACACTATAAAAATGCTGGAGATAAAGGAAATTTTGACAGGCATTAAAACAATGACAATTGAGAAATGACTGTACGTCATGTCCGTAAAGGAAACAAACTTTAATTTTGGGTGCTGTAGTAAAAACATACCATCTTATAAAAGGGGGACCCAAAGAAGAGTTGTCAGAAGATTAGATTTAGCACTAAAGCATGCATTAGAGCAGGGGTGGGCATCGAGGGCCGTATCCAAGCCACTTTCAGGTAAACACTTTCACCTGGGGTTCCATTTACCTGGTTAAAGCATTTCCTGCCTGGTAGGATGTAAATCCCGGCTTGAATTCAACCTTCAAGGACTGGATTTGACCTCCTCTGATGGGCAATCCATGAAGGCTGGAATCCAGCCAGGTTTTGCATCCTACCAGGGAGAAACCGCTTTCACCAAGGTAAATGGAACCCCAGGTGAGAGTGTTTACCTGTAGGACAGAAAGTCTGGCTTGGATACGGCCCCCGATGCCCACCCCTTCTCTAATGCATGCTTTAGTGCTAAATCTAATCTTCCGACAACTCTTCTTTGGGTCCAGGTACGGGAGGCTGACTCCATCGCTACTTTAAGATCAGACTTAAAACCTTCCTCTTTGAAAAAGCTTATTGTTACTAATTCTGTAGTTCCAGTTACTATCATAGACAGACAAATTATCATACTTAGGGGGTCGTCTAATCGTTAGGCGGCGGCGGCTCCTCCTCCTCCATTTACAGGTATCGCCGCCTTCGGAGCTGCATGATGACCTCCGGCCCTGCTGACCCATTGTATAGTGTATTTTTGTGTGTGTTTCTGTACCTCTCCTCTCCTCTCCTCTCTCTACCCCCCCCCCCCCACCCCATCAGCAGGAGGGTCCCCATACATGAGCCTGGTCCTGCTCAAGGTTTCTTCCTGTTAAAGGGGAGTTTTTCCTTGCCACTGTTGCTTGTCTGGGGTCAGGCCCTGGGATTCTGGAAAGCGCCTTGAAACAATTGTGATTGTATAAGTCGCTATATAAATAAAGATTGATTTGATTTTCGAGGACTGGATTTGCCCACCCCCGGGTTAGACAAATGCCATTCCCTCCAACCACTTCAGCCTGCATTTTGTCATTACCTTTTCTGCTTTGTCTGTATTAGACAATTTTTTCCCCTCTTTCTCTAAAATCAGAGAAAGAGGGGAGAATTGTAAATTCTCTGTCTGCGATAAGGCCTTTCTCTGGCACTGTCTTTCTCTTTCTGTGTCTTGTTTTTCCCCTTCAGCTTTCAGAGAAGAATTGAAAGAGCTCCCTTAATGGCTTCCATGTGTTTTGATTAAGAATCTGGCACGCACTTCCCATTTTAATGGGCTTTCTGGGCTCTTGTACTGTAGTGTTGGACTAGACCACAGTTTGGGGATTTTTGGAGGTGAACGATTTTAACTGCCAAGTAATGGCAGGCGTGACACACACTTAAATGATATGGAAACCAAATAATGTGATTAAGTACACTCATGAGATCCTGTTACGATCCCAGTTATGTTGTTTAGTTTGCTTTTACTGTGCACTCTGTGCACCTTTGGTTCCGTTTTGTCTCGCCCCCGTGTTTTGTGTTTCCCCGTTTCAATAGGTGCTGCGTCATGGACGGTGATTGGCTTGTTCGAGAATGACGTCCCTTTAAAAGCCCTGGGGTGCCACCCAACGATGACTTCTGGCTCCGTTCTCGTTCAGTCCCGTGACTCGCCCGTCGGCTGCAGGAGGCCTGCTTCTGTGGAGAAGCCACCTTTGTCTACTTTTGCAGTGTTTGCCATGCAACGTGCCTTTGCCTGTTGATTAGGACTTTATAACTTAATCCCCAATTGCTCACTTATTTTTGTATCAACCCCACTTTTTTCATTAAATCTATATTTCACTTTTGATCTTGTGTTATCCCTCGTGCTACCTTCACTTTTCCCTGGTTCACAATTCCATAGCCTAGACTGGAACATGACAAGATGGGGGCTCTTCCGGCATCTTTGAGCCCATAGCTTTTTGTAATTTCATTTAGCGCCCTTATTCTTTTGTGATTTACCCCCCCCCCCCCCCGAAGGTGTGCGTCTGCAATCCAGAGGTCTGGTGAGTCAGCGTGTTCCCAGTGGGTTGTTTTCAACCCTTCCTTCGGGGCACTATTTTTTTTTGTATGCTTTAATTTGCCTTTTTGGAGTAACTCCGGGGGGGTACGCAAGTCAAAGAGTGGACTTAAGATAAAGTCCTCTCTTATGACGTTAAGCGTTTAAAGAGGCCTTCAATTGGTACGCTCTGAAGAGCTAGCTAGGTAGGTACATTAGTTTCCTGGTTAGGCAGTCAGGACCAGACTCTGACACCCTGCGTCTTGGGGTGGTTGCAGTGCAGTCTCTCGGATTTTGTCCGATTCTGTTAATTGCCAGTCGGCGTTTGGACCTTGCTATTGCAATGGGTGTTAACAGGAAAGGCACAAGATGTTTATTCAGCTCTTACTGTTGACCAGAGCGCAGACTATATTGTTAAAACTGCTATTTTAAAGGCGTAGGAACTTGAACCAGAAGCCTACAGACAATGATTTCGAGGTCTAAAGAAAAATGATAAGTTGACTTATATGGAGTCTGCGAGAGAGAAAGAAAATGCCTTCGATAGGTGGCTCACTTCTTTACGAGTGCAGTCAATGGCCCAACTTTGAGAAGTTGTTTTGCTTGAAGAGTTTCAAAATTGTGTGCCAGTTGGTCGCGACTTATTAATGACCAGAAAGTTACCACGTTGGCACAGGCCGCTGTTTGTGCTGACGAATTCACGCTCACGCATAAAACCGTCTTCACTCGTCGGGCACCATTTAAGCCTTCTAGTCCTAAGCGCAGCTGGCGAAATTCTAAGACAAACAGACCCTCGTCTCCCACCAATGAGAAAAGAGAATGTTTTTACTGTCATGAGTCGGGTCATTTAATCGCTGTTTGTCCTGTGCTGCAAAGAAAAAAATCAGTCTCCTAAGCGCCAGCCTAAGAATGTTGGATTTGTGTGTGCGCTACCAGCGCTGATGAGTTAAATCATGACATTGACCCTGTGTATGATCCGTTTATCTTGAAAGGAAAAGTCTCTTTAACTGCTAGCGGTGGAGATGGGAAGTCTATCTCTATTCTTCGGGACACTGGGGCCGCAATTAGCTGTATTCTCGAGTCTGCCCTTCCGTTTTCTGACCGAACATATTGTGGCTCCGATGTTTTACTTACGGGGATCGAGTTGGGGATAACACAAGTTCCCTTGCATGAGATTTACCTGGACACCGATTTAGTGAGCTGTCCTGTGAGGGTTGCTGTTCGGGCACAGCTTCCTGTGAAAGGGGTTGAGTTCTTGTTGGGGAACGATTTGGCTGGCGGAAAAGTGATTCCAATACCTGAAGTGATCTCTATTCCGTTACAAAATACTGACGAGGACCCTGAGTTTAAAAATGTGTTCCCCGCGTGCGTTGTGACAAGAGCTCAGGCTCGTAAATTTAGGGATGTGCTGGATTTGTCCGACAGTTGTTTGATTTTAGATGATCCGTTTCAGTCCCCCTCCAGTGCGCCGTCACAGGCAGCAGACGCTCCGTTGCTGTCCACACCCGATGGGGCTGAAAACGCGCACCTCGACCTGTCGCTGCCCGTTGACAAAGCGCTGATTAAAAGGGAGCAAGAAAGCGACCCTTCTCTCGCAAAATGCCACGTTGCCGCTACGATAAATATGGCGACTGAGATTAAATTAACTGACTATTTTTGGGAAGATGGTTTATTAAAGCGAAAATGGATTCCACCCGTTTTTGCAGATTTGGGCTAGAATACTGCAAATCAATTAGTTGTTCCCGCTAAATACCGCTTGCATGTTCTTTCATTGGGGCACGATCATGACTTCGCTGGGCACATGGGCATTACTAAAACCTATCAGAGGATCTTAAAGTATTTCTTTTGGCCTGGCTTGAAGTCAGATGTGGTCAAATACTGCAAGTCGTGTCATAAGTGCCAAATAGCGGGAAAGCCCAACCAAAAGATTCCACCTGCGCCGCTTAAACCGATTCCAATATTTGGGGAACCATTCGAGTGCATAATATTGGATTGTGTAGGCGCGCTGCCTAAAACGAAAGCCGGACATCGTTATATGTTAACTTTAATGTGTGCAGCATCACGACATCTGGAGGCGGTTCCTTTGAGGTCTCTTAAGGCAAAGCCTATAGTAAAAGCGCTACTTTCTTTTGCACGTTTGGCTTGCCAAAAGTGGTCCAAACGGACCAGGGGTCTAATTTTCTGTCAAGATTATTTCATCAAGTGTTGAAAGTGCTCAAGGTTAAACATGAGTCTCAGGGAGCTTTGGAAAGAGCGCATCAGTGTCTGAAGTCTCTCCTTCGTATTTACTGTCTGGATTCTGAGAAAGACTGGGATGATGGTCTCCCGTTACTTCTATTTGCCATTAGAGAGACAGTTCAAGAATCCTTAGGTTTTAGCCCAGCTGACCTAGTTTTTGGGCACACTGTGCGCGGTCCATTAAGATTGCTGCGTGAACACTGTGAGGCTGATATGGCTGTAGATTCATATTTTGGATTATGTGAGTTCTTTCCGAGAGCGTTTACATAAGGCGTTTACTTAAGGCCTGTGAGATCGCTCAAGCAAACCTAGCCACCGCTCAAGGCGAAATGAACTCGCTTTGACGGGCATTGCAAGGCACGTTCATTCAGTGCCGGTGACAAAGTTTTAGTGCTTTTGCCAGTATTGGGGTCTGCATTACAGGCGAAATCTTCGGGTCCCTACGAAGTTTTGTCTAAACTAAGCGAGACCAACTATGTTATTAGGACACCTGACCGAAAAACCCGGTTGTGCCACATTAACATGCTTAAGGCCTATGTGCCTCGAGAGGTTGCCTCTGCAGAGATCACCCCTGTGGCCGTCACAGGCGTTGTAACAGCGCCCCCTGTCTATTCTCCAGAGGAGCATGACCTAAACCTGCGTGATGTCCCAGTGTCCTCTGCTAGGCCCAGAGTCAAAGCCTGCAAATTTTAGTTGCAGATGACCCCCGCGTTCGAAATGATTGATGCTTTGAGTAGTGAACCAATTTTCAACACAATGGCCTAAAAGGGTTCAAAGCCTCATGAAGCCTCATTTGGACATCACTATGAACAGCCACCCTACCAACACCAAGGAACCTGAACCAGCGCCCACACAAGGCGAACAAACACACTCCCCACATGAACAGACACACTCAGGAAAGTGAACAGACACCCCAGCCTTGACAGGCAGGCACAACCTGCTTAAATAGGCAGCAAGATGGAAATTGCCTACAGGTGCGCCCACCAGCACTGCCAGCTGCACCCAACTGTGCCCAACACCGCCCCCTGCAGGACAAAGACAGACACAAACCAGAAATCCCAACATACTTGCCTGCAAAACTGATGATTTAAAACATCTCAGTTTTTATTTTGGAATATTAGGCAATCAATCCCCAAACATTAAATCAAAATACTGTTAATTCTGAAAATATTAATATAATAAAGTATAAATGGATCCCATCTTTAATCTTTAATATCCCATCTTTAATATCTCCAAGTACTGACATACTAGTACACACTTGTCTGACCCTTACAAAAGCTGTTGGTTCATTAAAATGTTCTGGAAAAAAGCTTGATGGTAGTTACAATAATCCAATAATACATTCGCTGTTTTTAAGGAAAACAGGCATGAAAGAAAGAGGTGAATGCTGTCGTGGTGCAGCTCTGGTCGCTGGACCCACTGCTGTTTAATGGTGCTCGTGCTTGCCCCCACTGTGGACCTGCTCCACCCCTCATCCCTGTCTGTGTGTTTGAAATGTGCCAGCCAGATGTTCAGGGTTCAGGGCTGTTGGAAGCGAGGTCTAACTTCGTCTCTGTGGATGGACTCCTATTGTTGCTCTACCTCTTTCCTGATGTCCATGTATCAGGCAGAAGTGCACTGGAGGAAAAATGAGTGTCAGCTGCCAGCACATGGGCTTTTAAAAAAAATGACAGTGATTCAGACAAAATATCCGCACTTAAATTTTAATTTAATTATATACTTGTGGCAGGACGACGAAAGACTCCAAGCAGTTTTTCCTTGATCTCTTTATTCACCTCCAAAGTCGACTGAACGAATGCTAAAAGTGCGCCAAAAACACAAGGGCGCGGAACACACCCCACAACCCATAAGCCACCATGCTTATTTACTGCTTATTTACAGCTCAGCTCAAGCATCACAGACACCGTAGGTCTCAAGCATCCCTCCAGAGTGCAGCCATCTCACCCTTGGCCAAACAGAAGTATATAAGGAGTGTCTGTAAGTGTGTATTTGGGTATGTGCACATATACAAGTGTGACTGTGGCAAAGAGAGAGTGAGGCACAAAGAAGGATTTCATTTTCTATGTGTTTGTGAGTTTCAGTGTTGTGGCAGGCAAAGAGGTGCAACAGAGAACATTTAAACATGTTAAATTCACAACCCATTACCTCCTTCTAAATAACAACAAAGACAAAAAAGACGAAGCTGCTCGTATTCATCATGGAGTCTATCCATCTTTCAAACTGCCTGAAATGATTGTTGAAGCAAAAATATTAGAGTGGACTGCTGTACCAATTGTGAATGAGGCAGAGCAGTTCTCAAAGACGTGTGTGTGTGTGTGTGTGTGTGTGTGCATGCCCCCCTCCCCCCAACACAGAAGGGTTAAGAAGAGCCATCTTTCATCTCTTCTGCATCATCACAACATCTGCATTATTAATGGCTCTGATTACTGTAATCAAAAATTCTTATTTATTTGGAGGGGGCAGGGGATTATGGTCTCCAGTTTAAGTTTTTCAAAAATAGCAATGCTGCAGTGATCTATCTAGTTCGGCACACATAAACATGGAAATACTTGATCGCAGAGCCTCAAACCTTTTTCTTTATTTGGGCCTCACTCACATTTATCTCCTTCAATAAACTCTGTGTCTCCTTTGCCTCTCCTTTTCTTCCTCCTCCTTCTTTCCTGGGTTCACCATTCAGTCCACCCTTCCCAATCTTTTCAGTCACTGCCATTTGCATGCAAATTGTTCATTAGCCAGTAGCAGGGAGACATAGCCAGAAGCTCACTACAGGTAATCAAGAACAAAAGAAGTGTAGCATTGATGCATGGAAAAATGGTAGAAAGGAGAAAGAGACAGAGAATAGCAAGCAGTGAGAGATCATAGGGAAATTTCTATTGAGAGGGCAAGAGAAGGGTGACTTGGCAAAAAAGAGAAAAACAAGGTGAGAAAAAGGGATGAAAAGCACAACAGGCAGAAAATAAATGCTCAAGAATTTTTGTAACGTGACTTTCATGTGACAGGCCGGAGCAGAATGAGGCCAATGCAACTCTGAGTGTGACAAGGATTTAAAAGCAAGTCTATTAAATGAAACACCGAATTAAGCAACCAGAAGGGAGTTTCCACTCTTGACATGTTTTGTCTGCAATTTAAAGAACAACTCGCAATGAATGTCTTATCAATCTAGAGATACCCATGATATCACAAAGTCATTGCTTTTTGAGAAGTGTGCATATATTTCAAAATAAAGTTCACACTCTGGTAATCTGACTGTTGATTAGCAGGTAAGTTCAATGCAGCACAATGTCAGCAAACTTGGGTTGCATAGATAACCCAGGAAAACCAACCTTTGTGTTACATTCTGCCCTCTAAATACAGGAAATTATGCTGCCAGTGTATCTTGATGCTATAATGGCTACTTGGCTACTTACTGAGATGATATTTGAATGTCCATCTTGAAGAATCATATGAGACAAGTTCTACACTACAAAATTGGATCCAACAGTTCCTTGCAAGAGTGGTAAAAAGTTAAATCAGAATAAAATTACACTTCTTTTTGTCTAAAGCCAGAAACTTTTATATTTTTATAATTGTAAAGATCTGTACTAATGTAAATTATGCAGATGAGAGAGTTGGCCCATTTTTATCTATTGAAGGCCACATAAAACCATCTGTGATGATTATCAATCATGTTCTTTAGAAATAAAATTTCTTTCCTGAAGATGGTATCCTTATTATTTGACAATACCCAAAATGCTGAACAGAAACGGCAAAAGGGGGCCTTAACTGTGAAGATTTGCTTCTTTCCTCTTCTTTACATGTACAACCAGTTATCCTGAACTCTGAGTCAGACAGGAAATGTTATTTTGGAAGGATCGGTGTATTTGCACAGTTTTACAGATCCAGATAATCAGACCAAGACTCTGTTCCCTTCATACTGACATTACACTTAACAAAGCCAGCAAAAATATGGTTCTACCACTGGATAAAATCACTGTCACAAATGTCGGAGTGTTGCTGGTTTGCTCGATATTTTTTTTTATGGGGAATCCAGATTTCTATGTTCAAAACAAGATGTCCGATAAGGATTCAAACAATGTCAATATGCTCACTTTATTTTGACTTTGTTATTCTTAGAGACACTGATTAACCAATACTTTTAAGAAAGAAAAAATTAAAACTATTAGTTCTCTCATTTAATTGGACATGAGAAGCTTGTGAGGACTTGGAAAATTTAAGGTGATTAAAACCCTCTCTCTGTTCTAACCCTAACCCTCTAACTGTTCTAACCCTAACCCTCTAACTGTTCTAACCCTAACCCTCTAACTGTTCTAACCCTCTAACTGTTCTAACCCTAACCCTCTAACTGTTCTAACCCTAACCCTCTCTCTGTTCTAACCCTAACCCTCTCTCTGTTCTAACCCTAACCCTCTAACTGTTCTAACCCTAACCCTCTCTCTGTTCTAACCCTAACCCTCTAACTGTTCTAACCCTAACCCTCTAATTGTTCTAACCCTAACCCTCTCTCTGTTCTAACCCTAACCCTCTAACTGTTCTAACCCTAACCCTCTCTCTGTTCTAACCCTAACCCTCTCTCTGTTCTAACCCTAACCCTCTAACTGTTCTAACCCTAACCCTCTCTCTGTTCTAACCCTAACCCTCTCTCTGTTCTAACCCTAACCCTCTAACTGTTCTAACCCTAACCCTCTAACTGTTCTAACCCTCTAACTGTTCTAACCCTAACCCTCTAACTGTTCTAACCCTAACCCTCTCTCTGTTCTAACCCTAACCCTCTCTCTGTTCTAACCCTAACCCTCTAACTGTTCTAACCCTCTAACTGTTCTAACCCTAACCCTCTAACTGTTCTAACCCTAACCCTCTCTCTGTTCTAACCCTAACCCTCTCTCTGTTCTAACCCTAACCCTCTAACTGTTCTAACCCTAACCCTCTAACTGTTCTAACCCTAACCCTCTAACTGTTCTAACCCTAACCCTCTGTCTGTTCTAACCCCAACCCTCTAACTGTTCTAACCCTAACCCTCTAATTGTTCTAACCCTAACCCTCTAACTGTTCTAACCCTAACCCTCTCCCTGTTGTAACCCTAGCTGTTGAACTCACCAAACAGGAGATCCAGAACTTGAATGGACCAGTGTGGTACATCAGCCACCTGGTTGCTCCCAATCCACATTCTAGCTCCACGCCAGTGAGGATCGTTTGGAATAGCAGTCAGGAATTCAAAGGAATGAGCCTAAACAACCTCCTGCACAAAGGCCCTGATGTCCTCAACCCAATCCGAGGTGTCCTCTTGAGGTTCCAAACTGGATTGTATGCTGCTCTTGGCGATGTCAAGAAAATGTATAATTCCGTGTGGCTAAGTACATCTCCATCACTTCCTGTGGAGGGACAACCCTGAAGAGGAAATCAAAGAGTTTGCTGTCGTCAGAGTCAACATAGGCGACAAGCCAGCTGGATGTCTTGCTCAGGTTGCCCTGAGGGAGACTGCAAACTTACCTCAGTTTTCCTCCATGGGCACGGAGCGTCGAATTGTGTCCGAGGACTGCTATGTGGACGATATTTTAACATCACACAATGACCTTCAGACACTAAGTGAGCTGACCAAAGGAGTGGAGAAAATCTTAAAAGCTGGTGGCTTTGCCCTCAAGCCGTGGGTACTGACAGGCCAAAGTGGGAGGAGCAAAGAACCCACTGACCACGGTCATGTGGAGCCAATGCAACCCAAGACCTTCATCCTACCTAACCAGATGCACGATGAAGAAAACAAGGCACTGGGGTTGGGATATGAACCTGAGTTAGACCAACTTTGCGTGCTGACATCAGTGAACATTTCAAAAAGGCGGGGGAAAATGAGGACTAGGCTGGACTTGAAAGAGGAAGAGATAAGAGGCAGTACCCCCAATCCTCTGACCAGACGCATACTGCTGAGTCAGACTGCAGGGTTTTATGACCCCATCAGCCTGGCTTCACCTGCCAAGCAAAGCGGAGTAATGCTTGTCCGAGAGTCTTTTCAAGAAGCTGGCAGAGACCATTCCTCAAAAGACACCTGGGACATTCCCTTCTCGCCACGTCTTGGAGAGGCTGCAATTGAACTCTTTGAGCAGTATGTGCGCCTTGGTCAAGTCCGATTTGACAGGAAACTCACACCCCCTGGAGCCATAGGCCAACCAATGAGAATAACATTTTCTGATGGCAGTGAAGCATCCTATGGGGCCGTTCTCTACCTTAGATGGGAGACCAAGGATGGGATTGTCGTCAAGCTGGTCGAATCAAAGGCCAAACTCACCCCACTCAACCAAAACGGAGCTGTCATAAAAGCTGAGTTATGTGGGGCTGTCTTTGCAACTCGTCTGAAGACTTACTTTGAGAAGCATTGCTATATAAAGATTGCACAGTGGACGCATCTTGTTGACAGCCAGACGATTCTGGGAGCCATTCAGAAAGACAGTTATGGCTTCCAGACATTTTTTGCAAATCGGATCGGTGAAATCCAAAAGGCCGGATCAGTGGATAACTGGAAATGGGTCGAAGGAAAATTGAATATTGCTGACCTTATTACAAGGGGAGCATCGCTGGAAGAGCTTGCCGAAGGGTCTGTCTGGCAGGAGGGCCCTGGATTCTTGAAGCTGCCTGAATCAGAATGGCCTGTCAAAACTGCAAGAGAGCTCCACCCCTCCATTACTGAGGAAATCAGAGGCCTCCAGCAGAAGGCATTTTCTGCAATGGTCAAGGCCAAAGCCCAACTCAAATCAGGCCTAACCAGTGCTGCAATTGTGCATCTTGTGGACCCCCAAAGATTCAGCTGCTTGACACGACTCTGTGGGGCCATTGCCTGGGTAAGACGAGCAGTTCAAGTCTGGCTTTGTGGCAAAAGCCAGGCCCCAGTTCCATCAAAGTGGGAGGCAAGGCCTATCTGTAACTGGACGAGAAAAAGCCTTCAGAGATCTTGCTCTGGCAGCTCAAGAGGGAGTTGAATTCAAAGACACGACCTTGGACTGTCTGGTTGTCAAGCGGGAGGAAGAGACTGGACTTTTGCTCTGTGGCGGGAGAATCCAAAATTGGGATGAGGACAAAGTGGCTGTACCACTAATCCCTGGCAAATCATGGCTCGTCACCCTACTGGCCAGAGAGGCACATGAGGAAAATCATGAAGGTAATGCCTCTACTCTTCTACGAACCAGAAGAAAAGCATGGATCGTTCAGGGACGAAAGACAGTAAAGAAAGTTCTGAATGACTGTGTCAACTGCAGAAAGAGAGACTGTGTTGTGCCGGCAAGTGATGAGTGATCTTCCTCCAGAGTGTACCCAAAGAACAAGCCCATTCGAGTATACAACCCTTGACTTATTTGGCCTGTTTGAAGTGAAAGATGCCGTAAAGAGAAGGTCAAGCAAGAAAGTCTGGGGTATTGTTTATAGTTGTATGGCGTCAAGAGCTGTCCATGCTGACCTCACTGATGATCAGTCAGCAGAAAGTTTCCTCCAATCGTACTCCCGATTTACAGCCCTTAGAGGGCATCCAAGGAAACTTTGGTCCGATAGAGGCACTTATTTTATTGGTGCCAAGCCAGCTTTGCAAGAGCTCCACAAACACCTGGCTTGTCTGCAGACTATGTCCATGGAAGATCTAGCTGCCAAAAATGGGACTGAGTCTAAGTGGGAGTTTCACCCAGCAGATGCACCCCATAGAAATGGGGCCGCTGAGGCTGCTGTAAAGCTGTTGAAACGTGCGCTCACAAGACTTGGAGGGATCACTGAGTCTCTAACGTGTAGTGAACTCCAAACCCTTTTCTATCAAGCAGCCAACCTAACTAATGAACGCCCAATTGATGCCAGAGCTCAAGAGCAAGAAGATTCCATTGAGTACTTAACACCAAACTCCCTTATCCTCGGAAGAGCATCCCTTGGAGGGGACACAAGTGGACTTGACAAATTCCTGGTGTCGACTCCGTGCAATACAAATTGGAGTAGACAGGTTCTGGAACAAGTGGAGGCAACTGGCTGGCCCAAACCTTTTCATCCGACAAGTGGCACAGAACGGAAAGGAACGTCAAGTTGGAGACCTTGTCTGGATTGCTGACTCAAATGCTTTGAGGGGTCAGTTTCGTCTGGGCCAAATTGTGACGGTTCACCCTGACAGCAATGGGATTGTCAGGGATGCTGACATCGCAACATGTGCTGGCCTTCCTGTTTCCGTGGTGCATGGCCAAAAGAAAAGGGGTTCCTCGCTGCCCATGCCAATGACTGTCATAAGTAGAGACGTAAGGAGGCTGGTAGTCCTTCGCCCAGTGGAGGACCAGACTCATTTACTTCAGGCCGCTTGAAGGCCTTCTGCTCCTGAGTCCATTCTGTGCACAGCCCCCAATCTCATCTCCTTGGACCACTTATTGCCCAAACCCATGTCCCCTAAAAAACAAACAAACAAACCTGTAAAGACTTGTGAAATGTATTTGTGAAGGGATATGAGTTGTGTAGTAAATTCCTTGGATTAGTGCATCAGGAACTTAAGTGGGAGGTGTTGTGTTTTGTGGAATTCTCCTATTTCATCTTTAATTTTCATTAATTATTTCTTTAATTATTCTCTTTTCTCTAATTATTTCTCTCTAAGGGATAAAATGGTTTCATTGACTAAAAAGCCAAGACCTACTTGGTATGTAGGCTAGTTTAATGAGCGCTGTCACTTTAAGTAGCGTCTGCACTTTGTGCCCATGTGACCCTTCTGACTGGATAAAGGGAGCGGGAGATTTCAGTTGCTACCTGTCCACATTCTCACCTGGTGTCGGCTGCTGGGTGAGTTTATTGGGTTTCTTACTTTCTGCTGGCTTTGTCATCTGCTGTCATGGTGGCTCCTGCGGTGCTGTTGGGTCTACTTGTTAAAGCTAAGGATCAGTTCTGGATAAGTCTTGGGTTTGTTTGGTTTACTTGTGTCATTGTCTCCATGCTCCTAAACTTAAATATTGATATTGTGATGTTGTTAATGGAGATGGATTTGGTGTTTGACCGTCTTTCTGAAGCTTTAAATGTTTGTTCAGGTTGCTTTTTCCCTTGCTTTGGAATGTTTGATTGTTTGACCAGCTTGTAGCAAGGATGTCCACTTCCTGGTTTGCCCAGTGGTTTCTGGGAGCTGTAGTCCAGCTGTTTTTCCTCTGGAGAGACAGAGGCTATTGGGGCTGCTGGGCTATATCACATTTGCCTTTCAGACATACATAAATGCTTGGGATTTGCTACTTTGAATGTTATCAATGTGTTTCAAGATTTCATTTGCTGCTGATATTTGATGTTTGAATATGATGCATAATATCTGTGAAGTATTTAAAATGCATTTGTTCACTGACATCATGCTATTGAACTTTTATGCCCTATCAGGATACAAAATGAATTAGTTGTATTTTAAAACATCTGGTGTAATGCTGTTTAATATTGCAATGTGTATGTAAATGCTGGAAAGTTGTGCTCATAATGCACATGGGTGAAACCTTGATTTCCTGGTTTCAGGTTTATTACCTGCTCACTGCACTTTGGAAATAAAAATAACAAAAGTGGAAAATTTGAATAGAGTAATATCCTTATAGTTTAGACACCAAGTTACCCTTTCCGTGGGGAAAACGGAACACTAACCCCAACCCTCTACCTTTTCTAACCCTAACCCTTTGAATTTCTCCGTGAATGACATTCCTGTTGTTACATTCTTGGAAAACTGGCAGTTATGCCCCCCCCCCCCACACACACACACACAAACACACACATGCACAGAGACCTCAGTTTTATGTTCAGGTTAACTTTTAAGGAGGGGTGCAGAGATGGTGGGTTTGACTCGCACCCACATAATTAAGACATAAATAAATATGCATGTCTAAGACGGGTATTTTGTTTTTTTACTTCTTTCACAAGAATTTGCTGCCTTTATTACCTTCACCCAGATATTAAGACCTATGCATTACTGTCCGTAGTCCTCTGAACTCACATCAACCACTTTTCAATCCTTCCAAACACTTTCATGTGGGAGTATGAACATATTCTCTATTAAACAGGTAGCTGGAAAGGTTTTTTCTGCTGTTCTAAGCACTACTGAAGATGCCCCAGGCTGGTTGTGTTTAACACCCACCACAGTAGCTCCGAAAAAGTGCCTTGGGGAGGAAATCAAGCTCTCGTCTAGCCTCACCCACCCACTCATCTATTATGAAACAAGGTCACCATTTATGTAGGTTTACCAATTTACAGACCAGACATACATTTTAGAGCTCTTTCAGATAAAAATCTTCAGCTACACAATGCCAACATCTATGGAAATATACATACATACATACATACATACATACATACATACATACATACATACATACATACATACATACATGCATGTGCAGAAAGAACATGGATACTACAGTGCTCCCTTTAGAGTCTGGTCAGTACCCAGCGTTGCATTCCATTTTTGACCCTTGCTTTTTGGTTTATTTAAAAAGTACCAGTGTCTTTATAGGTCATTACAGCAGAAATAGAGGACAGCAAATGGCTTGTAGTGAAGAGGAAAGCAAGTAGACACTAGCCAGACTGGAATGAAGCATTTATTCACACACAAACACACACACACACACACACACAGACACACAGACAGACAGACATGGATAGATGTAAACTCCTCTGGATGTTCTACCAGTCTGTGGTCGCCAGCGTCCTGTCCTACGCTGGGGGGGGGGGTGTGACAAAAGCAGACCTCTCCAGGCTGGAGAAGCTGATCAGGCGGGCCAGCTCGGTGGTGGGGATGAAGCTGGAACCTCTGGTGACAGTGGCAGAGAGGAGAACTATTGACAAGCTGCGGAGCATCATGGACAATGTCCGCCACCCTCTGCACACTGTCGTCCACAGCCAGAGAAGCCTGATCAGCCAGAGGCTGCGCCTCCCCAAGTTCAGGACAAACAGACTGGGGAACTCATTCATCCCCCGAGCCATCAGACTGTTCAACTCCTCACTGCGGGGGAGGAGGGCCAACAGAAGGACTGGAACAACACTGTAATAACATAATACTGGGACATCCATTCATTCAGTTCATTTATTTACATTAATTTCCCTAATGGACACCCCCTAAAGGGATCAATAAAGTATTCTGATTGATTCTGACATGGGGAGACGAAAGTCTGCACATAATGTGCCAATGTGGGAGGTCAGTGCTATTGGCCTGTAATCACTCAGTGCCACAGGATGGGTCCCGGTGCCGAAGAAGACCCATCCTGTGGCACCGAGTGATTAAGATTAAGATGGACTTTATTCATCCCCGTGGGGAAATTGAATTATAGTAGCAGCGAATGCAGAGTAAAGAGACAGAAAAAAATAAATACAGATAAGATTAGAATGTTATAAGCATATATACAGCATATATTATAAGCACATATATAATATATACATATTATAAGCATTATAAGCATATATACATAAATATAGAATAAATTAGAAATAAAATTACAACATAAACATTACACAATTATTGTTGAGTTGGTTTGAGTGAATTATAGAGTCTGATGGCGGACGGCAGGAAGGACTTCCTGTACCGTTCCTTGGAGCAGCGAGGCTGCAGGAGTCTGCTGCTGAAGCTGCTCCTCAGTTTGTCCACTGTGTTATGGAGGGGGTGGGAGGGACTGTCCATGATTGTCTGCAGTTTCAACACCATCCTGTCCCTCACCACCTCGTCCAAGTTATCAAGTCTACAGCCAACAACAGACCTGCCTTTTTGATGAGTTTGTTGAGTCTGTTGGCATCCTTTGCTTTAATGCCTGCACCCCAGCACACTGCAGCAGAGAAGATGGTGCTAGCATGACAGACTGACAGAACATCTGGAGCATCCTGCTGCAAACACTGAGGGACCTGAGTCTCCTGAGGAAATAGAGTCTGCTCATGGCCTTCTTGTAGACAGCATCGGTGTTTGTGGACCACTCCAGTTTATTGTCCAGCTGGACACCCAGGAACCTGTAAGATGGGACTAGTTCCACTTCTTTCCCACTGATGCAGACTGGGGAGGGAGGGGACTTGCTTTTACTGAAATCCACCACCATCTCCTTCGTCTTGGTCACGTTGAGCTGCAGAAGGTTCTCCCTGCTCCACCTGACAAAACTCTCCACAAGGTCCCTGTATTCATCCTCCTGTCCATTCTCCACACACCCGACTATGACTGTGTCATCCGAGTACTTCTGGAGATGACATGTCTCAGAGTGGTTCTGGAGGGGACATGTCTCAGAGTGGTACTGGAAGTCAGCTGTGTAGGTGGTGAACAGGAATGGGCAGAGCACAGTTCCTTGAGGAGCTCCTGTGTTGCTCATCAGGGGGTCGGACACACAACTCCGCAGTCTCTCAAACTGTGGTCGACCTGTCAGGTAGTCCTCGATCCAAGAAACAAGGGGAGCATCCATCTGCATCTTCTCCAACTTCGCCCTCAGCAGTCTTGGCTGGATGGTATTGAAGGCAGAAGAGAAGTCGAAGAACATGACCCGCACTGTGGTGTGTAGTCTGTCAAGGAGGAGTAAGCCCTCTGCAGCAGGTATATCACTGCGTCATCAACCCCCACCTTGGGCTGATAGGCAAACTGCAGAGGGTCCTGAAAGGGGCTCACCAGAGGTCTGAGGTGTGACAGCACCAGCCGCTCCATGACCTTCATAATGTGGGAGGTCAGTGCTATTGGCCTGTAGTCACTCGGTGCCACATTGTGAGCGCCTCCAGCTCGTCCATCTTATTTGCCAGGGACCTGACAGTCCCCGTTATGACCGCGGGGACGAAGGGTTTAAAACGTCGCCTCTTCATCCTCTGTTTAACTCCAGCCTTAGTCCCTCGTTGTTTCCTCCTCACCTCCTTAGGGATTTGGGGCTTCTCTCCGACCACAAAGGATGGTGGTCTTGGAGCCATCAGCTGGTCGCGTGTATAAACAATACCGCTCCGCTTCTCGGCACAGCTGATGGGGGCCGCGAATAACCCAAGCACCGCAAAACAGAGAAAAAAGTATTCGAGCCTCCAAAACATGGTGTCTGAATACCCCAGTTGAAAATGGAAAGAAAGAAAATCCAAATAGAAAAGAATGTAAACAAGTATAGAAAACACTACGAAAGTTTGAAAAGAACAATTAAGTTTAGGGAGCTGCTACTACTGGCTGCCGCCTGAGACAGCGCCATTTGATTACAGGCCATTGCTGTAGTGTGCTGGGGAGCAGGCATAAAAGCTAAGGATGCTAACAGACTCAACAACCTCATCAAAAAGGCAGGTCTGTTGTTGGCTGTAGACTGGCAAACTTGGACGAGGTGGTGAGGGACAGGATGGTGTTGAAACTGCAGACAATCATGGACAGTCGCTACAGGAGGTCCTTCCTGCCATCCACCATTAAACTCTAGAACTCATCCAAACCTACTCAACAATAATTGTGTAATGTTTATGTTGTAATTTTATTTCTATTTTATTCTATATTTATGTATATATGCTTATAATAAGTGTGTGTGTGTGTGTGTGTGTGTACACACACACATGTGGGACGAATAAAGGAAATCTGAATCTAAAACAGGTGATTGTAGGCTACACCATTTTACACAACGTTACCCTATTTTCATATTCAGAGTCTGACCACAAAAACTAAAAGGCACAAACACATCTGTAGCACCAACAGACAGACCGACATGTTTCAAGGTGGATAGTTTAAAAATATGAACTGTGTGTGTGTGTGTGTGTGTGTGTGTGTGTGTGTCTAATGTCATTTCTCTCTTTATCATATTTACAGTTATTTTTATTCACACATATTTGACCTGCATAACGACACAATTTGCATACAGATATAGGGATGATGGGAAGAAGTCACGTAAGAAGACACATTGGAAAAGAGAGCATGGGACAAGGTGACATTAATAAGTTGTAAGGTATTCATATTCCAATGACAGCATTGAGTAAACCAGCGCAGTCTAACTTTGGGATTCCCACCAGTAAATTTAGAACTGAAGAAGCCTCTTGGATAAGATGTGAAATATCTTTTTGAAAAACTAACACAAGTGCAGTTGAATTCTCCGGAGACAAGATTTCTCTTCAACCTGATGAGTGAGAACATCCATGGACAAGCAGTCAAAGAATTACATAAGAATTATTAGAGTTAACAGAGAATTAAAACTCTGTGCGCACGTATGTGCATATGTAAATCCATCTAGCAGAAGCCAAAATAAATAAATAAATAAATAAATAAATTTGGATTTAAACCAGATATGGTAAGTCTATAGTTTGAATTATCATTTATGAGCTATACAAGAATGCATATATGAAGTTTTTTCAATTACCTTGTACTCGAGAATAATCTCTGGGACTGGGACTGGCTGCCATTTTAATGTCTTATGATATAAATATGACCTGAAATTGTCTCAGTCTAACAATCTGTATTAGACCTTTTCATTTGAAGTGTCTCCTTTTGAGCTGACTCCAACATATCCCTTTAAATTTGGTGCATTCTTTCACCCCTGCATGCTGCTAGAGCACTCCACCACGCACTAGTCACCAACTAAGCGCCTGCTCTCCTTCTGCATGTGTGATTGAAAGCTGGTGCATGAAGAGAATGTAAGGATGTGTCTACCCATGTGACTGTGTCTGTATGTATGTCAGAAAAAAATGTATGTCCATTTCTTATTCTCTTGCCTCAATTTCCCCTCAGGATCTCATGTATAATTTATAGCTCATCTCATGAATATGCTAATTGGCCAGCATGCAGCGAGAGGTGAGAGGGTTGCCCCTGGTCTATTACATTAGTCTGATGGGAGAGGGGAAAGGGAAGGGTGTACTTCCAGAGAGGAAGGGGAATGAGCAAAAGAGGGGGAAAGATAAAGCACAGGCAAGGAAAATGTTAAGGAAAGAGTGTGAGAGAAAAATTATGAAAAAAGTGCTGTGGTAATATGGGCTGTGGTGAGCCTATGCTATATAATATTGTGCCAGAAACAAAATAATCAACCGTCTTGAGGGAATGTAGAGAGGCAAAATTACAGAGGGGTAGTGAGAAAAACGGCCAGATGAGAAGAAAACAATGGCTGAAGTAGTTGCCATTCCTTCAGCCTTCCAGGGGGTATTTTAAAGGCTTGACAGGCAGGTAAATAGGGCAGTTATTTCAATTTCAATGGGGTTCCCATAAACAGATGATAAGCAATGTTTCTGAAGCAACTCCTTAAATCACTCCAGTGTCATTCTAGCTGAGACAACAGGGTGATGCAAGCCTAGAATAATATTCAAATAAATGGTATGAAAAGTAGAAGGTATAAGGAGAGTAATCCAATAGCTCATAAACAAGCAAACCAAACATTCAATTATTTGCCTTCAAGTTGCCTAACATGGAAAAAACCCTTTAAACCACATCCAATTATATAGACTGCTGAAAGAGGATATTATCTCCTTTCTTCTCTGTGAACACTCTGCCCTCTCCCCCTTTCGCTTGTCTTCCAGATTTCAAACACAAGAAGTGAGTCTCATTTGAAATAATGTATGACATACAAAATCTGTGCAGGCTGTGAGAATGAATTCGTGCAGTTAGCTACATTTTTGTTCAAGTTTGCATGTAAACCCCCCCCCCCCCCCAGCGTTGGGGCAGGCAACTTATGATTCAGCATCTGTCACACTGCTTATGAAAAAGAGCGTACACACTGAGCTGGCTAAATCACTGGATGGCAGAGATGTTTGACTGACTGACTCAATATAATATCAATACCTATTTAGTGATAATGAAAAGGGCTCCAACTGTTAGGATTCGGTTTTTCCAGGACCCAAAAGCCAGCAAAAATGCAGTGAGAAGAAGTCCAAAAGCAAGTCTTTATTAAAAGATCAATTTGGCAGTTCTCCTGAGCCGCAGGGAAGCACTCGTCCAGTCTTCCGGGGGGGAACAGAGAGCTCCAGTGTGGAGCGTTCTCCACTCCAGCAGGGTGGCATGGAGACCTCGAACAAGCAGGGAGAAGCACATCAACGAGTTGCAAACAACCAATGATGAGGAAACAGGAGTCAGCTTTACCATGGAAAACACCATAACTCACCAACGCTGGTAGACAGGTGCTTCATCCTTAAATAGGTGGCCTGATGGAGATCGCCGACAGGTGCGCCTTCCTCCACGCCCCCTGCAGGAAGAAACACACAGGACCACAACAACACATGACCCGGAACCCTGGATCCCAACACCAACATTACTAACAGATTAGTTTAATTTAGATTTTTGTTAATTCCTAGTCTTTTGCAGCAAACTAGTACTGAATATCAATATTCTTCACTTAATCTTGTTTCATTGTGTTTTTCACAGCTAGATAATGCATAGGTGGAGTTGACATGGCAGCAAATGATGGGATAAAATATTAAGCAACGTGAAATGTTTCTCCAGGATGAGTTTGAGTTAATAATTGGGTGCGTAGAAATATCCGGCTCAGTGGGAGGAGTCTTAGCTTTAAAAAGGGCTGCTCTGGCCTGTCCTGGGGTCGTGGGTTTTTGCTGTCGCAGTGAGCTGATGCAGACCTCCTTCATTTGTACATTTGTTTAAACGGCATTTGGCACTTTGTAAATGAAAATAAACATGTTTAAGGAATACTTCTAACTATGCCATCCATTATTGACCAGAACAGAGAAGGACACCACAACACTGTCCTCTGGCATTAATCATAAATTTCCATTTGGGAATTTGACACACCACTAACATGGATCACACACTACTGTAAGTGAATGCAGTTGTGCACCCGGGAAAACATGGTGCTGATCACGTCTCTTTAATACCTTGCACATGTTTAATGATATAAATACTTTAAACACACAGACAATGAGGGGCTGGTTGTGGTGTCTCTAGTTTAAACAGCCAAGAACAAGTCACCAACTTTAATCACTAACAAGCAATGATGCTGAACACAGTATTTTATTTGGGGAATTAATTTTAGGACAATTAAATGATTATTTACCAAAGACACGCATTGCACAACATGCCAGCTTGGACCCTATTGTCGACCATGGTGGGTAGAATGAGTGACTTGTGTGTTGATCCAGGCCACCTCATAAAAAAAGTTAGTTGCATTTGTGCATCACAGATAATCTGTACATTGACCAAATGAAAATGATTCCGATTGACATAAACAAATTCTTCTTGTGATGGTGGCTTTATACCACTGTGTTCATTTCAGCTGCAATCAGGAAAACTGGCACTCACTGCAAATTGCACTTTTATGTTGTCTGTGTCAGTGTATAGGGGAATTTGATATATGTGGCTGTTATTTGGAACAATTCCATCCAAAACAGGGGGCATGGCTTGGCTCCATGTCAACTGACTCAGTCCCGATTTATCGGGTAGCTTTTGCTGGGAAGCCCAGTGTGGTTAGCACTTGTATGGGCTCAGGTAGGGCATGGCCCTAGTGTAGAAAAGTACCTACCCACTGTTTTGGGGCATATATACCCTGCGTACATTAGGCTACTGGTCTCTACATCCTGTATCCGGAATGCTAATTTCTTCATTTCTTCTCAATATTCTGACTGTCAAACTTCACTGTCACATGTATATGCATAAAACTAGTTAACTGTTAAACTAGGCTTGTCATCACCGCAACCACATCATAACAGTATTCAAGTTGTTATGGCCAACTTGGTTGAAGTATGAATTCTATCATTTGGACACAGTTGAAAGAATCTCTCCCCTCCTCTCCTCATCACCTCTCCTCTCCCCTCCCTTCCACTCCTCTCCTCTCCCCTCCTCTCCTCATCACCTCTCCTCTCCTCTCCCTTCCACTCCACTCCTCTCCCCTCCTCTTCCTTCCTCTCCACTCCCCTCCTCTTCCTTCCTCTCCACTCCTCCTCTCCCTCTCCTCTCCTCTCCCTCTCTTCCTCTCCTCTCCCTTCCACTCCTCTCCTCTCCACTCCTCCTCTCCTCTCCACTCCTCCCTCTCCTCTCCTCTCTCTTCCTCTCCTCTATCCTCCTCTCCTCCCCCTTCCTCTCTCTCTTCCTCTCCTCTCTCTTCCTCTCCTCTCTCTTCCTCTCCTCTCCTCCCCCTTCCTTTCCACTCCTCCTCTCCACCCCCCCCCCCCCCCCCCATCAGCAGGAGGGTCCCCCTCATATCAGCCTGGTCCTGCTCAAGGTTTCTTCCTGTTAAAGCAGAGTTTTACTTGTTGGGAGTCAGGACCCCGGATGCTGTAAAGCGCCTGGGGACAATTTATAGATGCAATATAAATAAATAAAGATGATTCAAACCTGAGGGAGACATTGGGGAGGTATATTGCTTCCCCCCTATTTGAGAACACCAAAGACTTTGTCTTTAAGACAGGTCTGGAGCTTCACTAAGTTCTCTGTCTCCTCTGGTTTCATGGATAAATAAAGCTGAGTGTCATCAGCATAACAATGAAAATTTATCCCATGCTGCCGAATAATGTTCCCTAAGGGAAGCATGTACAAGGTGAAGAGGATTGGTCCGAGTACAGAACCTTGAGGAACTCCATGGCTAACCCTACTGTATGAGGAGGGAACACCATGGACATGAGCAAACTGGTATCTATCAGATAAATATGATCTAAACCAGTCTAGTGCTGTCCCTTTAATCCCAATCACATGTTCCAGTCTATGTAACAGGATGCTGTGGTCAAATGTATCAAAAGCAGCACTGAGGTCCAGCAGAACCAGCATAGAGACCAGTCCATGATCTGAAGCTATGAGAAGATGATTAGGGATGGGATCTAAAAGACACGGGGTGATCTTGGATTTCTGAATTAGCGAAGATGCCTCAGAAAAATATATATCTGCATTCTTGTTTAGAATAGAAACTATTGAGTGTAACAGACACTATATAAAAAGATTGAAGATTAAAGATTGAAATATATCCCACCAAAGAAGCTTGACTCCTGTTCCCTTTTGTATTTCGTTTAATAAATCTTCTACTTTAATTAACTCATTCTACTGTAATTTGCCTTTTTAGTTTGTGCTTTAAATTTTTAAAATATCCAAAAAATTACTTTTACCAAAACCATGTTCATCAGTATAGAGATTTCAGAGACAATACTATTCAAGAAAAGTATAAAGGCTCAATTTACCCAGAATGCCCTGTTTTCCAATCTGCTTCATTGTGAGAGTGACCATTGCTGACAATAATGGCCATTAAGCAGCAACATAAGGAATTGCTGTTCACAGCTAGCGTGCTACTTTAAAGGCAGCGGACTTTATAACGTCTGACAGCTCAGTTCCCTCTGGGAGAGAGCTGTGAAAAGCAGGAGCCTTTCTCACTGGAGGCTCTTTCTATTACTCTCTCTTTGTCTCCTTACAGGTTTTATAATCAGAAGCTCTGCCCACACTGTTCATTAAAGTGCCACTCTGGAGAAGTCTAAGAGACAGAGGGGTAATGAGGGAGAGACAAATGAAAGGAAGCAGAAGACAGTGAATGAGAGAGAGAAAGGGAGCTTGTTAGCAGCATGCTGCAAATCTGTTCCAGTTATTTACTTCAGAGGGAGGTGTCTCCAGCTTATTCAAAAAAATAGAAACTTTTTCACTCAATGTTTTCATCCCCTCCCCACTGTTTTCAGCTGACAGGCATGGCTGAGGTTCAGGCAAGGCTGCACATTGGGTAACTCATCTCATTCACACTGAAACACACATTCTCTCGATCAATCTCAGAGAAACACATGCTCATACAGTGGGATTTAAACTACAGGCCTCATTAACTGCAGCAGAGCTGCCCCTCTTTCAAGGTACTCCACAGCATGCTGCTTCTCTGCCCCCCTCTTTCATCATACACATACAGCTTCCTCTCCCTCCACTTCTCTCTTAATCCCTGTTACACACATGAAAGACTAAGTCTCTGAGGGATGTCTGAGAGGACCAAGACCAAATATGGAAAAGAGGGCGTACACAAAGAATTAGATCAATCAATCAATCTTTATTTATATAGCGTCTTATACAATCAAAATTGTTTCAAGGCACTTTCCAGAATCCCAGGGCCTGACCCCAGACAAGCAACAGTGGCAAGGAAAAACTCCCCTTTAACAGGAAGAAACCTTGAGCAGGACCAGGCTCATGTAGGGGGACCCTCCTGCTGATGGCCGGCTGGGTAAAGAGAGAGGAGAAGGGGGAGGACAGGTAGAGGAGAGGATAGGGAGGAGGAGGGGAAAGAGGAGAGGAAAGGAGAGGCACAGAGCACAAACACACACAAAAAATATGATATACAATCACTTCAGCGGGGCCGGTGGTCATTATGCAGCTCTGAGGGCGGCGATACCTGCAAATAAATAGAAGGGGGGGGAGAAGCAGAAAAACAACACAAGAATCAGCATAACTAGTCTGCTTGATGAGGAGAGGAAAGGAGAGGAGAGGAGACCAAACCATGACCCAGTGGAGTGACAGAGGCCTGTCAGGTGATCATGTTTCCGGACCCCGGCAGCCTCGGCCTATAACAGCATAACTAAGATGTGACCTAACGATTAGACGACCCCCTCAGTGTGATAATTTGTCTGTCTATGACAGTAACTGGAACTACTGAATTAGTAACAATAAGCTTTTTCAAAGAGGTAGGTTTTGAGTCTGATCTTAAAAGTAGCGATGGAGTCAGCCTCCCGTACCTGGACAGGGAGCTGGTTCCATAGCAGGAATGGAGGGAGGGAGCTGACCCCCAGGTAATGGTACAATTATGATGGGTGTAAGGGACGCAGCCAACATGAGCCAGGTCCGGATGGCCCTGATAAAAATCCCATAGTCCATCATCAAGGATATGGTGCCGAGGGACCCACGCCCGTTCTTCAGGACCATACCCATCCCAGTCAACCAGGAACTGCAGGCCATGTCCATGTTCCCGGACATCCAAGATCTGTCGCACCGTGTAGGCTGGGGCGGCATTAATCACAAGGGAGGGAGGTGGGGGATTGGATATTGGGACTGGATCTGATTCGGAGACCGGCTTCAACAAAGACAGGAAGGTGGGGTGTATCTTGAGAGACGAGGAATGCTTGAGACTTATGGCAGAAGGGCACAAAATCCTGTCCACCCCAACAGGCTTAATGAACTTTGGAGCCAACCTCCAGCCGAAGGGGAAGATCCTTTGAGGACAACCAATCCTTTTGACGAGGATGACAGGGTGGAGCTGGGGACCTGCGCCGATTTGCCGGCCTCTGAGTCTGTAGGGAAGAGCGTAGGAAAGCAGCATGGACCTGCCGCCAAATGTTTCTGTAACACCGCAAGTTAGCTTGTAGAGAGCACAGCTACCTTGTCCTCTTGGAAGTCAAATGAAGGAGGCTGGTAACCAAGTGAAGCCATAAATGGAGACATTCCTGTGGACGTCAAAATGAGAGAGTTGTGTGCATACTCCACCCGTGGCAAAAACGGACTCCAGGAGGTAGGATGACAAGCCAAGACACACTGCAAAGCACTCTCAAGGGACCTGTTTTTTCCCCTCTCAGATTGGCCATTTGACTAGGGGTGGTATCTAGATGATAGACTAGCTGTAGAACCCAGAGCACTGCAGAATGCCTTCCAAACTTGAGGGGAACCAGGGCCCCCGGTCTGAGACGATGTGGCTGGGGAACCCATTGAGGCAGATAACCCGTCTCAGCTGCAGAAGGACATTTGGGTAGTGAGATGAAGTGTACCACCTTGGAAAAGCGGTAAATCATGGTGCGGATGGTGGTGTTGCCATCAGAGGGAGGTAGTCTCATAACAAAATCCACGGCTATATGCAACCAAGGGCAACGAGGAATCAGAAGGGGATTGGGGAGACCGGCCAGAGGTCTGCTGGATGACTTCCCTTGGGCACGCCCAGGACAAAGAACTTGCCGTCCTGCTGCATGGATGGCCACCAGAACCGCTGCTGCAGGAACCGAAGGGTCCGAGCCATGCCTGGGTGACAGGTTGACTTGGCAAGAGTGGCCCCATTGAAAAACGTCAGAATGGGCTGATTCAGGAATGAAAAGTCAATTATGGGGCATCTGTGCCCTTTGAACATTTTTCTCGGATCAATCAGGAGGCTGCGCCCACAATACAGGAAGGAAACGGGATAGGACTGGGATCTGAGCTGGAGGGTTCCGGAGAGAGCAGCTGGGACAAGGCATCAGGCCTTATGTTCTGCAAGCCAGGTCAGTAGGTGAGCGTGAAGTTGAATCATCCTAGGAAGATTGGCCATCGTGCTTGCCACAAGTTCCTGTGCTTGGCATTACGGTGGTAAGCGAGGTTCATGTGGTCAGTCCAGAGAACAAATGGCTGGACTAGTCCCTCTAGCCCAGGGGTGGGCAAATCCAGTCCTCGAGGGCCGTATCCAAGCCAGACTTTCTGTCCTACAGGTAAACAGTTTCACCTGGGGTTCCATTTACCTTGGTGAAAGTGGTTTCTCCCTGGTAGGATGCAAAGCCTGGCTGGGTTCCAGCCTTCATGGATTGGACTTGCCCATCAGAGGAGGTCAAATCCAGTCCTCGAGGGCTGAATTCAAGCCGGGATTTACATCCTACCAGGCAGGAAATGCACAGGGCAGGAAATGCACAGGGAACAGACGCGGCCCTCCAGGACACAGGAGCAGCCCTCCAGGAAACAGGGAGCAGGAGTGGCCCTCCAGGAAACGCAGAACATTAACACACGACGAGGGAGATGAACAAACAACCTCACAAGACAACCAGTCACCCACACGGGATGAACAGACACCCCAGCACTGACAGGCAGGCAGACCTGCTTAAATAGGCAGCAAGATGTAAATTGCCTACAGGTGCGCCTGCCCGCAGTGCCAGCTGCCACCAATTGTGCTCCATTCTACCCCCTGCAGGACAAAGACAGACACAACCCAGAACCCCAACATTTCTCCTCCTCCCTGACTGGTTCTGTGTGGATATCGGGGTGGTACAGTTCTGGTGTGGAGGTTATTGGACTCATTTAAAACAAGTTTTTTGTCAGGGAGGCCCTCAGTGTATTGGCACTGCAGAGATTAAGTGTACTGTCAAAGCCTCCAATACACAACACTTGCATAGGTATTGCATCCACTCCAGTTCAAACTTCATGCGTGTCTAATTTATTGTAATAATGCTGCCATTTGGTGGGAAATGGACATGGATCACAAATAGAGTAATCGCCAGTACTGAGGTCCCATTAAGAAATAAGATTTAAAAAGTGGAAAAGAACACCTGTACAAGGAGTCTCAACAGTTGGAATGTGAATACAATTTAAATTTGACAAAGTAAATTGCAAAATAAACACAAATGATGGAATAAAAAACAGAAATTGATTCTCTGGTCAAAAATAATGGCTGCTGCAAAGGAATTACAGAAAGCATGGGGCCAAAGGAAAAAGAGTGACCCTAACCTGCTTCGACATACCCACCATACAATGGAATGCTATTGGCACCCCCAGCCCCTCGGCAGTGTCCAATAGTGGAACTATCAGGAATAGTTGGCATAAATGCTGTTCAACCAGCTGATGCTGAAGCAGCTAAATCTAAGTTGCTGGTAAACGCTCCTGATAATGCATTGAAGTGAATGACAGGATTGTAGACCCCAATTGAAAAATTCAGAAGAAAATCATGAACAGAACACTGGAGGAGTCCACATCACAATTAGAGGATGCTTTAAGAAAGATAGATAAAAAATGAAGGAAGATATGAAAAGAAAGAGAGCAGTAGATACTGTATGAGACTGCAGACATGAGTGACTGAAAACGGGGGCGAGAAGCACATCTGCTATCACACTCCAGCTGCAACACCACAGATATCAACAGAGGAGCTGATGACACTTCCTGATAATGCTGCAGAAGCAAAAGAACACAGACTGAGACCAAAAATGAGAACTGTAATGTTAGCCAGTGATGAATATACTGAACCAGATAATGATATATCTATCTCTCGAAGCAGGTACAGAAGACAATACTGAGGACTCCAAGGATACATGCCTCAGTCCTGATGATTTAGACCCCGCCTTAAAACAGAAGGTTACCCTTAAAGGTATCCTAAGGACACACCCCACAGCACATCACATGATCACTAAAGGGTGCTCACAAGTTAGACCTCCAGTTTCACCTGATCATTCCACGAAATAATACACAACTGTGAGATCTCCTAGCTTCATGGCACCCCTCACGGAAACAAATTCAGGAGGAAAAGATAACAGAATTGTGTACAAACCCTGGAAAATGGCAGACATGATGACCTTACTGGGTAAACTGCCCCAACTAAAAGAAGGTAGAGCACCTTGGATCGAGCAGTAGAAGACCTAACCATGCACCTGATTATAACTGTGGGTGACATGAGAGCACGAGTGGCTGCAGCGTCCTCACCCTGCACCTTAAATAGTGCAGGCACTGGCTGGCTAAAGGATGAAGAACCATTTGACAGAGCTCAAGTTGCCTGGAATGATGCACAAAGAGCTGAATTCCCAGTTCATGTGATCAGCCAAACATTCTCTAGAATATATTCAAAAGAGGGAGAGGAACCCGAAGGATTTTTGAGCAGAGCAGAAGATCAGTGGACAGATAAAACGGGAATAAATCCAAAAGGACAGGAAGTGATGTTCCGGCAGGCTGTGATGGCTCGGCTTCCTTCAGATGTCAAAGCTAAAGTGGATGGGGTTCCAGGCCTAATGAATATGTCATAAATTATTAGAAAACATACGTGACTCATTATCAGAGAGAACACCTGAATAAAATTGTAAAACAGGGTAAGGAGAAAAAAGATCTGAAATGACAGTTGTTGAAACAGCAATTGGGAAATGTGCAGGCTAAACTAAATCAAACAAAACAAAAACCTACATAAAAAATATGATGAAAAAGGGAGATGAAACTCTGATTGAGCTCTGAACACTAACTGCCTCCACAGCTCCCTCCTTAGCCATTTGTCATAATGCAACAGTCGGCTCCACACATGCATCCACCACCTCTCAAACAACAGTATTGGTCATCAGCCTGTGGCAGAGATGGTCGTGGTCGAGGAAGATGAATGGGATATAACAGACAGCAAGTCCCATTCCATTGTCTACTGTCATTTGCCAACTAGGTCACTGGGCCAGCAAGTGCCCCTATAAACTGGACAAAAATAGACAATGCCCCCTCAATAACCACAGGCCAACCACAGTAAAAGGCTCCAAATACCTGCTGTACCACAAAGGTGGCAAGGAGAATATCACCAATGAGGAGACCTAGGAACCCAGAAAGAAGGTGCAGCACAAGAACCAAGAGTGAGCATGATATTAAATGGCAAAATCGTTCCCTTTATGATCGACACTGGTCCCCGTTTTACTACACTTAATGGACACGTTTCTGCCGCAGACTTATCAGAAACAGCAGCAGTTGTCGGACTTGTGGGATTCTCGGGACAGTTTGACCCACTCGTTTCTCTATTCTCAAAACTGTCCCATAAACCAAATTAGGAGCTCCTATCCTTTGCTCCCCTACTGGACTTGTGACATTACCCAATGGAGTCTCGTACAATCTATTGACCAAAATTAATAAATTCTGAAGTAGTAAAGAAAGAATACAATACATGCTCTGTTGGAGAGTTGTCTGTCATCTCGTCTCATCTCGTCTTCTTCCGCTTTATACCTTTCGGGTTCACGGGGAGTGTACACAGAGAGTTATGGATATTACCAATTTAAATTTACAATACAATTTGGGGGTGACACAAAAATGAGTTTTAATTCCATAAAATAATGAGAAAACAAACTTTGTTTTCCCAGACACATCAGAAAATAAATAATTCACCACAAAACAGAAGAAAAACTATCAATGAGTATGTGGCCATGTTGTCCATGTTGTTTTGCTATCACTTTAAATACCACATATCACTTTTTTACGTTCTGACCAGAAGGGAGTTCATTCACAAATTCAACCACTAGAGGGTAGACTTTATCCAAAGACCATTGGCTAATAAAAACAAATAAAAATACATAAATATTGTTTTTACAAATACAGCAAAAAAATCAAAACTATGAACCCAATGACCTACTGGGATGCATATCTATTTCTCCTCATTCTTAACTCTCCCTTGCCATATTTATTCTTCTACTTCTTTACCCAGCTTTCCAACAGCAGGACCGAGTGGGCCCTCCTGCTTTTGGAAAGCTGGGTAAAGAATGAGATTGGAATTGAAAATTAGAATTCTCAAACCTACTCGTTCAGTCTTCACATCATGATGGGGGGGCTGGATAGAGGAGAGGAGAGGAGAGGAAGCCATGACACAGTGGGGTGACAGAGGCCTGTCAGGTATTTCTATACATTACCATTAGACTTTTTTGTAAATCTTTGTGGACAAATAATGCTTGGTGGCATAGGTATGGCAACAAGGCATGAAAGGATGGGGAGCCCTCTGTGGTTGTGTTTATGGAACATCGCTGTGAATCCTGGTAAAACTGAATTACTAGAATACCCATCCATCGGCTATCTTTTGGCCGCTAGTCACCTACATGGTCACAATATTTCAGTTACCTTGAGGAGTGGGTTGGATGACCAGAATATTGTCAAATAACAGTGAGGTTTTGTCTAGCGACTTCCTGTTTTACTTTAAAAAGTAACTTTCCTTCCATTTCAGGTTATTTGGTCTTCCTTCATGTGTCACCTGCATCATTGTCCTCCCTGATTGTTTTCACCTGTTCTGCAATGCCTTCATGTACTATATACAGTCGGGCTTCCCTTGTTCATTTCCTGCACTGCAGCTTTACTTTCAAGTCTGTTTCAGGCCACAGCTATATTTGCCATTATTTGACCCATTTTTTGCAATCAGAACACCTTATGCGTTATGATTGTATTTTTTGTAATTATTTTATTTTTATTAGAACCATAGTTCCTCTATTTCCACAGCCATTTTTGCCTCCTTTGGACGTGAATTTTGTAGAGCTTCCATTTTGAGTGAATTTCCTGTTTTAAATTTTTGGTAATGAGTTTGGTTGTCCTTAGGTCTGGAGCATTTTTGGTTCATAGTTTAATCTTAAGCAAGAAGCTTCTGGTCAAACTTGCTCGATTTGCTACGAACGTAATGAAATAATATACAGTAGCTGTCAGCTGAAGAAAGCAAAGAAGTTGCTGGACACACACTGTGCATGGACAGCAACACTGAAAAGTCTTAGGTTTCTGTAAAAGATTAAAGGGTGTCCATAGTGATCCCTCAGGGAATGGCTGTGCGAGCATTGTAACCAACCCTGGGAAATCTAACAGTATCCGTGTCTTACAAAGGAGCAGAACTTCCCCATCCTTGATGAGTTGATTCCCAATGAGTCAGTGGTTGTCAACCCAAATTGGCACTAGCTGGGTTGACCATCAATCCATGCTGGTTGAATTACTGAAAGAGAGTCTTTGGGTGTGTCAAGTGTTTAGTACTGGGGTTAATGTTTTATGGACATCCTATTGGTGAATGGACACTTGGTGATGTCCACAGATGAGGTCCACTTTGAAAAAGATCTTAAATATGGGGTACATAATGTTCTGATGTGGTAGCATCGTCCAGTTGGTGGTAATCCCGACATAAACACAGCCCAACTGTGGGAAGCATGTGATGGTGGGAAAAAAAAGGAATGAGCTGCTTTGCCAGTAATTAAACCCCAGCTGAACTACTGATCGGCAAAACACTGGTTGACCTGACAAGTGCCAAAAGTGCATATGGGGCTGCCATTAACTGCCTCTTGGGGGACAGTCAGTAAGCCAGGACATCGAGTTCTTTTGCTCCTCTGCACACCATTGTTGCACAGAAAGTGGTACCACTATGGACCACTACTAAGCAGCCCTGGGATTCTCCATCCCTTTGTCACTACAATGTGGTCCGCAGTGCTTGGGCTTGGATCCGGGCCTGTGAAAACACACGTGGATATCATGTAGTGTTTGCAATATTATCACCTAAAGCAAACTGCAGTTTAGTCTTTGTCAAATAGGCTGAGATGGAAAACTCATTATTCCATACAAATGTGTATAATAGTGTTAGTTGATTGGGAATTTCATGAAAAACCTCAGCCTTAAATAGCATACATGCTGCCTGGCTACTCCTGTGCTGGCATGTTCCACTTTTCCTCTGCTTCATGCTTGTGTTCTCATCATGCCAAGCAGAGTCAATTACGACTGTACGTTAAAGTGAGACATGCCTGTTCATAAATGTGAGAGTTTGTGATATTTTCAGAAGACAATGGGTGAATGTTACTGTGTATGTTTAGGTGAACAGAACTGGGTGCTCTCCGGGGCCTGGCACTATGGCCCTGTTGTGCTGCATGCTCGTCCTGTGAAATTGCCTCTGCTGGGACCAGGACAACTGTGACCAAGATACACAGAACCCTTCACAGGTTTTAACAAGCCATGTGAAGAGGAGACATACTCGTATATTTATTGAGTGTTTGCCCATTCTTGGAAAACTTTTAGTTGGTTGTCTTAATTACTACAAAGACATGTTTTCTGTTATACTGTATTTTGAAACACAATGTTTCGTATTTTTCTATTCCTGGTCCCACTCCATTTTGAGTTCCATATAGAAATGTCGTGCCCTGATTAAATATGAACAAAAAAAACACCCACTATATATATATTTTAAAATTTCATTTATTTAACAGTCACTGAAAAATGAGATTCATCCTCTTAAAAAAGAAACAACAAAACATATATATTTTTAAGAAACTATTATACAATATTCATAATATATAGATTTTATACAAAATAAAAGTCAGTAAAAGGAGCAAAGAGACATCTTAAAAAAACAGGAAAAGAAATTCAGGAGAGAATTGAGAGTTGACAACTATCACAATTAGAACTGACAAAGACCAAGCTCTTTTAAAATGAAACATCATAAAATTAGACATATATAACTCTCTGATAACAAGGTGTTGCTAAATGTTTGTGTCATTGATTTTAACAACTATTTAACTGGGGCTCATTTGCTTGGAAATTCCACACTAAGATTAGCTAAAATTAGTGTTGCAATGAGGCCCTTAAAAAAGGAATTTACCTTAATAATGGGTCTAATAACTGATTAAGTAAAATCAATGTTGCAAAAAGGCCCTGAAAATAAAGGAATTTACCTTAATCTATGTTTTCTCTGTGCAATATACTTGATATAGAACAAAAACCGATTCTCTTCGAGGGAGAATGGGGTTGTCTCTTTTTTGCTCTCTCAAGGCCAGCCCTTACTCACAAACCCAGAAAAACCTGAGCAGAGCACATTTGGGAGAGATGCAAACCACCAGAATATTTGAAGGTCATACTGCACAACCAGGACCATTTCAATTTTGAATTTAATTCTTCCATCCCATATGGAGTTTTCGACAACATCAACATCAGTTGTTAGAAGTTCAACAATACAACAATTACAAGACAACAGAAGAAATACACAGAAGTATGTAGATAACTGTGTGGCATTGCAAGTGGTCAACACAGACTAGTGCTGCACAGATTGAAAAATTTGTCTCCTTGAGTCTTTTTCTTTGCATCAATTTGAGTATGAGCACACAAGATATGGCAACAGGAACACAAAAAATCCTCAAAAAATTCACAAGTTTTCAAACACCACCAACCAAAGAATATTGATGATCAATCCAGCTCTAGTAATATTCTATCATTGTCCATCCTCCCCCCTTGTTGAGCAAGGCAGCAGCAGAGTGACTGGGGGTAATCACAGCTTTATCTTGCTTTTTCTTGGCACATTTGTTTGGGCCAAATTGTGACCAATGTGACATGGGAGAGCATTGCCTTGGATTCACAATAACGATGCGCTGCTGCAGCATAACTTTGGAGATTAAAACAAACTGAATTTTAATTGTCACATTAATGATGACATAAAAAGGTCACATTGTCTCTACTGGGCGGCAGAGAGAATGACTTTTAGAAACAAGAATGAGGGAGAGAGATTTTTTGAGAGTTCAGGTGAAACAAAGTCATACAAAGTCTCCAAATTGCTAGCCAGTTAAGAGAGAACGCATTTGTTGATGGGATGTTCTAGCTAATGGCAGAAACGATCAAAGAAATAATCTAATGTTAGTTAAATGCTGATGCGCGATATTGTAATTCGTTGAAAAAAACTCAGTATGAACTTTACAAAGCATCCAGTGACTGCCTGAGCTGTTCTTTGAACACAATGCACTGCAGGAGAGGACCCTCACTTCCATTGAGACTTCAGTTCTCATCTTTTATGAGTTGTTAGAACATTACCTGAGAGATTGTCATCGCAGTGTAGTTAAGATAATCATCTATTGTGACATCAACTAGACCTCAATGGGGAGGGATATTAAAAGACAGCAGGGTAAAGACAACAAAAAGAGACAGAAATATTAGTTCTAGAATGTCAGGAATGTAACAATTGAGCACAGTGATTAATGGATAGTTAAGTTGTTTCAGAAGCTATATTTTTTTTCTTGGGACTTAGCCAGAGACCCAACTCTGAGAGTTATGGGTTTGCTGTGGGCCAGGAATGCCAGTCATTCCCATGCCCATTGTCACACCCATGCCCATACTCATGCTGATGCCAACTCCTTGGGCTAAGCAGCAATCAAAGTTAAAGTCCAGGTCTTCACCAGAGTCCATTATATCATGGAGAAGAATGGACTCCACATCACAGTCCAAGCTGCCATGAAACATGTCAATATCCAGGTCAGCAGGTAGCCTCTCGTGGAGATGAGATTGGTGGCAGCTATGGTAGTTGCTGGAAATAGTGCCATTCCCCAAACCCTGGCCATGATTGTATGGTCCATTAGTCATGCCCTGGAGTTGTGGTCCATGACAATGGTTGTAGCGAGGGTGTGGAGCAGTTGCCACATGACAGGAGTCCGGTGGCATGCCAAGCATACCTGCTGGGTTAGGAGGGAGGGTGGTAGAAGCTGGGAGGTGGGCATATGATAGAGGGCTATACAGGTAAGGAGCTTTTTGGATATAGGTGTGCAGCTGATTCTCATTACCACGTGGTGTCAAGGATACCGGATGGGGTTGTGTGTGGTTATGACTGAGATTGTGGCCATTATGAGGGAGGCTGTGAGGTGCGTTGTGACTGGCTATATTGTTGTGATTGTGAGTGTGGCTATGAGTTCTGTTGTGGCTATGAGTCGAACTGTGACTAGGAGGTCTGTTTTGGCTGCAGTCATTGTTGTTGCCAGGTTGTTGGCTGTGGAAGTTTGAGCCTACACCTTTACTAGGTTGACCCATTAGGGAATGGCTTTCCCTCTTTTTTTCCAGCATCATGACCTTGGAAACATATTGCTGCCTAGCCGATCCACCTGTAAGCAGACTCTGAAGGGCATTGGTACTGGAATATGCCTGCATGGTTCCAGAGAAGCTGGTTGGCTTGCTCTCCTGAATGGTTTGCATGGTTGAATGATGGCATATTATTCCCAAGCCTGTTGCACTGTATCCACCTGAACTGTACTGGTAATGGGTTGGTTGCTTTTGTCTTCCCACAGATGGATGCTGTTGCTGTTGTTGTTGAGGTGGCTGATGGTGATGATAACGATCCTCCCTTAGATGTTCATCTAAACTGATTGTGGCAGTTAGATTGGCCAATTGAGGCAGCTGCTCCAAGGGAGGGCAGTTTTTCCCTGCCCCCATAACTGGAGACTGGGCACTACTGGGTGAGGGATAGAGCTGTGGGGAGGTGGAACAGGAAAGGCCACCTTCTTCTGGTTCCTCTGGTTCTCCCTCTGCAAGGATTGGTGACAGACGACCACTCAGAGTAGAGGCTGATGAACTTGTCCTCGAATGAAGGTCAGACCATGTTTCAAACTCTCCATCTGTTGCAGATGGGCCTCCAGATCCTGGAAAGCCTTTCCGTGGTGAACTGTTATCATCAGGAGAGTCCTGAAGTCCCACTACAGCAGACCCTTGTCCTAAAACTGGTCTGCCAACCCTTTTGCCTCTAATGCGACCTTTGCTTTTTAGGTATTTGGTGTTGTTGTCCATGGACACTGCACGGCGGCGTGGGACCTTGCCCATCTTTCCCCCATCTGGGTTCAGCATCCACCAAGAACTTTTCCCTGTTCCCTCATTCTGCACTCGGATAAAACGTGTGTGGAGAGATAGATTGTGTCGAATGGAGTTCTGCAAAAATGTAGGAAAGATAAACATAATGGAAGATTATTTAAATAAATCGTAGATGTTAAAATAACTTGCTTTACAATAATGAAAACAGATGTAATAGTCAACAATGCTGACAAACATATTTATAACCACAATTATCACAACTTCTTAGATGATAACAAAAGAAGGTGTATAATTAAGGAAAGAAGCTGGGCATATAGTAAAGCCCTCTCAAACAAACAGTGATTTTGTGCTCTAAATGAATTTAGTTTGATTAGATTTGATATAAAACTCAACTGCACCACACTGTAGTTAGTGTCAGCTAAAAATGTAAAATTAAGAGTATAATCAAAACATTAACAAACAAGTATGATAGACAGCTCCAACCTGCACCAAGAAAGACCATGTCATCCTCTACTAATCTAAAACAGCACAAATACTCCCACTGACTGAAGGAAACTGCTGTGGTTTTGTGTACTGTATTTGAGTAGGAGTGGCTCAGCCACAGCCTGTTTCTTTACTCCCATGATTTAAATAGGAAGGGACGCTCCACAGATTAAGCTAGGAGCAAGAAAGGCTAATAGATGTATCCAATCCATAAGCACTGCCTCTATCCCTTGGTGCATCTTTGACAACCTACTTTCCTCTCAATTGTCAGTGAGTAGTTGTTACTGCGGTAAACTTTTTCAGATTCACAAATTTCTTTTATGCAAGCTACTTTCCACTTGTGTCAGTCTCATACATCCTATCTACCCTTTTTATATACTCTTTGTTGTGCAAAAGTAATTTTAATGCTCAAACAGAAAAATATCAAATAAAAAGGACCTCTTCTAGATTTGGAATACACCGGTACAATAGATTATCTTAGATTGATGTGCACTTAGACCTTCAACATATCTATTATATTGGAGATTATTTGTATTTAGGTCAAAGTGTGTGGAATAGAAACAAATAAATCAAAACTGGCAGAAACTAAAAGGTTGAACTGCATTCAGGTGATCTGTGAATGCATCCTTGGGTTGTCTACAGCTAAGGGTTACCATGGTGACTAAGTAAACCTACAGAAGAAGTATATCATATTATGTTCAGAGTCAAGAGAGTGAGAGGGAGAAAGATACAGACAGATTGGGGGATGGGGAAAGATGCGATGGGAGGTGATTCTTTGATGCTGGTGCTTCAGCACTAAACAATCTTTCATCTCGGCAGTGCATGTCCACAGGGGATGCCTACTCCCTGCTTCTGACTGTTCCTCTATGTGCCACACCAACTCCCTGTCCCTGGACAGATCATCCAACTATCTTGCTATTCAAAACTGACCTAATCATGTTCTGCACATGCCTAAATTAAAACATATATAAGCTCCCATGTCATTTCATGATGACTAAAAAATAGAACATCCTTGAAACCGCTGAAGCTCATGCTCTACCTCTTTGTAACCTATCTGCTCCAAATCATGATTTAGCCCCATTGAAGAGCAGCCCCATTGAACTTGGTGGGATTTGTCACGATCCCAAACCCTCTTTATTTGATGAATCCACCTGCCAGAGAGATTTGAGAGAATCTGGACACAAATCTCGAATGCACAAGCTATAGGTTTCCTGTTGTGTAGTTGTTCACCATATTACTTTGTCATTATTTTAATGATAACTGTCTCTGTGGGTGGGTGGCTGTGGATTTTCAACATCAAAAAATGGCTGCGACTGCAGATGGAGCCATTGTGGGTGTGGTTGCATCCTCCTGTTTAGTCAGGGGCAATTTGGCCAATGTATGTTCCTCATGCCCCTAAAACAAGCAGTCACTGCTAATCCCCTACCATGCTTGAATAATCCCAAACAATCCTGGGCTAATCCCAATCTGATTCCAAGGCACTCCCAGTTAGGTCTCTCACATAGAACCATGCCAGGTCAACATGGACACAGTAGGCTTTAGGATATGCTAGGAATCAATTGTAGTGTGGAATAACACACTTTGACACATGTGAGATAGGAACACAGTAAAATCTAAGATAAAATGTAGTAATTATATAATATACAAGACAAATCCACAAAAGATGTTTTCCTATGCTGAATTGTCTCTCATGAATTGGCATTCCTTCAGATGACATTCTCTGTGTGGGTGTGTGCTTATAAGCATATTAAAATCATTGTCATTTTCCAGAAACTTGAGATGACTGATCCCAAATTCTGACCCTACTATCTGAATGCTGCATCTGATATTGAGACTTGTTATATCAGGTAACACTATTTTTGATCTTCTATTGTCCAATTTTGATGAGTCCGTGCCAGTTTTAGCCTGATGTTGTTGTTCTTAGCTGACAGGAGTGGCACCGAGAGTGGTCTTGTTATGCATTCAGAGAAGGTCGTCTAATCATTAGGTCACATCTTAGCTATGCTGCTATAGGCCGAGGCTGCTGGGGTCCAGAAACATGATCACCTGACAGGCCTCTGTCACCCCACTGGGTCATGGTCTCCTTTCCTTTTCTCTCCTCCTCACCATGTAGACCAGCAATGTTATTTCTTGTGTAGTTTTCTGCTCCCCCCGTAAAAGACGCTATATAAATAAAGATTGATTTGATTTGATTTAAGTATCCACAAAGGAGTGGATTTCAGGTCGTATTTGGTCAATAGAAGGAGCTCTGTTAACTTTGGATTGAGAAACTATAATATGGGTGATTGTAGACACCAATTCCTGTAAAACTTTTTTAATTGATCTGAGACAAACATAGGCATAGTTATGGTGAAAATATTGAACTAGGATTAGAGGTTTGTTTTTGGTTTTTTCCCCCAAACCTTCCAGATCACATCACTCCACTTTGGCTGACCACAAAATGGAAGAAGGTCCCATGTTTGGAACACATTGCCCATAATAGTAAATAATGTGAGAGCAAAAGTTGGTTTTCATGAATCTACACTTTTACATGCATGTTTGGGGTTTGAATTATGTTCATATGTCAAAGCACCTCAATCAATCAATCAATCAATCAATCAATCTTTAATCAATCAATCAATCTTTATTTCCTGTGACCCCATTAATACAGGGAAGATTTTGCCATCCCAATAAAGATTTTGCCATTCATTCATTTGAGACAACTGGCACACCAGTCCCATTTAAGAGAAGATATAATAATAGCTAATATGATTAAAGATCTTATTTTAAAAGCATGCAAGCTATCAGGCTGTATACCTTCGCATTGCCACAACAAAATATTTATTGTACATATTTGAAAAATTTCATCATAAGGCAGTATTTTCAATGCCTCCATCAAGTTTATTTTACTCTGCATACTGTCCTTGAGGGCTGGCTTTGCAACATTTTTGCCCCTAAAGGTTTAATAGAATAAAACTGAAAAGTTTATTATGTATTAAATATTCATTATATGGAAATTCTCCGTTTGTGAGGCAGACAGTTGAAGCCCACGGAAACATGCAATGACAGAGAGAAACCCACACATTGCCTGGGTACAGGAAGCTGTTTCTTATTCAAAACATGCTCCTTTAATACAATGGGCCCAGTAGAAACAGCTATAAATAATGAATGCACTGATAAAAGGCCCTACAAAGAGACAGACTTTGTGCCAAGTCCCATAATACTGAAAATAAACAAGTTACCAGTAGTAATGTGACTTCTTCTTTTCTCATTAGAGGTATCCACAGTTAATATTAATATTAACTGTTCTTGCACTAAAATCACAATGAAATCAAGCAAAGGGAGTTTATTTTGCCATCAAATATTAGTATATTTGTTTTCATTTTTTTTATTATTAATATTTTGGGGGGTTATAATAAAGTCAATTAAGGGTAAATCCGGTTGTTGACATTGTGGGAAATCAGCCTGGGTTTATCTCTCTGTAAGGCCTAAAAATCCTGCAGGCAAATTTAGTTATCTAGGCAAGATAACAAGCTACAGAGTTTTCCTCATTCCCAGATTAACTGTATATCCTCTTTTGGAATAAATTATGTGCTACATTTTGTTAACAAGACATAAATTAACTCAATGGAATTTTTTTTAAAAGGAAAGCCAATGTCTGTGAATTTGGTATAAAAGCGTTTTGTGTCAAAGCTGCGGGCGATCACGCCCGTGTGTCTTCGCTAACTCCGTGCACCTGGGGCGAATCAGTAATCAGGAGCCTTTATAGTTCCCTGCCTATGCCGCCTCCCTGCGCTACGCCGCCTCCCTGCCAGATGGTCCTCTGTGTTCCACATGACTCTCCAGTGTTTTCCTGCCTGCCTCTTTTCCTGGTTCCGACCCTGCCTGCTCCTGACGACTCTGTTGTGCCTGTTCCCCGGAACATCCTGTCTGCCTTCGGTTCCTGATAATAAAGCTGTGTTCCACCGAACTCTGGTGTCACTCTTGGGTTCTTGTCTGCTGCCTGACATTTTTGCTAAATATATGGAGCTATATATAGACTTTGTTGTTGACATATCATTAGAGGTCTTCAAGAAGACCTTGGAAAAATAATCATACCAATTGATAGCTCTACAGCAACTCTTCCCTTCCCCTGTGCTTTTTATATATAACTACTATCAGCAAAGTATTAAGTTGTACAAAGGAGGTTGCCGAGACAGAAGACTTTTTTAATTCATGACTGTTGGGGTACACCACAGATGTCATTGCTGTTTAGCAAGATGAATATATGGTGCACCTATTATAATCATTCCTGGTCAAGCAATGTCGGAATCAGGGTCTACATAATTGATATTTTTAACATCGGTATCATTCCTGACATACGAGTATGTCGGTATGAGTCTACAAAATATTAAAAAAGGCGCTACAGGATTTGTCACTTGTTTGATGCTTTACAGTCTCATCAAGCTTGATTTTTTGGTCATTAAAGAGACAGAGAATCAGCTTGAAATTCAGTGACTTATTGAGTTTTTGAGGGACCGATCTGCCTTTGTATTCCTTTATCTCAGTTAATATGTAACTGTGACAGACCATGCATACTTAAGGGCTATGGAGTAAACACAATCAATTTATAGTAAAATAAAACCATGTTTTACTCGGCAAACCACTTGCAAGTTCCCCACTCGGAAGTGGAAGTGTTAGGAGTTCTCCCTGGTGTTTCCCCTCTCTTCCTCCCCCCGTCAGTCTTTCCCCTGTTTGTCTATGTCCAGACTGGATGGGGCTGCTTCCCAGTTCACACATATCAGATCTACACACCTGCTACTTATCCCAATCTTCAGACAATCTTCTTCACCTGCCTGCTTTTTTAAAAGACTGGTCCACACTTCCATCTTTGCCAACTCGTTGTTATTCCCTCAGTGGTAACATCTCAACTGAAAAAGTCTTCAAGACGTGTGTGTTTGCTTATTCCTGTTCTCGTGCCTTGTGCTCACGGTGCCTATTCTTTGTTTGAAGCTCTTGCCTGATCCTGCAGGTCTCGTCCAGCTTGTTTCATCCTGTGGACGTTTTCTATTTTATGATTTGTGGGTTTTCCACTGCCAATCTTCAGCAAATAAGCTAGCTACACCCGATTAAGTTGTGTCTGTGTCTGCCTTTGGGGCTCAACTCATGTCTGCAGATCATAATAGGAAATTGTTCATTTTCAAAACAAACTGGATATTAAAGAGAACAAGTTCTATTGAGGGAATCGTTTTATTGGCTTCAGTGTTTTAACTGTGCTGACTGGCAATTGTGTAGGTGCACTCGGGGTGTAGCGGGAGGTGGAGCCTATTTAGATTGGCACTGTAGATGTATTGCAAATAAGGGGTGCCTTCAAAATGCCCTATATTTACACAATCCTCTTTTTTCCCACAAAAGAACCTACTTGGGGTGTTTTCTGCTCACTCACAGAGAATAAATCAGTCAAATTAGTTGATTTTGTAAGAATAAAAGAAATGAGTGTGAAACTAAGGTCTGTGAGTCTGTGATAAACTGCAAAAATGAGCCAATCAAATGATTCAAACCACCTCAAGGGTAAAAGAGCCATTATCACCTCCACAGTAGTGGCCACTACTACAGTGGAGTCCAAGACACATTGCAGTTCTTGTTGGCAAAGAGATAAACCTGGGACACGTGCATTAGGCTCAGTGTACCAATGTGAGGTCTCAATGGACCAGCAGCATGTGAAACTGCTAATTCACACATATGGTTTAAAGGGGAAAAGTCAATATCGTTTGGCTTGTTTTTACCATGGCAGGGGTTTTAATGTATAAAAATGTAATTTGCCCCTAAAAGAATATGAAACATCTGTACCTACATAGTACTACACTTATTGACTTTTTTCATTACAAAACAATATATTTTGCAGGAAGAATCATCAATTTTCACAATTATTGTTGGATTTGCCCACTTTAGAAAACTATAATGTATAATACAATGCTTTGGTTGACTTGAGTTTAGCATGATAAATGACTGGCTTGTTTCTCTTGCTAATTTTTGTAAGTTTGTGTTGAAAAAGTTAACATGCTTGGCTAACAGTCTTACATGCTTAGTGTCAAGATGATGCCACGGTGTGATAAGTTTGGGCTCATTGTCATTCCCTCTTACCACTTTGCAAATAGCACAGTGATTTATACTATAGTAGCATTGTAATGCTTGATGTTTACTATGTTGTCTCTGTTTTTTCAAGTAAGAAGTTAACTATATGAATCTTCCAATATTTTCAATTTCAGACCAAATATGCAGCAACATTGCAAAGTAAGTAATAAAGAATACAGGCTTGAATGATTCTATCTAGTTCAAAGACCTTCCAACAATAACTTAGCCAAGATAGCTATATCCCTTATTCTAATTGCCACATATGGACTGGTTAAATTCAAATGAGCATTCCCCAGACAGTCGTCTGAGTTTGTAATGTTGCGTACAAGAGCACCATGACAAAAAGGTTTAAAATAGAAAGCATGTACGAGTGTATCTGGTGATCGCAGATCAATAAAGATGGTAGGGGATTCCTTCTTGATTGAACTGTAATTACATCCAATGGCTTAAAAACCACAAGTCATACCCATCTTGGAGTAGAGGGAAACGTTGGTGCTGGGTCCAGAAAAGAGGTCTAACTCAGTCTCGGTGGGAAAAAAATTGATGCAGATTAGTGGAACATCTGAAACCCAGCTAAGGGATCAGAAAATCTGTTTGCATGATGCCAGAGACAGCTGAGTGTTTCCGGTGGGAGCCACTATCTGGGCATCACTTCTGACACCCACACCAGAACGCAGGAGCCTCAAAATAGACATGTGCATGTAAAGGAGCACGTGATTATGTTATCACATTGGGTGTGGTTTTTCCAACAAGCACCTGCTAGGTAGGCCGACCTCATGCATCCCACTGGGAATTCACACAACAGGTGTTTGGGCTGGGCCACCTGTGGGGCTGGCCTCCTGCTCACACTTCACACCTCATCTCAGGAGCAAACCAACATTTTCCCATTGGGTCTGCCATGCTTTTCTAAAAGCATGCTTATATAGCTGATTTTACAAAATCTGTAAAATAGAAGCATGCAATAAGACATGTACCAGTCATTGTGCATTTACTATGTGAGTGACCGCATGTTTATATTTGTGTGCTAGTTCATTTATTACTCAAGACAGTGTGGATTCTATTATATTGACACCTTTCTCTGCTCTACACAAAGAATGTTTGGCTCATAAAATCATTCATATTCAGAATGCATATAATATCATTCATAACAATGCTAATCCATTTTTCCACATTTAAAGGTCACAGTTTTATTTCATTTCCCCAGTGCACATACCATACAAAATTCAACCCTTGAATTACTTTCACTTTACAGTAGAAAGAAGAATTACCATGTTCCAAATAATGCAAAAACAACAAAACTAGCTTTTTTAAATAGAGGAAAGTATGCATCCACATGACTTTTGCATCACACATTTTCACTGTTATCTCCCCACACATACCAGGTCAAGCATGCACACCTACAAACATACTACTCACCCTGTTATACATACAAGGCATACAAGTGCCAACGTATTGCAAAGCCTGGCACAACGGGTACGCTCATTACTGCAATGCCAAGCTACCAGTTGCTAAGGAGACCTGTGGGAGAGGGAGGGATCCTTGTTGTTGCTATAGCAGCCAGTTTGCTCCCTGCCAATTCTCTCCCTTAGGGAAAAATGAGCCAAGAGGTGGGGGATGAAGTGGGTAGGAGTAGGGGACAGCAATTTAATAGGGCTATGTGGAGCAGTGGAACTTCATTAGTCATCATTGTATTCTGCACCAACCACAGTTTCCCACGAATGCAACACTATAGCTGATAGACTTCCATTTACTCTCAAATAGCTCACAAACACCCACTTATTTGCATACCTATCCAGAGAAAAAGATGAAAAACGGCATCCATAGATTGAAGAGCAAGGAACTGGAGGTAAGGGGTGTGTTAAGATGGCAGAGGTGGATGAAAAATAAAAAGAGGAGGAGGGAACAAAGGAGAATATTGGATTTTAAATGAAGAATGTAGAAGGCATGTGAACAACATACATTTGCAGACTGCTGAGATATTTGAGATATTACTTTCTGCAACCTTATGGTGCTACTTAACGATGACCTTCAGCTGTCCGCAGATCATAAATATTGCCAGATTCAAACACAAAAAAACATGGTTTATACATTTTGACTTATATATCTTCACAAAGGTTCAGTTGATATGGCTTCAACAGGTAAAGGCTCCATTATCATTTTCCTATCTATAAAAATGGGAAAAAAATACATTGTACAAAATTAAACAATATTTGATGCAGATACCAAAGCAATCAATCACAAGCATATATTGTTGTTATTTATGCGCCTCAATAGAAGAAAGCAATGATTTGTTCAATAATCAAAGATGACAAAATGCCTAACATTCAAAATATATCTTGCCTTTTAAGTATTCCATAATGCTAAAAGTATATCCAAATGTAATGGTGAAAAAAAAAAAAATCAAAGTTCTGTCTATGTACCAAGCAAGAGATTTGTGAAAACTAGTAACAAAAGAACCATTGTAGGGGTTTATATATCAACTGCTTATGCTCCTGGCTGCATCTAATTCCAAGTACTATTGTAAAATATGGACAAGGAGGAATAATGATTTGATCTGAATGAACTCAGCATGGTTATAGACAAACGTTAAAAATATATCAATCTGAACCCAAACTTCCAAAGGTCTTGAATCTATTGTGTAATCATAGCGATAGATTCCAGAGTGAAAGGGAGACATGAAGGGGATGAAAACTCACAGGATTTAGCCCTCCTCCTCCTTTCACTGAAACAAAAAGCACCCAATTAATTCAGCTTTAGTTGGGGTCTTAAATGTGTTCTGCGTGTGTATAGGGAGGGGGTAAAACATATGCCCAACCCATGGGGGGGTAAATTGCAATATAGGGACAAGGCAGGGTGAAGTAAATTTGGGCAGGGTGTGCTGGAGATGGGATAAAGCAGCATGGATGCGACCTTTTAAGAACCTTCTAAAAACGACTCTACTTTTCTTTCTCTCTCTCTCTCTCGCTATCTATCACTCGCACACACACACACACACACACACCATGTGGCACATGCCTGCATGCTGATGCACAGATTATTTGCCAGTCACTGACCCATTGTCCTTTGCTACACCTCGCTGACTTGCATTGACAGACATTTTCAGGTATATAAATCACTCAGACAAGCTTCCACTTTGTAGCCACTTGTACTAATACCTCACACAGTCTCTTTTCTAGCCTTGCAGATCCTTCAATGACAGGACCTAGAGATCAGAGGAGTGAGACCATAGGTTACGCAAGATTATTATCCCACCATACATCTTGAAGAATTAAGAATAAAGTACTGTACATCTTAATCTTAAAGACAAACCCTGCCTACTATAAAGATAAATACAGGGGCATAGAATTGCAGACAAAGAGGTACACATTTACAGGGTTTCTAAAAACCAATTAAATGCCAATTTCTTTATGCTGGGAGTTACTGAATGTGTGCCAAATATGCTGTTGTGTTCCTTGAGGTAATTTGCAGTGGTGACATTACAAATGTTGGTACATAGAAAGTGATAGAAAAGCTTCTCCACAAGACTCCCAATGCCACATATGGAGGCCATGTACAGAGCACCAGTGTGTAAAGGCACACGAATCCAAGCCTACACAAAAGCATCTCATTAGAGGAGTGAGATGCCTAATTTATAACCTCTCCTTGGCTGTCAGGTCTCTGCATGGATCAGTTTAATTATGGTGCAAAACCATTGCACTAGGTTGGAATGGGAAAAGTGTTCTTCATTGTCATTTTTCACAATTATCAAAACGTTGAAAATCTATGCCTTAAGGATTTACATATATTAACATATATTTATTATATATTAACATATATATATATTAACTAACCCTAACCCTAACATATAAAATAACATAAATGAAGGTGCTGTTACATTGATTGAATTTTTCTGAATAGTTAACATTGGTGACATCCACAATGATGTGAGTACTTGAGCACAAATTTTAGCAACATAAACTAGAATATGTTGAATTTTGTTTTTCAGTGTATTATTTTGCATTATTTTGTTTGCTGTTTGCAGTAGGATTTTAATATATATTTTTTGCCCTTTTCACAGAAACAGAGATAAAATGATTTGTGTTTTGCCAATGACATATTTCCTTGCATGTTTTTTTTTCGAAAATGCTGCATGCTTGTCTTTTTAATACTCCATGTTTGATCACTTAAATGTGAGTCATTCTTAGTGTATTAATTTTGGTCCCACCTTGATTAAGCACAATTATCAGCTCAAAGAAGCTTTCCCATATGAACAATCCTTCTTTGTTCCAGCAGTGTAATTATCTGTAGTAATAAATGATATGGTGGAGTTTTTCTGTATTTGTGTTGAGTTGTCATTGTCACTACATCACAGTCTAGTGGCATCATTATAGAGAGATGTGTCACGTTATTACCTTGGCAGCCTGTGCCCATCCATTACGGAATAATTCCTGGAGACAGATGTGCATGAGCTGAAGTACTTTACAGTAAGAGCATGACACCGTGCATGTGCGTGTCACAGAAATACACATCCATCAGCAGGGTTGCATGACTAATTACATGTGAAAAAGTGCTACACTTCATTATGTTCTCGATATACTGTATGTTTGTGTGTCTGTGTTAGACAGCACTCTTGGAACGGGGCAGTAGTATTCCTGCATGAGTGCGACTGTCATTGGGTTTTATTCTGGCTGGCAGTATGGCAGGATGAGAGAATCATTAGTGGACATGTAGCACAAGTAAGAGGGAGAGAGAGAGCAGAATGGAGTCAACAAGCAAAGGGGAGATAAAGGCAGCGGCTGCGTGAGTCTAGCAGTGCGTCTTAATATCCGCCTTGAGAGCATTACACACAACGCAGTGCACTTTCTTCCCAGTCACGCAATCACCCCACCACAACCATCCCTCCACTGCCATTTCCTCCTCAGTCACTTGCTTTCCAGCCACCCTACTCCCTTGGCACTCCTGTATTTCCTTCTGACCCTGTGTCCCTGCTTGCATATTCCAGACCTTACCCCCACGTTAGCATGCCACATTGCAGATTTTCCTTTCTCCATCTCTGAATTTAGCTTTGCATCTGCTCGCGTCATTCCATTTCATCCCATCGCTCTCATCTTCACTCACTCTGCTCCTTGCACAGCATTATTGCAAGTTGACCGACTCTTCATCGTGAGCAACATGAAACAACTGTATTACATCAGTGCAACATGAGCTGTTTTTACTTGCACAACTTGCAGCACTCCATGAAAGCCCCTTTGTCTCAATATATTTGGCATCAACCAGTGTTTCTCCATTCATGACTTACACTTGTTTCTTGATGTGATTGATCCTAACAATTTCACTTATGACTGATAGTCATGCTATTCTGAATGCCAGAAACAACACATCTGATATCTAACTAACAACAGACCCTTATACAGATAACTCGGCTCATTCTCCACCTTCTCATTAGATTTACAGGTTACAGGAATGCATCTTTCTTATGGACCTATTAGACAAGTATAACATTTGGGAACCCGGGTTTGGCACCAGTTGAGAGCATAGCTTAGCATTATAGGGTGGCTGGATGCCAGGGACTGCTAAAATGGGTAGGGTAAATTACCAATGCCCAGCTGTGTAAAAAAGCCCTCTTGGATCACTTAACTTGTGAAGCCTTGTTTATGTAGGAACACACAATTCAGAAATACACAACTCGACCTCCCCATAGTCCTTACACATGCAATTTGGCCAATTTGCAGTAATTCAGGGATCTTTATTCAGAAGCTGTTATTACACTCAGTTAATAACTAAATATGTGTTTGTATGTATGTATGTATGTATGTATGTAGAGGCTGATTAGGCTTTTTGGGTGAATGTATACACACTACTGTTCACTAATTTGGTTTTAGGTCTTTGGGGTTTAGCACATCTTAATAATGCTGAACAACAAATGTGCATGTGTATGAGTGCAGGTACTGAATGAATGTGTGTGTGCATCTGTGTGTATGAAAGAGTGCATGGCTTTGAAAGTGCAATATGAGTGCCCTAATGGATGCACACTTGAGCTGAAGTGTGCAGAGTGACAGAAGTAAAGCCAAGTCTGGCTTCCATTCCTGCTTGGAGCCCATTTTATCTGCTCTCTTCTGTTATAGTGCTCATCTTTTCCCTGACTTCTCTCTCTGTATCTTTCTGTTTCTCTATTTATTTCATTTTTCATACACCTATATTGACTAAGCTAGGCTCCCCATCTCCACTTTCTCTTTATCTTGTTTCTGAGAATAAGGTGAGATCACTGGCAGGTCTGTGGATTTTCTACTTGTCTTTCTCCTCCCCCTGATGTGCAGCGAAGAGAAAAAAACTAAGAGAAGATGACATGTAACCACCAGTGGTCTTGACCTTTATCAAGCTCCAGCACTGGCAACAATGTGAATGAGACATTATGGATATAACTGAGCATTATTAACCCTTGCTAACTTACAAATGTGGCACTGTTTGGTTTGAAAATAGAGCCGGATAGTAACCATTTCCATGGTGGCCTCAGGTGGCACTAAGAGATGAGCTCGAGTTAAATTATATAACTGGAAATAATGTTAATGCACCCTGAGTCATGTCACTTTGAGAAAGGAAAAAAATGTAAAAGAGGAGAGCAGCCTTCTAGCTGTAATTGTTTAACTGTGATTTTTCCCTTGTTGACCATCAGCTTCCCAGATATATACTGTATGTCACTGCCATGTCTGTCTGGAATTTATATTTCATTATAAAGCTCCACCACAATGCTTTTGAAATGATGTGTGAGCCTATGAGAGAAAACTGTACTTACAAGGGCCAGGTGTCAACTCCAAAGGTTGCAGTGTCCGTTAACTTTTTTCCATTTTATCCCAGAATGTGCCTGTTTGGTGCACATGGATGCGTTAGCATCTTTCTACTAGTCAGGCAATGAGACAATTCCCCGAGTGGCATTTACAGAGAAGAAAGAGCCATTTATCACTTTAGATTTGGAATAATAAAACTCTGTGAGTGTGTGTGTGTGTGTGTGTGTGTGTGTGTGTGTGTGTGTGCGCGCGCATGTGTGAGGAGGCACATTAAAGTCACATTAAAGGAAGAAGAGAAAATGAGCAAGGGAAAGGAAGAAATGAGTGATAAAATGGTGACTTTGATTTTCATTTCCAATCAGCTTCTGCATTCAGACCACTCATGTTTGGCACAATAAGCACCAGAACCAGTGTCCTGACCCAGATTCATGCCAGTGACATACAAAATCCAGTTGTGGAGGGAAGAATTTCTGTAACCTCCCCACATATGCTGACTCCCACACAGATTTGCTCACACATGGTTAGTTTTACATACAATTGCATATGCTCAAGCAAAACAACATCTATTCCCCTTTCAAGAACATTTCCTCTCACCCAGATTTAAGCTAGCAGACATGACAACGCAACTGGGTTCTTTGTGTGGGTGTAACGATGCCCTGTTTGCCAAAATTGTTTGATTAATATTGATGATAAAAGCAATGAAGGGGTATTACAGACATTTCATGTTTCCATTTACAGGCATACTTTGAAAAACCAAAACAAATCCATTGCCCTTCTAGGAAGCAGCCACACAGCTCCATGACTAATGAAGCTTGCTGGGAAGGACCTTTTATGTTTTTTCATTGAATAAATGAACAAATATAATTTCACATCCATCATCTTTTTTTTAATCACAAATAAATGTTAGTCTTATGCTAACATATTATCCAAGGTAATTTTCTCTGTCAACTGGACTGTGCTTCTTCTCTTTGAAGATGTTTCACCTTCTATCCAGAAGGCTTCTTCAGTTATAGCCAATGGAAGATATAGCCAATGAAGAGAAACATTGAATTAGGAAATAGGGCCACTATGACTTGTGGGAAGTGAATTTTGTGGCCTGGAGAGAAATATAGCTCAGAGCACTTCATATTGTGGCAAGAGAAAGAAGCATCTGTATTCTATGTTGAAAGTCCCTATCAAGTTACAATGGCTTCTTTTGAAATATTCATGTACATGTATGACAAGATCAGGACATCACATTGCTTTTTCAGCGAGGATTCACCGAATGGACTAAATGAAAACCATTAATCAGTGTAAATTATGAAGTATTATGTTAGCCCAATATGAAGTCTAAGTGTGAAACAATTACATCGTCTTCAAACCAAAAAAGATATAAGTCATTAATTCAGCATATTTACGGGTGTAAGCAATCTAATGTCTTTTGTTAAAATTAGACAACAGAAAATCTGGTTAATTCATATAATCAAATATTGAATTAATATTACATTAAAACGTATGAAGATTGAAAGATATCACTGTTATTTCATGTGTTTTAATATAAACATCTATTATCAAAAATCTCTTTTTTCCCCGAATGAATACAGATTATTTTATATTCTGTTCCTACCATAGTGGACACACGCCACTGTAGTACAATTACAAATAGTCAAATGTTGTTGTTTTTTTTACATTATCAATGTCATGTTGATTATCTGGTCAAAAATACGTCTTAATATTTCTGAAAAGATAATTATTATGATGTAAGTACTACTTACGTATATAGCCTATAAAACCTGAGGCCACATCACCCAACTCAACTGTAAGCTACTAGAAGAAAATATATTATAAACTCTTATCAGTATTAATAAAGACAACAAGGAACACTAAAAACAGCTATCTGGAAAAAACCTACCCCAAAGATTACCAGTGTATGCTTTGCATTTAATCAGATATATGACATACAACTTTAGCTAGTAATAAATCCCATAGCATGGCTACTGAGGGAGTATAGTACTAACTTAGGAGAGGCTAGCCTACAGCTAGTAAGAGGTGAATACTGTAAAGATAGAACAGAGAAGAGGAGTACCAGTCTTGTAGTGCCAGAGAAAAAGACAAAATCGACCCAGCATGACTGAAACCAATTAAGATGGAATCAGGGTGAAATCTCCGCTGCCTCGATAATGAGGCTCATCTGAATTATTAACGAGAGCTATTCCCCAGGGACCCGGGCTCCCACTGAGCCCATCAACAAGCCCCCCATATGCCCACCTGCACACAGATGCAAAAAGAAGAGAAATGCATTCAAAATCACACATACACGCATCACAATTTTTCAACATTGAGCATCCAAGCCAAAACAATGGACTCTGCAAATACGGCAGAGGCTAACCTAACACATTTAATTTACACTGAAGAGTATATCCAGAGGAAAATATATCATTTGATATGCACACCACGTTTCTCTATAGCAAGGATAGATCAACCACTGCCATCAGATCAGGACCAGACGTGTCTCTGTGCTGCAATAAGCTACACTTGAGTACAACATTAAACTCCATTTAAAATCAACAAATGTCCCATTTTACACCATGCCTTCTGGTGAGTCAATCCTCTCCATATGACTTAATCCACTGATCGGATTTATGTAATAACAATGAGCATATCCCTAACTGCACAAAACTGGAAAATGGGCATGCCCTTTCTGAGCAAGTTATTAGATGAGAAATCTATTGAATATTAGTAATTATCTCATGAAATACTATTAAATCTGTGGTGAAGGATCTTTAATATTTTGTCAACATGTGGAAGACATATAGGTTTTACAAGATAAGGTCCAAGTTACAGGAAATATTGTGAACAGAATGTTACTGGAGGCTAGCAAACCAGGAAAACTTTTATTTCTAGTTTATTGAACTATGTGTATTGTGGCGTCATGCCTAGATCTCACTTAGTGTCCAACAGCATCATTGGGACATATTGACTCCTCAAACAGAAGAAGCTCTGCTTTGTTAAAATTTGTCCTCCAAAAGTTCAAAAACTGTTGTCTTTAAATAAGATAGGATGTGTTCTAATAAATCTGGCACTGGCCTCACACTTCAGGTAGTTCTCTTTCCCATAAATCTCCATGACATCAAACCATCAAACTTAAACAGCCTGGGAGAGAAACAACACACACACACACACACACACACACACAGCAATCCTCAGGCCTTCACCAAACAGTACCACACCTTCATATGAGCCAATCGCTGCAAGTCAGTTTAGAAAAATAAATCAGACACTGAGAAACAGCACCATAGAAATTTGCTCCCAGTCAGCCATCTCCTCTTCTAAAAAGTAGTTCACCCCACCCAAGAACAGAGTGTTCCTCCAACGTTGGTTTTGAGGAGGCGCGAGTGTGTGCGTGTGTGTTGTGTGTTTTATGTAAATACATACGTGTGCAGTTGTCAAAGAATGACAATTTTGTCTGTACATCACTATACTTTTTCAGTTTGGAGAGGAAAAAAGAATAAAAGGATCATTTGATATCAAATTAATGTTCCAAAATCACTTTTTAAAAGTAAATGTAGATTTGGTGGTAACAGAATAATTATTGGATGGCTTTCACCCCTCAGTTCTGCTCAAAATGTAACCATTAGAATTGAGAGGAGACTCACTGTCATCCTATTATCTATGTGCTAATGTGAGATTTCACCAAAATAAGAGGAGGCATACTACTTAAGGCAGTCTGGATTACTGACGGATGACCACGAATGCTCAAATTCCTAAATCCAATATTCACTTGCGAGAGAGAGAGAATGAAAAAAAAAATCCTCACCTCAGTTAGCTCCTTCCCACAAAGCATAAAGGTATATAAATATACAGATTTTTTTTTTCTGAGTGAATACAAAGAGTGAGTAGGCAAAATGATTATAGGCAAGATAAAACAGTTGTCTCATAGGTGAAATCATATAACCGTAATGCCAAAGTAAAATAACCCTAACCCTCTACTAATTTGCAGAGCATGGGCATAGTAAGGAACTAATAAAAAAACATATGCCTAAAAGCTCCAAAAGAGAATACCAGTGAAACTGGTGGCATTCGTCTTAGCAAGACGAATGATAAAGTATGAATCAACGATATGAGCCAAGGCTCCTGCCCAATCTCTTCAAACCCTACACCCCATAATCGTCAGGCAACATGATCGTGTGTTTCTATTCACACAGAATCAGGAAGTAGCTCATAACATGGTCATGGTTGCTAAGTCTCTGAACACATTCCGTGAGACACAGAGATTTCTCTCATGTCTGACAAATGTGTGTATTCCCTGGGTAATGTACATAGTGACAAGATTACAAAAACCTGTCTCTTTATCTATATATTATTTAGCTAAATTGATATAATTCAGTGTTGTAAGAAACTCAAAAATAAGACCACTACAAAACATCCTGCCACCTTTCTGTCTCCCTAAACTCTCTCTGTCTTAATTCTGAACCTTGTGAACTTTTGCCCTGCTGCCCCACACAGGCTGATACATCAAGTTACTTTATAAATAGCAGCCTAGTAACTTTATATGAAAATGTCTGGGTGTCTGCCTGGCACACTGGAACCAGGTGGTAACTTGGCATCCAGCTATCAGAAAAGTCTCAAAGCACAGAGGCACATCTGAATGTATCACAAATAATGCACAAAATATTTGATTTAGATATCACATATGATGGAATAACATGCAGTAGACTCCTTTTAAAGACAATACTACCATATGGTGCAGTACAGCACAGTACCAGAACACTGGCAATATCAAAGTCGATAAGATTTTGGGCAGCTTTGGGGCAACTGTCACACCAATTTCCCTTGAAATCCCACTAACAAATGCATTACACTGTCAAAAGGGAGACCATGCACCATTTGCTGCAGCGACATTCTGTCAGGCCAGTCAGTGGGCTCAAAGATGAGTCCTACAATGGAAGACTGCACCCCTGCTCTTGCCCCGTAAAGACACCCACAACACAACCACACAGCCCCGATGCTTTGTTGCCTGACCATGTGACTCTCCTTCAGACAAATATGCTCCCATAGACGCTTGCATTCATATAAGCACCATCAATGCAACCATGCATCCTGGGTTTTAAGTAACTTATAGTTTTCTATCTTGCAGTCTCTTAGTAAAAGAGCACTTGTAAGTAATGAGCACTGAATGCACCACTAATCTGTACTGAGGTGGTTGGCTGGCACTTTAGTGGAAAGGGTAATCAGTTCACAAATAAACAATTCTTTGTAACCTTTTCTTACTCTGTAGGTGATTAGGAGGGCACCACCTAAGAATATATCAGCCTTCCTAGAGGTAAGGTACCAGGTATTATAAGAGGTTTTGTGGTTTAGACGTGCTGCTTTAAATCCTTAGATAATTCAGTCTCCTATAAGAGATATGGTGTATGTCATGCAGGTCAACACTGTTAGATCTGAAGTTATGAGGGTATGCTTTCATTCAAATTCTGTTCCAGAAGACAACTCACCCAGACAGGTCAGAATGGTTCATGATATTATGGCTGCTTTAAATAACCTACAGTATTTAATGCCCCATCAGTACCTGGAATGTGCCCTGCATCCATGGCCTGGGACAGTCTGACACTGTTGACCCACTCCTAATTTGCAGTTTCATAAATAGCAGACTGAGACTTACGTACTTAAGGGGGGGAAATAGCCCCTGTGTTTTTATGGCTCTTGCTGCAAGTGCAAAGCTAATGAGACAAGGTTTACCAAGAGACACACCTCACCATGGTTAACTTTAATGGGACAGGATTACTGCGGCAGTCAGGTGCTTGTGATTAAGTCTGGGGCAAAAGAGGACACTCGGTGATAGAGGTTGTGAAAAAATATAAAATAACTAATTAACATTTTTGACTGCAGATAACACTCTGGGGGCTTTCTGGATAGTTCAAAATTAGTAAAAGTACTCCAATATATAATAATGTTTTACATTTCAAAATACACAATTTGTAAATTTGATGTGTTCTTGTTATTGGGTTGATATGACTGCAACTGTTGTTGCCAGATCCTATTACAGATATCCTGATTATAAAAGATATAGACACAGAGCAGTGCAGGTCAAATGAGATATACAGGCTCAGCCTTCAAAACTGCCACGTAAATGAGGCAAAATTAAATAGTACAAATTTAACATTTAGGGTCTAAAGGACTCAGCGGCTACAGTACACCATCAGGAGTTGCACTACTGCCCTTTAGCCCCTTCCCCTCTGTCTTCAGATGGTTGTAATGAATAGAAAGATCAACTTGGGAGAGGCGGCTGACATGGGCAGATGTCCAGGAGGTTACTCTGGGCCATCAGCCAGACAAAAAAACGGTTGCATAGTGTGGTAGGTTAGGAGCACCCCATAAATATTTACGCCATGGTTAACTGACATGTGAACATATGGGGGGGTCCACAATGAAAGGATTGCAACGCTGCTGAGTTAAGCATTATTGTGTGTAAATTAAGATCTATTACATTCTCACAAAATTGATCCATTAACGACACCAATGAACTAAGTCGCGATCACGCACGGCACCATTCACGCATTACAAAAACATAATTGCATAGTGTATCAGCAAGAATCTCAGCAGCATGCTGGGTAAGAATAATATCACATTTCCCCACTTGACTCTCTGATTTTTGAATCCATGTAAATCATTCCAGCCTATATGTTTGAATTCTTACCTTCCAGCCAGCTGAACTGTTACTGTCGCCCTTATCCTTGAAATAGGGCACATAACGGACCATCCAGTCATAAATTTGTGACAGCGTCAATCTTTTTTCTGGGCTGCTCTCAATAGCGCGGGTAATTAAATCCGCGTAGGACTGGTTTCCCCACGCGTTCCGCCGGGAGGATTTGCCTTTGCGCAGCGGTCCGGTGACATCGAGCGGCGCGCCAGCCAAGCATGGGTGCATCGCGCCTGTGGGTGCCGGGGAGCCGGCTGGATGCTTAGGTTCTCGCGGCATACCGCCCACGATTCCCGCTCTGCACGCAGGGACGTCCTCTGGTTCCACCTTGATGTTGGCGAGTGGAAGGATGACCTCGTGTCCGCCGGGGAAATCCTCCGGGCAAGGCGGCAGCGGCCAGGTGCACGAGCGAGGCCGGCTTCGCGGCTCGAAATCCGAATCACCCTGATGAGCGTCTAATTCGTCGTCCTCCATCATCAACATTCAACATTCAACCTCCAACGGAGAACGGGGTGAATCAAACGAAGAGCATTGGAGGGAAACTGCCTACAGGATCGATGTTGTGGTCAATTAAAATCACGTGAAATTGACGTTGACAATCATATAGTCCACATCAATAACAGGGAACTTAGAGGAGTAGAAGACTAATGTTAAATAGAAACCAAATCACACATCTCAAGCAATATAATTAATATTTCTTCGTCCATTTTACCTGGAGTCGAACATATCAGCTGATGATTGAAATGATTCCTACTCGATCACACATCACCTCAGTGAGTCAATCTTAAACTCGCAACAAGTCATGTTGGCTTCCCAATGCAGCTGTAGCAACAGATGCTATTTCTGATAAAGAGAAATATTTGCAAATCCTGATCCTCCACAAGACAGCGAGAAGAGCAGAGGTGGTGGGAAAGGGGGCAGAACCTTCACCAGGGCTGATCAGAGAGCGTCGACTGAGGCGATAATGCGTGATTACCGTGAATGATTCAATCTTCCAGTCTGCCCGGATTAAGCTGGCAGGACACATTTATTCCATCAAGCCCGGACAGCAGCCAAATGTTATCTATCTATCTATCTATCTATCTATCTATCTATCTATCTATCTATCTATCTATCTATCTATCTATCTATCTATCTATCTATCTATCTATCTATCTATCTATCTATCTATCTATCTATCTTTATCCATCCATCCATCATCTATCTCTATTTATCCATCCATCCATCCATCCATCCGAAAAAAATCACATACTTCAGAAAGAAAATTTCTCTCCATGTTTCAGGTTGATGAAACCAGCTTTTACCACTCTCCCTCTCTCGTCCACCTCGCTTTCTCTCTCTCTTCTTCTCTCTGTTTCATATCATGTCTCACACATGTTCTCATTTACTTACAACCCGTTCCGTGGATTTGAATCGAAGATGAGGCACCGGCGCTGTGGAGATGCGGGTTAGGGTTGGAGTGTGCTGACGTAATCGATGGCAGACTGATGATCACTTCTGTAAAAGCCCTAAACTCTCTATTCAGATTAAAAACTAAAACTCTTGATCATTCTGTGACATCGCTCTGCTCGCCTGCGCCGTCGACGGCATTAGATCACTGATGGGGAAAATGTCTATCAACTTGTTTAATATCTTGATAAAATTGTGTACAGTTCGTACGTGCACGTACGTGTCGTCCTCCTGGTAAACATTATTTTCGAGGGTTTCGCCTACACTGATAATTTGTGGACCTTGTGGCATTTGTCTGTCCATTTGTTCCCGGGACAAAACATCCACAGGAATTTCATTTACTTATGGGACACATTTTCCCCACCCACTTCTGGGACATCTCTCCTCAATTCACCAACTCACAGACCCTTTGTGACATCATGATACTGGTCAAATTATTCATGTGCCCCTACTGCCCAGTGAGATAAGAATGAAAAGAATATGGTGCAAACCACAAGAGAACCCTTGGAAGATCATTGTCAGTCACCTTGCTTGGTTTTCCTCACTTTTCCAACCACACTCTTCAACAAACATACAGCCTCCCAGTGAAGGAGAGGGCTCTGATCCAAGGGTTAGGGTTCGGTTAGGGTTAGAGGGTTAGGGTCAGGGTCAGGTTAGGGTTAGAGTATGTTTTGAGACTTCCTGCAATAAGCAAGAGCCAATTTCCTGTGGTATTTTTGCACCTGCAGATCATCATTATGTTCCTAAGCAGCAATTACAGCCGTAATAAGAATCTTTAGTGTGGCTATTTTTCCAGCGAACAGTTGTCTCACTTGATGGTTTCTACAACGTCCTTTTGTGTAGAAAAATATGCTCAGTAAAGTGAAGCTTTGTCATAATTCTATTTGTATTTAAGGCCTAGGAGGGCCAAATGTGTCAAAGATAAAATTCAGTGCTTTATCAAATTCAAACACATTAAGCATTCTGTAAAACTGACATCGGGAATGCAAAAAAGCATCCTGTATATTTATATTAATCAAATGATCAGTAAACTAAAAAAAGACTGAAGACAATATAATTATAGTAGCAAACATTTTTGGAGGCTTAAATTGCTGTTTGTAAAACAAGACATGTTAATCAAAAATTTGTAAATAGTTGAATAAGATTTTTGTTCAATGATTTTTTTATGATGAAACCAAGTTTGTTCTTGAAACCAAAACTGCACTCGTGTACCATCATCAACCCCTAGTTGTGCACACCCTAACCCTAACCATGATCCTAACCCTAACCCCTAACCATGATCCTAACCCTAACCCTCTAACCCTAACCCTGATCCTAACCCTAACCCCTAACCATGATCCTAACCCTAACCCTCTAACCCTAACCCTGATCCTAACCCTAACCCCTAACCATGATCCTAACCCTAACCCTCTAACCCTAACCCTGATCCTAACCCTAACCCCTAACCATGATCCTAACCCTAACCCTCTAACCCTAACCATGATCCTAACCCTAACCCTCTAACCCTAACCCCTAACACTAACCCCTAACCATGATCCTAACCCTAACCCTCTAACCCTAACCCCTAACCATGATCCTAACCCTAACCCTAACCATGATCCTAACCCTCTAACCCTAACCATGATCCTAACCCTAACCCTCTAACCCTAACCCCTAACCATGATCCTAACCCTAACCCTCTAACCCTAACCCCTAACCATGATCCTAACCCTAACCCTCTAACCCCTAACCATGATCCTAACTCTAACCCTCTAACCCTCACCCCTAACCATGATCCTAACCCTAACCCCTAACCATGATCCTAACCCTAAGCCCTAACCATGATCCTAATTCTAATCCTCTAACCCTAACCCCTAACCATGATCCTAACCCTAACCCTAACCATGATCCTAACCCTAACCCTCTAACCATGATCCTAACCCTCTAATCCTAACCATGATCCTAACCATGATCCTAACCCTAACCCTCTAACCCTAACCTCTAACCATGATCCTAACCCTAACCCTCTAACCCTAACCCCTAACCATGATCCTAACCCTAATCATGATCCTAACCCTCTAACCCTAACCCCTAACCATGATCCTAACCCTAACCATGATCCTAACACTCTAACCCTAACCTCTAACAATGATCCTAACCCTAACCCCTAACCATGATCCTAACCCTAACCCCTAACCCTTAACCATGATCCTAACCCCTAACACTAACCCTAACCCTAACCCCAACCAGCAATACTGTTTCTAGAGCTAAGGCATGCAGAATACCACACTGTCATGGGTTTGGCAACAAGTAAAACTATTCAGGGTTAGGGTTAGGGGTTAGGGCAGCACAGCGTAGCCTAAGGTAAAATGGTCTGTGTCCCTTATATATATATATATATAAAATTCACTTCAAGATGTAACATCTGCTTTTAGTTCTGAGAGCCAGCTGAACAAATACTTGTTGGAACACAAGCATCTTCTTTGGTGCCGCATCTTGACAGGAACTTGGATTTTAGAAGGTTTAACTCTTTGCCAAGTTTCATTGAAGTATGAAAAAGTCATTGTCCAATGCGCCAACATTGAATAGTTATAGCATACAACACCTCACAGAATATTAAAACATTCAAAAATTTCTATTCAAGGTTGGAGGAAAGGTATGTGGATACAATACTGTCTCACCTTTCTGCCTCAGCAAGCTCACAAGATTTAATGAGCAGCTGGCGCAACATGCAGTCATCTGTCCCTTAAGCTCGTCCATCAGACATGACTGTGGTCATTTCACTCATCAAATCCATCAAATCCATCTTCAGGTAGCATTATTATTAGAGGCACTCCTGTTATTACTATAAATAACAGGATGTGCATTTGTTATTTCAGTCTACATCACAGATGTTGAGACACTAAGAGGCCATTTTGAGACTCTACAAGTAGAGAGAATGTCAGACATCTGTAGGGCTTTCAAGGATAATAGTTCCACCTTGAGTTCCCTTGAAAGAGGGTTAGGGTTAGCAGTAGAAATGAGGAGACTAGAGGGCGAATTGGTGCTTTTGTTGAAAGGTTTTCACAGGTCTACTTCACATTAAGCAATTGAAAAGGCTAATTTGAGATGGGGAGGACAGATGTACAGATCTCAGATTAGTTTATTTCCATGGCAACCACACCTCCTGTAAATGATCCATGGGACGCTTACAGCCGCGGACCACCGAGACAAGAGTACGAGGGCCCCCTAGTGGCGGAACATATTTTAGCTCCTCTAGCAATAATAAATGCTAGCAGTTGCTGAATAAAATACGTTAATTTTACTTGAAAATACATCATTCTATTACTTGTGTCACACAACAGTATTACCTGGATGTAAAATTAAATAACATATTGAATCTTTATTAAAATGTTCACAATGGTTGCAACTAATGACTTTCATTTATTCCCAATACATTTATTCATAAACAGTTTTTCTTGGCCTCCTGTCTCTGGCCCCTTTTACCAAACATCTTAAAGCTTGGTTATTGAATATTCGATTTCCCTACGGGGATGAATAAAGTGAATCTTGAAAGCCTGTATATTTGTTTAACTTATTATGGTACCAATTGCAATTTATTACAATTTACAATTACAATTTCTAAAGAGTACTTGCATACATGTATCTCACTGTCGAATTGTTACAACTACTCCCTCTTCATTAATATTTTTGCTACCTATATATATTTTATTGTTCTTGTTTTTCCTTATTTTCTGTCCTATTGTGTTTTTGAGAACACTTTCCCTTGTTACTGTTGCTTTGATGTTATCATTATTGATTTCATAATCTTATGTTGTTAACAACCTGCCGAAGGGACTAAAGACAGAAATTAGTTAATATGTGTTGTCCCGATTTCAAAGAAATAAACTCTAATATGGCAGATGGAAACATTTTGCCAAAAATGGTATTTAATAATAAATTGATGCAACTAATCTTTAAAAAGCCATGTTGAAAACAAGAAAGGTCATAACATGAGAAAACCAACTGACCATGTCATCGCTCAATGCTGAACCATAGTTCAACATGAGACAATTGTAAATCTGACAGTTGTATTCAGATGCTCAAAACATCTTTCAATGTCTTTGTTTACTTGGATCAATCTTCTCCAGGTGAACCAGGGGTTTCAGTTGCTCAGCAAAGCTGCGCATGTCCTCTGACACAGTGTCTTGGCCTGCAGGAGCCAACACACTCAGTTCTACAAGGTATGAAGAAGACACGCGCTCCGTGTTCTCCGTGTTCCCTGGTACCAGGATGCGCGACACCCTGCTCACTAAAACCTTCATCGCACCTTTGCGAAAAATATACCCACCGGCCACGAACTCATGGTCCATGCGGAAACCCATTTCATTTAGAAAATCTGGCAGGCTATGAGAGGCAGCCACGTCAACACAGTTGCGCACAAGGGTGTGGCGGCTCTTGTCTCCCACTTCAGGTTGGCCTACGTATCGCAAGTGCCATGGAGATGTGGGGTGAGACAGCGAGCGGCGGGCACGGAGAATAAAAGGGTTCCCTTGTTGGCCTTTGAGTACATAAACGAGTTCGTGATCAGTAAAGTTTTCTGGTTCCATGTTGTCACACAAACCTCGAAGGCGATGCAAAAGACTCTCCATGGCCTGGTCTAAGACACTTCCTGAAAAATAGAAGGCAAACACATGTATCAGTATATGCAAATGCTGTGGGAAAATTCTTCATTCAGTAGACAAAGCATAATGCACGTTTCATTTTTATTTAATTTCATTAATATTAAGTAAATGTGTGTGTGGGGGGGGGGGGGGGGGGAGGGAGAGGGAGAGGGAGAGAGAGAGAGAGAGACTGCACAGGTTTAAGTTCATAAAAAACATCTGTAATTAGCATCACTGATTTATGGGTTCAGTTCTGATAATTTTGTTGATGCAGAAATTAATGTTGAAGAACGGGGAATCAGGGTGTACACACGGCTATTACAAAGTGATAGTATCAAACAAGATGCCTTAAATATCAAATTGAAAGGAGCTACAAAGAATCTAAATTGTATTGGTTTTGATATTCTTCAGAACACTCCACCCTGGTATGCATCGTATGGTCGATTTATTGTGAATGGTACACACTATATTTACTATGGCGATTAATTTGTAATCCCTGAAAGTACACCTGCCCCACTATAGGACACAATTTGGCAGGTAATGACCGAGAGTTATTAAGAATAATACCGGCGATACTTTTAGTTGGACATTTACAATTGTATTGGTTTGTATTAAGCCTCGTATGGCGTTAGCATGTTACCTTGCAGCAGATACTCCATCATATTGATGGTCCCTCCTGTGACAGGCATCACCGTGACTGGTGGAGCCTCCATTGTCCTATACAGCCCCCAGGCTCCTTCAGATTTAGGAATCTGCAAGAGAATCTTAATCGTTGCAATGAAAATCAATGTTGTGTCAGCATCCTCGTATTTCGACAGTTCCCGACTTTCAAAACCAAATTACCTCGAGCAGTATCGGTAGCTCACAAGCTCTTATAAATCCCAGTCGTTCAGCCGTCGCAGGCAACCATGTAAGCATAAGTAGTCTGTCTTCAGCAGACCCCTAATGTGTTAGCTCACAGTGTTAGCTAACCCTAACCCCTAATGTGTTAGCTCACAGTGTTGGCTAACCCTAACCCCTAATGTGTTAGCTCACAGTGTTGGCTAACCCTAACCCCTAATGTGTTAGCTCACAGTGTTAGCTAACCCTAACCCCTAATGTGTTAGCTCACAGTGTTAGCTAACCCTAACCCTAATGTGTTAGCTCACAGTGTTAGCTAACCCTAACCCCTAATGTGTTAGCTCACAGTGTTAGCTAACCCTAACCCTAATGTGTTAGCTCACAGTGTTGGCTAACCCTAACCCTAATGTGTTAGCTCACGGCTAAGTATGTAAATACGATACAATCAGCTCCTATATGGCCGTAACACATCCAACATGCGCGGTATAAACAGGCCTCCAAGAGAACAAGATGGCCGTCCATTGGTTAGTGCTGCACGCGCTCCGCCTTTTCCTTGGATGCGTGCTTCCTGCTATCTACGCGGGCCGAGCTGGGACAATTGTCATTTATGAATCGCCAACATTCTGGCCAAACCTTGCTCCTGTAAAAATGGCGTTGGCCAAATTCTTCCATTGGGCCCAAAAAGACTTTTATGCATAGGCTAATATGGCGAAAGAGACCTCTATAAATCAACGAACTTTTGTTCTTTGCGTTGTTTTTTTTAAAAAAAAAAATCGGGGTTGTTTTTTTTAAAAAAACAACCCCGATTTCAAATCATTCTGTTCCCTTCTTGAATTAAAATTTAATTCGCTTTCTGGCGTATTAATGTCAACATTGTGAACGCGCATTAGAGTAACGAGACCGAAACTGCCTGCGCGTTCATGTGTGGCACATCCAGTGGCGCATTGATGCTCGCGACATCGTGCTTTTAATACAAATACACCGTTGGCCACAAAGCTAGCGCTATTTACTACTATTTACTATAACCTACCTGTTGTGTCATCACAAGGAGAATACTCAATTTTTACGTTAAAAATACTGGCTAGTTGAGAAGGCTGTGTTTTTTTTCTTTCTTTAATATTGCATCTGTTCACTAATCATTAAATTAGTCAGTTAACATTTAATTGTGTCAAGTTAATGATTATCAGCAATAAGTCTGGTCTTCACTGAAATTTGTCACTGTTGAAACTTGAGTAAAATCGGCAAAAACAACTCAATAACTCAACACAGGAAAATTAATTTTCTTAATCATTGCAATGTAAACTATCAAATACAACCTGATTTTTTAATTCATCACCAGAGCTATTTCACAGATTATAATTTGCTTAACTGCTGCTTCTTCTTTACAGCAGCTCGGCCACAATCGGCCATTGAAGAAGCTCATTAATGCGCAGCAACGACCGGCCTCATTTTACAGTTTACATGAGGCTGGGAGAGCCTGAATCGTAGTTTTTCGGAAACGCTACTGCCCAATCTTGGCCCCTGTGGGTACGGTGGCCGGGAAGTGCAAAACAAGTTTTCAATACGAGAAACACTTTTATTAAGCAGGAGACAAATTCAAATTTTAGAAAACAAGTACTATCATTGTACTGAATTGTATCTGAAACTAAAAGGAAATTACTCAGCTATTAGTGGAAGAGACATTTATTATAAAGGCGTAAAATGTACACAAAGTGTCTTAATTTGTCACCCGCAAGTTCATTGTTTTAAAGTGGGAAATATGAATAAAAATAAAGCAAAGTAATGAGCATGTATTACATTTTTTTTAAATAGTTTTTATAGCCCGTAGTTAAAAGACAAATGCTCCTTGAACTTGGAACTTCTATACTCCAGAAACTGTTTATATGATGGGCAAGGTTTTTCCTGCTGAAATTAACAAAGTCAAGTTTATAGAAATTTAGCTGCTGCTAACCAATTGCACTGTTTACATTGATTCACGTACGTCAGATAGACTGTGCTAAACCTTTTTTGTTTAGGATTATCCAGCTGTTGAGCTGTCCCCAGATATCCTTCGAACGTGGTCCTTCAACTCCAGGTGCCATTCTGCCAGTGGAGCAGGTGGTGGGCTTGCTAAACTGGGAGGTGGAGAAAGCAGTGAGAGAAGCCCAGCGGCAGAAATTGTCTGTATGTCCGAACTCTGTTTGCTCCCAAGTGTTGCAGTGGGAATACTCCTCCCAGTTTGCCTGTCGCCCTGGGCCCAACAGGACCATCTCCCTCCTCTGACATTTCTTTTGGTGGCCAACCAAAAGGTTAGGGACACCCCGGAATTCATGGCCGCCTGTGAGGTCTGTGTACAGACCTTACTACTTCCAAGGGGAACAATGTCATTCTGACAGTGGTGGATCGGTTCTTGAAGGCCGTACATTTCCTCACTCTGCCAAAGATTCCCACCACCCTAGATCCTGCCAACCTTTTGGTCAACAATGTCCTCCGACCCCACAGCATGCCCTCCGACATCGTTTAGGGTTAGGGTTAGAGGGTTAGGTTTAAGAGTTTGGCTTTAGGGTTAGAGGTTAGGGTTTTAAGGGTTAGGAACTCCAATGCACGGGCCATCACTCATGTCCGGTCAGGATCGGCTCATTTCAGGTTCAAGCCCCCCGGAACTTGCGTGCCCAACCTGAGGATCCAGCGCCGCTCAGCCCGGATCCACTGGACGGTTAGGGTTAGGTTAGGGTGTTAGGGTTAGGGTTAGGTTTAAGAGTTTGGCTTTCCCCTGGGGCAAAGCCCCGGGGAAAGCAATGCACTGGCCATCCAAGGGGGTCCCAGGCAGAAACTCCCATCACAAAAGTTAATATTCACCACTCTAAGGTGGTGGGGTTTCCAAAAATTAGGCTCTCTTGGCCTTAGCTGAGATCAGCCTTGTGCCTTACGTTTTGGCCTTCACTGGCCTTCATCAGGCAGACTGATCAAAAATAGTTATGTTGGCCTTTTGGCTTTAACATAAAATCGGTCCCTTGCTTTTGCCCTTTTCCCACCTCCTAATTGTGATTTTTTTTGTTTCTTTCTTTGTTCCCTTCTCGAAATGATGTCCCTTCTCTGTTCCCATGTTGTTCCTTCGGTGGATATTTTCAATCTGAGCCGTTCTGTATATCTTTGCCTTTAAATACTTATCTTTGGGGATGGGAGAAGGTTAGGATTAGGGTTGGGGTTGGGTTAGGGTTGAGGTTAGGTTTAGGGTTAAGAAGGGCGCTGGGTTTGGGGTTAAGGTTAGGGTTGGGTTAGGGTTAGAGGGTTAGGGTTAGGGTTAGAGGGTAGGGGTTAGGGGGTAGGGGTTAGGGTAGGGGAATGTGCCCTGCCTCCCATACGAGACAGGGAAAGCACGGTCCTTCCTCCCAACCGACCTCCCATAACCCTGAAATCCTTGTTGTTGACGATGGGCACGCTGGCGACCCCTGCCATAGTGCACCTCCGTCCAACCCGGCTCCATAAATCAAGGTAAGTTATTTATTTTAGAAAGTTTTCTGAACTAAAAGCGCTTTCCAAAGAAAAAGGAAAGTATTTTTTTTTTATTTTTCTTAAAAGGTAGTAAGTAAAATAAAACCAAAATTCAATAAATGTATTAAATAACTAAGGAAGAGTATGCCAAAAAAACAACGTTTCGACCCCCTATGGGTCTTCTTCAGGTAGGGCACACTAAATAACCAGAAGCTGGCTCGCTGTATTGGCTGTGGACGATGTGTATGCTGGTTGAAAAGCAAATGGTCCCTTTTTGCGAACTCGTGTCCCTTATATAGTGCCTGCTTTTTTTCTTTTTTTCAACCCTGCCATTTTAACCCCCTAAATAATTGGGTTAGGATTTAGGGTTAGGGTAGGATTAGGGGTTAGGGTTTGGGGTTAGGGGTTAGGGTTGGGATTAGGGTAAAGGGTTGGGGTTAGGGTAAGGGGTTGGGGTTAGGGTTGGGTTAGGGTTAGGGTTAGGGGTTAGGGTTAGGGTTAGGGTTAGGGGTTAGGGTTAGGGTTAGGGGTTAGGGTTAGGGGGTTAGGGTTAGGGTTAGGGTTAGGGTTATGGTTGAAGTTAGGGTTAGGGTTGGAGTTAGGGTTGGAGTTAGGGTTAGGGTGGGAGTTAGGGTTAGGGTTATGGTTGAAGTTAGGGTTAGGGTTGGAGTTAGGGTTGGAGTTAGGGTTAGGGTGGGAGTTAGGGTTAGGGTTAGGGTTGGAGTTAGGGTTAGGGTTGGAGTTAGGGTTGGAGTTAGGGTTAGGGTGGGAGTTAGGGTTAGGGTTATGGTTGAAGTTAGGGTTAGGGTTGGAGTTAGGGTTGGAGTTAGGGTTAGGGTGGGAGTTAGGGTTAGGGTTATGGTTGAAGTTAGGGTTAGGGTTAGGGTTAGGGTTGGAGTTAGGGTTAGGGTGGGAGTTAGGGTTAGGGTGGGAGTTAGGGTTAGGGTTATGGTTGAAGTTAGGGTTAGGGTTAGGGTTAGGGTTGGAGTTAGGGTTAGGGTTGGAGTTAGGGTTAGGGTAGAAGTTAGGTTTGGAGTTAGGGTTAGGGTGGGAGTTAGGGTTAGGGTTATGGTTGAAGTTAGGGTTAGGGTTGGAGTTAGGGTTGGAGTTAGGGTTAGGGTTGGAGTTAGGGTTAGGGTTGGGGTTGGGGTTAGGGTTGGAGTTAGGGTTGGAGTTAGGGTTGGAGTTAGGGTTAGGGTGGGAGTTAGGGTTAGGGTTGGAGTTAGGGTGGGAGTTAGGGTTAGGGTTATGGTTGAAGTTAGGGTTAGGGTTTGAGTTAGGGTTGGAGTTAGGGTTAGGGTTAGGGTTGGAGTTAGGGTGGAGTTAGGGTTAAGGTTAGTTTTGGAGTTAGGGTTAGCATTAGCATCAAGTTAGCATTAGCATTCGGGTTAGCATTAGCATTCGGATTAGCATTAGCATTCGGGTTAGCATTAGCATTCGGGTTAGCATTAGCATTCGGGTTAGCATTAGAATAGGAGTTAGGGTTAGCATTAGGGTTAGGGTTGGAGTTAGGGTTAGCATTAGCATCAAGTTAGCATTAGCATTCGCGTTAGCATTAGGGTAGGAGTTAGGGTTAGCATTAGCATCAAGGTTAGCATTAGGGTTAGCATTAGCATTAGGGTTAGCATTAGCATTAGGGTTGGAGTTAGGGTTAAGGTTTGGGTTAGGGTAAATCAATGGACAGTGTGGAGGGACTCGCCTCCTGAAGGAGTCAGTAAAGGCCACCTCAGGAGCCTTTTCTGGGCCCCCCAGTCAGGCTGGAGAACCTTCAAACAGCCCAAAATGAGCAAGATCTTTGCTGCCATCTCACCCTGCTGCACCTCAGTGCTCCACCTGAGCTGAGGGGCAGCTGGGAGAAGGTTACCTGAGCCTCCCTGCTGAAGTAAACAGGAGGGTTAGGGTTAGGGTTAGGGTTAGGCTTGTAGTTAGGGTTAAGGTTAGGTTTGGAGTTAGGGTTAGGGTTAGCATTAGGGTTAGGGTTAGGGTTGGAGTTAGGGTTAGGGTTTGAGTTAGGGTTGGAGTTAGGGTTAGGGTTAGGGTTGGAGTTAGGGTTAGGGTTGGAGTTAGGGTTAGGGTTAGGGTTATGGTTGAAGTTAGGGTTAGGGTTGGAGTTAGGGTTGGAGTTAGGGTTAGGGTGGGAGTTAGGGTTAGGGTTATGGTTGAAGTTAGGGTTAGGGTTGGAGTTAGGGTTAGGGTGGGAGTTAGGGTTAGGGTTAGGGTTGGAGTTAGGGTTAGGCTTGTAGTTAGGGTTAAGGTTAGGTTTGGAGTTAGGGTTAGGGTTAGCATTAGGGTTAGGGTTAGGGTTAGGGTTGGAGTTAGGGTTGGAGTTAGGGTTAGGGTGGGAGTTAGGGTTAGGGTTATGGTTGAAGTTAGGGTTAGGGTTGGAGTTAGGGTTGGAGTTAGGGTTGGGGTTAGGGTTAGGGTTGGAGTTAGGGTGGAGTTAGGGTTAAGGTTAGTTTTGGAGTTAGGGTTAGCATTAGCATCAAGTTAGCATTAGCATTCGGGTTAGCATTAGCATTCGGGTTAGCATTAGCATTCGGATTAGCATTAGGGTAGGAGTTAGGGTTAGCATTAGGGTTAGGGTTGGAGTTAGGGTTAGCATTAGCATCAAGTTAGCATTAGCATTCGGGTTAGCATTAGCATTCGGGTTAGCATTAGCATTCGGATTAGCATTAGGGTAGGAGTTAGGGTTAGCATTAGCATCAAGGTTAGCATTAGGGTTAGCATTAGCATTCGGATTAGCATTAGGGTAGGAGTTAGGGTTAGCATTAGCATCAAGGTTAGCATTAGGGTTAGCATTAGCATTAGGGTTAGCATTAGCATTAGGGTTGGAGTTAGGGTTAAGGTTTGGGTTAGGGTAAATCAATGGACAGTGTGGAGGGACTCGCCTCCTGAAGGAGTCAGTAAAGGCCACCTCAGGAGCCTTTTCTGGGCCCCCCAGTCAGGCTGGAGAACCTTCAAACAGCCCAAAATGAGCAAGATCTTTGCTGCCATCTCACCCTGCTGCACCTCAGTGCTCCACCTGAGCTGAGGGGCAGCTGGGAGAAGGTTACCTGAGCCTCCCTGCTGAAGTAAACAGGAGGGTTAGGGTTAGGGTTAGGGTTGGAGTTAGGGTTAGGGTTAAGGTTAGGCTTGGAGTTAGGGTTAAGGTTAGGTTTGGAGTTAGGGTTAGGGTTAGCATTAGGGTTAGGGTTAGGGTTGGAGTTAGGGTTAGGGTTGGAGTTAGGGTTAGGGTTGGAGTTAGGGTTGGAGTTAGGGTTAGGGTGGGAGTTAGGGTTAGGGTTATGGTTGAAGTTAGGGTTAGGGTTGGAGTTAGGGTTAGGGTGGGAGTTAGGCTTAGGGTTATGGTTGAAGTTAGGGTTAGGGTTGGAGTTAGGGTTAGGGTTGGAGTTAGGGTTAGGGTTGGAGTTAGGGTTGGAGTTAGGGTTAGGGTTAGGGTTAGGGTTGGAGTTAGGGTTAGGGTTGGAGTTAGGGTTAGGGTTAGGGTTGGAGTTAGGGTTAGGGTTATGGTTGAGGTTAGGGTTAGGGTTAGGGTTGGAGTTAGGGTTAGGGTTAGGGTTGGAGTTAGGGTTAGGGTTAGGGTTGGAGTTAGGGTTAGGGTTAGGGTTGGAGTTAGGGTTAGGGTTAGGGTTGGAGTTAGGGTTAGGGTTGGAGTTAGGGTTAGGGTTAGGGTTGGAGTTAGGGTTGGAGTTAGGGTTAGGGTTAGGGTTGGAGTTAGGGTTAGGGTTGGAGTTAGGGTTGGAGTTAGGGTTAGGGTGGGAGTTAGGGTTAGGGTTAGGGTTAGGGTTGGAGTTAGGGTTAGGGTTAGGGTTGGAGTTAGGGTTAGGGTTAGGGTTGGAGTTAGGGTTAGGGTTGGAGTTAGGGTTAGGGTTAGGGTTGGAGTTAGGGTTGGAGTTAGGGTTAGGGTGGGAGTTAGGGTTAGGGTTATGGTTGAAGTTAGGGTTAGGGTTGGAGTTAGGGTTGGAGTTAGGGTTAGGGTGGGAGTTAGGGTTAGGGTTATGGTTGAAGTTAGGGTTAGGGTTAGGGTTGGAGTTAGGGTTAGGGTTGGAGTTAGGGTTAGGGTTAGGGTTGGAGTTAGGGTTAGGGTTGGAGTTAGGGTTGGAGTTAGGGTTAGGGTGGGAGTTAGGGTTAGGGTTATGGTTGAAGTTAGGGTTAGGGTTGGAGTTAGGGTTAGGGTGGGAGTTAGGGTTAGGGTTATGGTTGAAGTTAGGGTTAGGGTTGGAGTTAGGGTTGGAGTTAGGGTTAGGGTGGGAGTTAGGGTTAGGGTTATGGTTGAAGTTAGGGTTAGGGATAGGGTTAGGGTTGGAGTTAGGGTTAGGGTTGGAGTTAGGGTTAGGGTTGGAGTTAGGTTTGGAGTTAGGGTTAGGGTGGGAGTTAGGGTTAGGGTGGGAGTTAGGGTTAGGGTTATGGTTGAAGTTAGGGTTAGGGTTAGGGTTAGGGTTAGGGGGTTAGGGTTAGGGTTAGGGTTAGGGTTATGGTTGAAGTTAGGGTTAGGGTTGGAGTTAGGGTTGGAGTTAGGGTTAGGGTGGGAGTTAGGGTTAGGGTTAGGGTTGGAGTTAGGGTTAGGGTTGGAGTTAGGGTTGGAGTTAGGGTTAGGGTGGGAGTTAGGGTTAGGGTTATGGTTGAAGTTAGGGTTAGGGTTGGAGTTAGGGTTGGAGTTAGGGTTAGGGTGGGAGTTAGGGTTAGGGTTATGGTTGAAGTTAGGGTTAGGGTTAGGGTTAGGGTTGGAGTTAGGGTTAGGGTGGGAGTTAGGGTTAGGGTGGGAGTTAGGGTTAGGGTTATGGTTGAAGTTAGGGTTAGGGTTAGGGTTAGGGTTGGAGTTAGGGTTAGGGTTGGAGTTAGGGTTAGGGTAGAAGTTAGGTTTGGAGTTAGGGTTAGGGTGGGAGTTAGGGTTAGGGTTATGGTTGAAGTTAGGGTTAGGGTTGGAGTTAGGGTTGGAGTTAGGGTTAGGGTTGGAGTTAGGGTTAGGGTTGGGGTTGGGGTTAGGGTTGGAGTTAGGGTTGGAGTTAGGGTTGGAGTTAGGGTTAGGGTGGGAGTTAGGGTTAGGGTTGGAGTTAGGGTGGGAGTTAGGGTTAGGGTTATGGTTGAAGTTAGGGTTAGGGTTTGAGTTAGGGTTGGAGTTAGGGTTAGGGTTAGGGTTGGAGTTAGGGTGGAGTTAGGGTTAAGGTTAGTTTTGGAGTTAGGGTTAGCATTAGCATCAAGTTAGCATTAGCATTCGGGTTAGCATTAGCATTCGGATTAGCATTAGCATTCGGGTTAGCATTAGCATTCGGGTTAGCATTAGCATTCGGGTTAGCATTAGAATAGGAGTTAGGGTTAGCATTAGGGTTAGGGTTGGAGTTAGGGTTAGCATTAGCATCAAGTTAGCATTAGCATTCGCGTTAGCATTAGGGTAGGAGTTAGGGTTAGCATTAGCATCAAGGTTAGCATTAGGGTTAGCATTAGCATTAGGGTTAGCATTAGCATTAGGGTTGGAGTTAGGGTTAAGGTTTGGGTTAGGGTAAATCAATGGACAGTGTGGAGGGACTCGCCTCCTGAAGGAGTCAGTAAAGGCCACCTCAGGAGCCTTTTCTGGGCCCCCCAGTCAGGCTGGAGAACCTTCAAACAGCCCAAAATGAGCAAGATCTTTGCTGCCATCTCACCCTGCTGCACCTCAGTGCTCCACCTGAGCTGAGGGGCAGCTGGGAGAAGGTTACCTGAGCCTCCCTGCTGAAGTAAACAGGAGGGTTAGGGTTAGGGTTAGGGTTAGGCTTGTAGTTAGGGTTAAGGTTAGGTTTGGAGTTAGGGTTAGGGTTAGCATTAGGGTTAGGGTTAGGGTTGGAGTTAGGGTTAGGGTTTGAGTTAGGGTTAGGGTTAGGGTTGGAGTTAGGGTTAGGGTTGGAGTTAGGGTTAGGGTTAGGGTTATGGTTGAAGTTAGGGTTAGGGTTGGAGTTAGGGTTGGAGTTAGGGTTAGGGTGGGAGTTAGGGTTAGGGTTATGGTTGAAGTTAGGGTTAGGGTTGGAGTTAGGGTTAGGGTGGGAGTTAGGGTTAGGGTTAGGGTTGGAGTTAGGGTTAGGCTTGTAGTTAGGGTTAAGGTTAGGTTTGGAGTTAGGGTTAGGGTTAGCATTAGGGTTAGGGTTAGGGTTAGGGTTGGAGTTAGGGTTGGAGTTAGGGTTAGGGTGGGAGTTAGGGTTAGGGTTATGGTTGAAGTTAGGGTTAGGGTTGGAGTTAGGGTTGGAGTTAGGGTTGGGGTTAGGGTTAGGGTTGGAGTTAGGGTGGAGTTAGGGTTAAGGTTAGTTTTGGAGTTAGGGTTAGCATTAGCATCAAGTTAGCATTAGCATTCGGGTTAGCATTAGCATTCGGGTTAGCATTAGCATTCGGATTAGCATTAGGGTAGGAGTTAGGGTTAGCATTAGGGTTAGGGTTGGAGTTAGGGTTAGCATTAGCATCAAGTTAGCATTAGCATTCGGGTTAGCATTAGCATTCGGGTTAGCATTAGCATTCGGATTAGCATTAGGGTAGGAGTTAGGGTTAGCATTAGCATCAAGGTTAGCATTAGGGTTAGCATTAGCATTCGGATTAGCATTAGGGTAGGAGTTAGGGTTAGCATTAGCATCAAGGTTAGCATTAGGGTTAGCATTAGCATTAGGGTTAGCATTAGCATTAGGGTTGGAGTTAGGGTTAAGGTTTGGGTTAGGGTAAATCAATGGACAGTGTGGAGGGACTCGCCTCCTGAAGGAGTCAGTAAAGGCCACCTCAGGAGCCTTTTCTGGGCCCCCCAGTCAGGCTGGAGAACCTTCAAACAGCCCAAAATGAGCAAGATCTTTGCTGCCATCTCACCCTGCTGCACCTCAGTGCTCCACCTGAGCTGAGGGGCAGCTGGGAGAAGGTTACCTGAGCCTCCCTGCTGAAGTAAACAGGAGGGTTAGGGTTAGGGTTAGGGTTGGAGTTAGGGTTAGGGTTAAGGTTAGGCTTGGAGTTAGGGTTAAGGTTAGGTTTGGAGTTAGGGTTAGGGTTAGCATTAGGGTTAGGGTTAGGGTTGGAGTTAGGGTTAGGGTTGGAGTTAGGGTTAGGGTTGGAGTTAGGGTTGGAGTTAGGGTTAGGGTGGGAGTTAGGGTTAGGGTTATGGTTGAAGTTAGGGTTAGGGTTGGAGTTAGGGTTAGGGTGGGAGTTAGGCTTAGGGTTATGGTTGAAGTTAGGGTTAGGGTTGGAGTTAGGGTTAGGGTTGGAGTTAGGGTTAGGGTTGGAGTTAGGGTTGGAGTTAGGGTTAGGGTTAGGGTTAGGGTTGGAGTTAGGGTTAGGGTTGGAGTTAGGGTTAGGGTTAGGGTTGGAGTTAGGGTTAGGGTTATGGTTGAGGTTAGGGTTAGGGTTAGGGTTGGAGTTAGGGTTAGGGTTAGGGTTGGAGTTAGGGTTAGGGTTAGGGTTGGAGTTAGGGTTAGGGTTAGGGTTGGAGTTAGGGTTAGGGTTAGGGTTGGAGTTAGGGTTAGGGTTAGGGTTGGAGTTAGGGTTAGGGTTAGGGTTGGAGTTAGGGTTGGAGTTAGGGTTAGGGTTAGGGTTGGAGTTAGGGTTAGGGTTGGAGTTAGGGTTGGAGTTAGGGTTAGGGTGGGAGTTAGGGTTAGGGTTAGGGTTAGGGTTGGAGTTAGGGTTAGGGTTAGGGTTGGAGTTAGGGTTAGGGTTAGGGTTGGAGTTAGGGTTAGGGTTGGAGTTAGGGTTAGGGTTAGGGTTGGAGTTAGGGTTGGAGTTAGGGTTAGGGTGGGAGTTAGGGTTAGGGTTATGGTTGAAGTTAGGGTTAGGGTTGGAGTTAGGGTTGGAGTTAGGGTTAGGGTGGGAGTTAGGGTTAGGGTTATGGTTGAAGTTAGGGTTAGGGTTAGGGTTGGAGTTAGGGTTAGGGTTGGAGTTAGGGTTAGGGTTAGGGTTGGAGTTAGGGTTAGGGTTGGAGTTAGGGTTGGAGTTAGGGTTAGGGTGGGAGTTAGGGTTAGGGTTATGGTTGAAGTTAGGGTTAGGGTTGGAGTTAGGGTTAGGGTGGGAGTTAGGGTTAGGGTTATGGTTGAAGTTAGGGTTAGGGTTGGAGTTAGGGTTGGAGTTAGGGTTAGGGTGGGAGTTAGGGTTAGGGTTATGGTTGAAGTTAGGGTTAGGGATAGGGTTAGGGTTGGAGTTAGGGTTAGGGTTGGAGTTAGGGTTAGGGTTGGAGTTAGGTTTGGAGTTAGGGTTAGGGTGGGAGTTAGGGTTAGGGTGGGAGTTAGGGTTAGGGTTATGGTTGAAGTTAGGGTTAGGGTTAGGGTTAGGGTTAGGGGGTTAGGGTTAGGGTTAGGGTTAGGGTTATGGTTGAAGTTAGGGTTAGGGTTGGAGTTAGGGTTGGAGTTAGGGTTAGGGTGGGAGTTAGGGTTAGGGTTATGGTTGAAGTTAGGGTTAGGGTTGGAGTTAGGGTTGGAGTTAGGGTTAGGGTGGGAGTTAGGGTTAGGGTTGGAGTTAGGGTTGGAGTTAGGGTTAGGGTGGGAGTTAGGGTTAGGGTTATGGTTGAAGTTAGGGTTAGGGTTGGAGTTAGGGTTGGAGTTAGGGTTAGGGTGGGAGTTAGGGTTAGGGTTATGGTTGAAGTTAGGGTTAGGGTTAGGGTTAGGGTTGGAGTTAGGGTTAGGGTGGGAGTTAGGGTTAGGGTGGGAGTTAGGGTTAGGGTTATGGTTGAAGTTAGGGTTAGGGTTAGGGTTAGGGTTGGAGTTAGGGTTAGGGTTGGAGTTAGGGTTAGGGTAGAAGTTAGGTTTGGAGTTAGGGTTAGGGTGGGAGTTAGGGTTAGGGTTATGGTTGAAGTTAGGGTTAGGGTTGGAGTTAGGGTTGGAGTTAGGGTTAGGGTTGGAGTTAGGGTTAGGGTTGGGGTTGGGGTTAGGGTTGGAGTTAGGGTTGGAGTTAGGGTTGGAGTTAGGGTTAGGGTGGGAGTTAGGGTTAGGGTTGGAGTTAGGGTGGGAGTTAGGGTTAGGGTTATGGTTGAAGTTAGGGTTAGGGTTTGAGTTAGGGTTGGAGTTAGGGTTAGGGTTAGGGTTGGAGTTAGGGTGGAGTTAGGGTTAAGGTTAGTTTTGGAGTTAGGGTTAGCATTAGCATCAAGTTAGCATTAGCATTCGGGTTAGCATTAGCATTCGGATTAGCATTAGCATTCGGGTTAGCATTAGCATTCGGGTTAGCATTAGCATTCGGGTTAGCATTAGAATAGGAGTTAGGGTTAGCATTAGGGTTAGGGTTGGAGTTAGGGTTAGCATTAGCATCAAGTTAGCATTAGCATTCGCGTTAGCATTAGGGTAGGAGTTAGGGTTAGCATTAGCATCAAGGTTAGCATTAGGGTTAGCATTAGCATTAGGGTTAGCATTAGCATTAGGGTTGGAGTTAGGGTTAAGGTTTGGGTTAGGGTAAATCAATGGACAGTGTGGAGGGACTCGCCTCCTGAAGGAGTCAGTAAAGGCCACCTCAGGAGCCTTTTCTGGGCCCCCCAGTCAGGCTGGAGAACCTTCAAACAGCCCAAAATGAGCAAGATCTTTGCTGCCATCTCACCCTGCTGCACCTCAGTGCTCCACCTGAGCTGAGGGGCAGCTGGGAGAAGGTTACCTGAGCCTCCCTGCTGAAGTAAACAGGAGGGTTAGGGTTAGGGTTAGGGTTAGGCTTGTAGTTAGGGTTAAGGTTAGGTTTGGAGTTAGGGTTAGGGTTAGCATTAGGGTTAGGGTTAGGGTTGGAGTTAGGGTTAGGGTTTGAGTTAGGGTTGGAGTTAGGGTTAGGGTTAGGGTTGGAGTTAGGGTTAGGGTTGGAGTTAGGGTTAGGGTTAGGGTTATGGTTGAAGTTAGGGTTAGGGTTGGAGTTAGGGTTGGAGTTAGGGTTAGGGTGGGAGTTAGGGTTAGGGTTATGGTTGAAGTTAGGGTTAGGGTTGGAGTTAGGGTTAGGGTGGGAGTTAGGGTTAGGGTTAGGGTTGGAGTTAGGGTTAGGCTTGTAGTTAGGGTTAAGGTTAGGTTTGGAGTTAGGGTTAGGGTTAGCATTAGGGTTAGGGTTAGGGTTAGGGTTGGAGTTAGGGTTGGAGTTAGGGTTAGGGTGGGAGTTAGGGTTAGGGTTATGGTTGAAGTTAGGGTTAGGGTTGGAGTTAGGGTTGGAGTTAGGGTTGGGGTTAGGGTTAGGGTTGGAGTTAGGGTGGAGTTAGGGTTAAGGTTAGTTTTGGAGTTAGGGTTAGCATTAGCATCAAGTTAGCATTAGCATTCGGGTTAGCATTAGCATTCGGGTTAGCATTAGCATTCGGATTAGCATTAGGGTAGGAGTTAGGGTTAGCATTAGGGTTAGGGTTGGAGTTAGGGTTAGCATTAGCATCAAGTTAGCATTAGCATTCGGGTTAGCATTAGCATTCGGGTTAGCATTAGCATTCGGATTAGCATTAGGGTAGGAGTTAGGGTTAGCATTAGCATCAAGGTTAGCATTAGGGTTAGCATTAGCATTCGGATTAGCATTAGGGTAGGAGTTAGGGTTAGCATTAGCATCAAGGTTAGCATTAGGGTTAGCATTAGCATTAGGGTTAGCATTAGCATTAGGGTTGGAGTTAGGGTTAAGGTTTGGGTTAGGGTAAATCAATGGACAGTGTGGAGGGACTCGCCTCCTGAAGGAGTCAGTAAAGGCCACCTCAGGAGCCTTTTCTGGGCCCCCCAGTCAGGCTGGAGAACCTTCAAACAGCCCAAAATGAGCAAGATCTTTGCTGCCATCTCACCCTGCTGCACCTCAGTGCTCCACCTGAGCTGAGGGGCAGCTGGGAGAAGGTTACCTGAGCCTCCCTGCTGAAGTAAACAGGAGGGTTAGGGTTAGGGTTGGAGTTAGGGTTAGGGTTAAGGTTAGGCTTGGAGTTAGGGTTAAGGTTAGGTTTGGAGTTAGGGTTAGGGTTAGCATTAGGGTTAGGGTTAGGGTTGGAGTTAGGGTTAGGGTTGGAGTTAGGGTTAGGGTTGGAGTTAGGGTTGGAGTTAGGGTTAGGGTGGGAGTTAGGGTTAGGGTTATGGTTGAAGTTAGGGTTAGGGTTGGAGTTAGGGTTAGGGTGGGAGTTAGGCTTAGGGTTATGGTTGAAGTTAGGGTTAGGGTTGGAGTTAGGGTTAGGGTTGGAGTTAGGGTTAGGGTTGGAGTTAGGGTTGGAGTTAGGGTTAGGGTTAGGGTTAGGGTTGGAGTTAGGGTTAGGGTTGGAGTTAGGGTTAGGGTTAGGGTTGGAGTTAGGGTTAGGGTTATGGTTGAGGTTAGGGTTAGGGTTAGGGTTGGAGTTAGGGTTAGGGTTAGGGTTGGAGTTAGGGTTAGGGTTAGGGTTGGAGTTAGGGTTAGGGTTAGGGTTGGAGTTAGGGTTAGGGTTAGGGTTGGAGTTAGGGTTAGGGTTGGAGTTAGGGTTAGGGTTAGGGTTGGAGTTAGGGTTGGAGTTAGGGTTAGGGTTAGGGTTGGAGTTAGGGTTAGGGTTGGAGTTAGGGTTGGAGTTAGGGTTAGGGTGGGAGTTAGGGTTAGGGTTAGGGTTAGGGTTGGAGTTAGGGTTAGGGTTAGGGTTGGAGTTAGGGTTAGGGTTAGGGTTGGAGTTAGGGTTAGGGTTGGAGTTAGGGTTAGGGTTAGGGTTGGAGTTAGGGTTGGAGTTAGGGTTAGGGTGGGAGTTAGGGTTAGGGTTATGGTTGAAGTTAGGGTTAGGGTTGGAGTTAGGGTTGGAGTTAGGGTTAGGGTGGGAGTTAGGGTTAGGGTTATGGTTGAAGTTAGGGTTAGGGTTAGGGTTGGAGTTAGGGTTAGGGTTGGAGTTAGGGTTAGGGTTAGGGTTGGAGTTAGGGTTAGGGTTGGAGTTAGGGTTGGAGTTAGGGTTAGGGTGGGAGTTAGGGTTAGGGTTATGGTTGAAGTTAGGGTTAGGGTTGGAGTTAGGGTTAGGGTGGGAGTTAGGGTTAGGGTTATGGTTGAAGTTAGGGTTAGGGTTGGAGTTAGGGTTGGAGTTAGGGTTAGGGTGGGAGTTAGGGTTAGGGTTATGGTTGAAGTTAGGGTTAGGGATAGGGTTAGGGTTGGAGTTAGGGTTAGGGTTGGAGTTAGGGTTAGGGTTGGAGTTAGGTTTGGAGTTAGGGTTAGGGTGGGAGTTAGGGTTAGGGTGGGAGTTAGGGTTAGGGTTATGGTTGAAGTTAGGGTTAGGGTTAGGGTTAGGGTTAGGGGGTTAGGGTTAGGGTTAGGGTTAGGGTTATGGTTGAAGTTAGGGTTAGGGTTGGAGTTAGGGTTGGAGTTAGGGTTAGGGTGGGAGTTAGGGTTAGGGTTATGGTTGAAGTTAGGGTTAGGGTTGGAGTTAGGGTTGGAGTTAGGGTTAGGGTGGGAGTTAGGGTTAGGGTTGGAGTTAGGGTTGGAGTTAGGGTTAGGGTGGGAGTTAGGGTTAGGGTTATGGTTGAAGTTAGGGTTAGGGTTGGAGTTAGGGTTGGAGTTAGGGTTAGGGTGGGAGTTAGGGTTAGGGTTATGGTTGAAGTTAGGGTTAGGGTTAGGGTTAGGGTTGGAGTTAGGGTTAGGGTGGGAGTTAGGGTTAGGGTGGGAGTTAGGGTTAGGGTTATGGTTGAAGTTAGGGTTAGGGTTAGGGTTAGGGTTGGAGTTAGGGTTAGGGTTGGAGTTAGGGTTAGGGTAGAAGTTAGGTTTGGAGTTAGGGTTAGGGTGGGAGTTAGGGTTAGGGTTATGGTTGAAGTTAGGGTTAGGGTTGGAGTTAGGGTTGGAGTTAGGGTTAGGGTTGGAGTTAGGGTTAGGGTTGGGGTTGGGGTTAGGGTTGGAGTTAGGGTTGGAGTTAGGGTTGGAGTTAGGGTTAGGGTGGGAGTTAGGGTTAGGGTTGGAGTTAGGGTGGGAGTTAGGGTTAGGGTTATGGTTGAAGTTAGGGTTAGGGTTTGAGTTAGGGTTGGAGTTAGGGTTAGGGTTAGGGTTGGAGTTAGGGTGGAGTTAGGGTTAAGGTTAGTTTTGGAGTTAGGGTTAGCATTAGCATCAAGTTAGCATTAGCATTCGGGTTAGCATTAGCATTCGGATTAGCATTAGCATTCGGGTTAGCATTAGCATTCGGGTTAGCATTAGCATTCGGGTTAGCATTAGAATAGGAGTTAGGGTTAGCATTAGGGTTAGGGTTGGAGTTAGGGTTAGCATTAGCATCAAGTTAGCATTAGCATTCGCGTTAGCATTAGGGTAGGAGTTAGGGTTAGCATTAGCATCAAGGTTAGCATTAGGGTTAGCATTAGCATTAGGGTTAGCATTAGCATTAGGGTTGGAGTTAGGGTTAAGGTTTGGGTTAGGGTAAATCAATGGACAGTGTGGAGGGACTCGCCTCCTGAAGGAGTCAGTAAAGGCCACCTCAGGAGCCTTTTCTGGGCCCCCCAGTCAGGCTGGAGAACCTTCAAACAGCCCAAAATGAGCAAGATCTTTGCTGCCATCTCACCCTGCTGCACCTCAGTGCTCCACCTGAGCTGAGGGGCAGCTGGGAGAAGGTTACCTGAGCCTCCCTGCTGAAGTAAACAGGAGGGTTAGGGTTAGGGTTAGGGTTAGGCTTGTAGTTAGGGTTAAGGTTAGGTTTGGAGTTAGGGTTAGGGTTAGCATTAGGGTTAGGGTTAGGGTTGGAGTTAGGGTTAGGGTTTGAGTTAGGGTTGGAGTTAGGGTTAGGGTTAGGGTTGGAGTTAGGGTTAGGGTTGGAGTTAGGGTTAGGGTTAGGGTTATGGTTGAAGTTAGGGTTAGGGTTGGAGTTAGGGTTGGAGTTAGGGTTAGGGTGGGAGTTAGGGTTAGGGTTATGGTTGAAGTTAGGGTTAGGGTTGGAGTTAGGGTTAGGGTGGGAGTTAGGGTTAGGGTTAGGGTTGGAGTTAGGGTTAGGCTTGTAGTTAGGGTTAAGGTTAGGTTTGGAGTTAGGGTTAGGGTTAGCATTAGGGTTAGGGTTAGGGTTAGGGTTGGAGTTAGGGTTGGAGTTAGGGTTAGGGTGGGAGTTAGGGTTAGGGTTATGGTTGAAGTTAGGGTTAGGGTTGGAGTTAGGGTTGGAGTTAGGGTTGGGGTTAGGGTTAGGGTTGGAGTTAGGGTGGAGTTAGGGTTAAGGTTAGTTTTGGAGTTAGGGTTAGCATTAGCATCAAGTTAGCATTAGCATTCGGGTTAGCATTAGCATTCGGGTTAGCATTAGCATTCGGATTAGCATTAGGGTAGGAGTTAGGGTTAGCATTAGGGTTAGGGTTGGAGTTAGGGTTAGCATTAGCATCAAGTTAGCATTAGCATTCGGGTTAGCATTAGCATTCGGGTTAGCATTAGCATTCGGATTAGCATTAGGGTAGGAGTTAGGGTTAGCATTAGCATCAAGGTTAGCATTAGGGTTAGCATTAGCATTCGGATTAGCATTAGGGTAGGAGTTAGGGTTAGCATTAGCATCAAGGTTAGCATTAGGGTTAGCATTAGCATTAGGGTTAGCATTAGCATTAGGGTTGGAGTTAGGGTTAAGGTTTGGGTTAGGGTAAATCAATGGACAGTGTGGAGGGACTCGCCTCCTGAAGGAGTCAGTAAAGGCCACCTCAGGAGCCTTTTCTGGGCCCCCCAGTCAGGCTGGAGAACCTTCAAACAGCCCAAAATGAGCAAGATCTTTGCTGCCATCTCACCCTGCTGCACCTCAGTGCTCCACCTGAGCTGAGGGGCAGCTGGGAGAAGGTTACCTGAGCCTCCCTGCTGAAGTAAACAGGAGGGTTAGGGTTAGGGTTAGGGTTGGAGTTAGGGTTAGGGTTAAGGTTAGGCTTGGAGTTAGGGTTAAGGTTAGGTTTGGAGTTAGGGTTAGGGTTAGCATTAGGGTTAGGGTTAGGGTTGGAGTTAGGGTTAGGGTTGGAGTTAGGGTTAGGGTTGGAGTTAGGGTTGGAGTTAGGGTTAGGGTGGGAGTTAGGGTTAGGGTTATGGTTGAAGTTAGGGTTAGGGTTGGAGTTAGGGTTAGGGTGGGAGTTAGGCTTAGGGTTATGGTTGAAGTTAGGGTTAGGGTTGGAGTTAGGGTTAGGGTTGGAGTTAGGGTTAGGGTTGGAGTTAGGGTTGGAGTTAGGGTTAGGGTTAGGGTTAGGGTTGGAGTTAGGGTTAGGGTTGGAGTTAGGGTTAGGGTTAGGGTTGGAGTTAGGGTTAGGGTTATGGTTGAGGTTAGGGTTAGGGTTAGGGTTGGAGTTAGGGTTAGGGTTAGGGTTGGAGTTAGGGTTAGGGTTAGGGTTGGAGTTAGGGTTAGGGTTAGGGTTGGAGTTAGGGTTAGGGTTAGGGTTGGAGTTAGGGTTAGGGTTGGAGTTAGGGTTAGGGTTAGGGTTGGAGTTAGGGTTGGAGTTAGGGTTAGGGTTAGGGTTGGAGTTAGGGTTAGGGTTGGAGTTAGGGTTGGAGTTAGGGTTAGGGTGGGAGTTAGGGTTAGGGTTAGGGTTAGGGTTGGAGTTAGGGTTAGGGTTAGGGTTGGAGTTAGGGTTAGGGTTAGGGTTGGAGTTAGGGTTAGGGTTGGAGTTAGGGTTAGGGTTAGGGTTGGAGTTAGGGTTGGAGTTAGGGTTAGGGTGGGAGTTAGGGTTAGGGTTATGGTTGAAGTTAGGGTTAGGGTTGGAGTTAGGGTTGGAGTTAGGGTTAGGGTGGGAGTTAGGGTTAGGGTTATGGTTGAAGTTAGGGTTAGGGTTAGGGTTGGAGTTAGGGTTAGGGTTGGAGTTAGGGTTAGGGTTAGGGTTGGAGTTAGGGTTAGGGTTGGAGTTAGGGTTGGAGTTAGGGTTAGGGTGGGAGTTAGGGTTAGGGTTATGGTTGAAGTTAGGGTTAGGGTTGGAGTTAGGGTTAGGGTGGGAGTTAGGGTTAGGGTTATGGTTGAAGTTAGGGTTAGGGTTGGAGTTAGGGTTGGAGTTAGGGTTAGGGTGGGAGTTAGGGTTAGGGTTATGGTTGAAGTTAGGGTTAGGGATAGGGTTAGGGTTGGAGTTAGGGTTAGGGTTGGAGTTAGGGTTAGGGTTGGAGTTAGGTTTGGAGTTAGGGTTAGGGTGGGAGTTAGGGTTAGGGTGGGAGTTAGGGTTAGGGTTATGGTTGAAGTTAGGGTTAGGGTTAGGGTTAGGGTTAGGGGGTTAGGGTTAGGGTTAGGGTTAGGGTTATGGTTGAAGTTAGGGTTAGGGTTGGAGTTAGGGTTGGAGTTAGGGTTAGGGTGGGAGTTAGGGTTAGGGTTAGGGTTGGAGTTAGGGTTAGGGTTGGAGTTAGGGTTGGAGTTAGGGTTAGGGTGGGAGTTAGGGTTAGGGTTATGGTTGAAGTTAGGGTTAGGGTTGGAGTTAGGGTTGGAGTTAGGGTTAGGGTGGGAGTTAGGGTTAGGGTTATGGTTGAAGTTAGGGTTAGGGTTAGGGTTAGGGTTGGAGTTAGGGTTAGGGTGGGAGTTAGGGTTAGGGTGGGAGTTAGGGTTAGGGTTATGGTTGAAGTTAGGGTTAGGGTTAGGGTTAGGGTTGGAGTTAGGGTTAGGGTTGGAGTTAGGGTTAGGGTAGAAGTTAGGTTTGGAGTTAGGGTTAGGGTGGGAGTTAGGGTTAGGGTTATGGTTGAAGTTAGGGTTAGGGTTGGAGTTAGGGTTGGAGTTAGGGTTAGGGTTGGAGTTAGGGTTAGGGTTGGGGTTGGGGTTAGGGTTGGAGTTAGGGTTGGAGTTAGGGTTGGAGTTAGGGTTAGGGTGGGAGTTAGGGTTAGGGTTGGAGTTAGGGTGGGAGTTAGGGTTAGGGTTATGGTTGAAGTTAGGGTTAGGGTTTGAGTTAGGGTTGGAGTTAGGGTTAGGGTTAGGGTTGGAGTTAGGGTGGAGTTAGGGTTAAGGTTAGTTTTGGAGTTAGGGTTAGCATTAGCATCAAGTTAGCATTAGCATTCGGGTTAGCATTAGCATTCGGATTAGCATTAGCATTCGGGTTAGCATTAGCATTCGGGTTAGCATTAGCATTCGGGTTAGCATTAGAATAGGAGTTAGGGTTAGCATTAGGGTTAGGGTTGGAGTTAGGGTTAGCATTAGCATCAAGTTAGCATTAGCATTCGCGTTAGCATTAGGGTAGGAGTTAGGGTTAGCATTAGCATCAAGGTTAGCATTAGGGTTAGCATTAGCATTAGGGTTAGCATTAGCATTAGGGTTGGAGTTAGGGTTAAGGTTTGGGTTAGGGTAAATCAATGGACAGTGTGGAGGGACTCGCCTCCTGAAGGAGTCAGTAAAGGCCACCTCAGGAGCCTTTTCTGGGCCCCCCAGTCAGGCTGGAGAACCTTCAAACAGCCCAAAATGAGCAAGATCTTTGCTGCCATCTCACCCTGCTGCACCTCAGTGCTCCACCTGAGCTGAGGGGCAGCTGGGAGAAGGTTACCTGAGCCTCCCTGCTGAAGTAAACAGGAGGGTTAGGGTTAGGGTTAGGGTTAGGCTTGTAGTTAGGGTTAAGGTTAGGTTTGGAGTTAGGGTTAGGGTTAGCATTAGGGTTAGGGTTAGGGTTGGAGTTAGGGTTAGGGTTTGAGTTAGGGTTGGAGTTAGGGTTAGGGTTAGGGTTGGAGTTAGGGTTAGGGTTGGAGTTAGGGTTAGGGTTAGGGTTATGGTTGAAGTTAGGGTTAGGGTTGGAGTTAGGGTTGGAGTTAGGGTTAGGGTGGGAGTTAGGGTTAGGGTTATGGTTGAAGTTAGGGTTAGGGTTGGAGTTAGGGTTAGGGTGGGAGTTAGGGTTAGGGTTAGGGTTGGAGTTAGGGTTAGGCTTGTAGTTAGGGTTAAGGTTAGGTTTGGAGTTAGGGTTAGGGTTAGCATTAGGGTTAGGGTTAGGGTTAGGGTTGGAGTTAGGGTTGGAGTTAGGGTTAGGGTGGGAGTTAGGGTTAGGGTTATGGTTGAAGTTAGGGTTAGGGTTGGAGTTAGGGTTGGAGTTAGGGTTGGGGTTAGGGTTAGGGTTGGAGTTAGGGTGGAGTTAGGGTTAAGGTTAGTTTTGGAGTTAGGGTTAGCATTAGCATCAAGTTAGCATTAGCATTCGGGTTAGCATTAGCATTCGGGTTAGCATTAGCATTCGGATTAGCATTAGGGTAGGAGTTAGGGTTAGCATTAGGGTTAGGGTTGGAGTTAGGGTTAGCATTAGCATCAAGTTAGCATTAGCATTCGGGTTAGCATTAGCATTCGGGTTAGCATTAGCATTCGGATTAGCATTAGGGTAGGAGTTAGGGTTAGCATTAGCATCAAGGTTAGCATTAGGGTTAGCATTAGCATTCGGATTAGCATTAGGGTAGGAGTTAGGGTTAGCATTAGCATCAAGGTTAGCATTAGGGTTAGCATTAGCATTAGGGTTAGCATTAGCATTAGGGTTGGAGTTAGGGTTAAGGTTTGGGTTAGGGTAAATCAATGGACAGTGTGGAGGGACTCGCCTCCTGAAGGAGTCAGTAAAGGCCACCTCAGGAGCCTTTTCTGGGCCCCCCAGTCAGGCTGGAGAACCTTCAAACAGCCCAAAATGAGCAAGATCTTTGCTGCCATCTCACCCTGCTGCACCTCAGTGCTCCACCTGAGCTGAGGGGCAGCTGGGAGAAGGTTACCTGAGCCTCCCTGCTGAAGTAAACAGGAGGGTTAGGGTTAGGGTTAGGGTTGGAGTTAGGGTTAAGGTTAGGTTTGGAGTTAGGGTTAGGGTTAGCATTAGGGTTAGGGTTAGGGTTGGAGTTAGGGTTAGGGTTGGAGTTAGGGTTAGGGTTGGAGTTAGGGTTGGAGTTAGGGTTAGGGTGGGAGTTAGGGTTAGGGTTATGGTTGAAGTTAGGGTTAGGGTTGGAGTTAGGGTTAGGGTGGGAGTTAGGCTTAGGGTTATGGTTGAAGTTAGGGTTAGGGTTGGAGTTAGGGTTAGGGTTGGAGTTAGGGTTAGGGTTGGAGTTAGGGTTGGAGTTAGGGTTAGGGTTAGGGTTAGGGTTGGAGTTAGGGTTAGGGTTGGAGTTAGGGTTAGGGTTAGGGTTGGAGTTAGGGTTAGGGTTATGGTTGAGGTTAGGGTTAGGGTTAGGGTTGGAGTTAGGGTTAGGGTTAGGGTTGGAGTTAGGGTTAGGGTTAGGGTTGGAGTTAGGGTTAGGGTTAGGGTTGGAGTTAGGGTTAGGGTTGGAGTTAGGGTTAGGGTTAGGGTTGGAGTTAGGGTTGGAGTTAGGGTTAGGGTTAGGGTTGGAGTTAGGGTTAGGGTTGGAGTTAGGGTTGGAGTTAGGGTTAGGGTGGGAGTTAGGGTTAGGGTTAGGGTTAGGGTTGGAGTTAGGGTTAGGGTTAGGGTTGGAGTTAGGGTTAGGGTTGGAGTTAGGGTTAGGGTTAGGGTTGGAGTTAGGGTTGGAGTTAGGGTTAGGGTGGGAGTTAGGGTTAGGGTTATGGTTGAAGTTAGGGTTAGGGTTGGAGTTAGGGTTGGAGTTAGGGTTAGGGTGGGAGTTAGGGTTAGGGTTATGGTTGAAGTTAGGGTTAGGGTTAGGGTTGGAGTTAGGGTTAGGGTTGGAGTTAGGGTTAGGGTTAGGGTTGGAGTTAGGGTTAGGGTTGGAGTTAGGGTTGGAGTTAGGGTTAGGGTGGGAGTTAGGGTTAGGGTTATGGTTGAAGTTAGGGTTAGGGTTGGAGTTAGGGTTAGGGTGGGAGTTAGGGTTAGGGTTATGGTTGAAGTTAGGGTTAGGGTTGGAGTTAGGGTTGGAGTTAGGGTTAGGGTGGGAGTTAGGGTTAGGGTTATGGTTGAAGTTAGGGTTAGGGATAGGGTTAGGGTTGGAGTTAGGGTTAGGGTTGGAGTTAGGGTTAGGGTTGGAGTTAGGTTTGGAGTTAGGGTTAGGGTGGGAGTTAGGGTTAGGGTGGGAGTTAGGGTTAGGGTTATGGTTGAAGTTAGGGTTAGGGTTAGGGTTAGGGTTAGGGGGTTAGGGTTAGGGTTAGGGTTAGGGTTATGGTTGAAGTTAGGGTTAGGGTTGGAGTTAGGGTTGGAGTTAGGGTTAGGGTGGGAGTTAGGGTTAGGGTTATGGTTGAAGTTAGGGTTAGGGTTGGAGTTAGGGTTGGAGTTAGGGTTAGGGTGGGAGTTAGGGTTAGGGTTGGAGTTAGGGTTGGAGTTAGGGTTAGGGTGGGAGTTAGGGTTAGGGTTATGGTTGAAGTTAGGGTTAGGGTTGGAGTTAGGGTTGGAGTTAGGGTTAGGGTGGGAGTTAGGGTTAGGGTTATGGTTGAAGTTAGGGTTAGGGTTAGGGTTAGGGTTGGAGTTAGGGTTAGGGTGGGAGTTAGGGTTAGGGTGGGAGTTAGGGTTAGGGTTATGGTTGAAGTTAGGGTTAGGGTTAGGGTTAGGGTTGGAGTTAGGGTTAGGGTTGGAGTTAGGGTTAGGGTAGAAGTTAGGTTTGGAGTTAGGGTTAGGGTGGGAGTTAGGGTTAGGGTTATGGTTGAAGTTAGGGTTAGGGTTGGAGTTAGGGTTGGAGTTAGGGTTAGGGTTGGAGTTAGGGTTAGGGTTGGGGTTGGGGTTAGGGTTGGAGTTAGGGTTGGAGTTAGGGTTGGAGTTAGGGTTAGGGTGGGAGTTAGGGTTAGGGTTGGAGTTAGGGTGGGAGTTAGGGTTAGGGTTATGGTTGAAGTTAGGGTTAGGGTTTGAGTTAGGGTTGGAGTTAGGGTTAGGGTTAGGGTTGGAGTTAGGGTGGAGTTAGGGTTAAGGTTAGTTTTGGAGTTAGGGTTAGCATTAGCATCAAGTTAGCATTAGCATTCGGGTTAGCATTAGCATTCGGATTAGCATTAGCATTCGGGTTAGCATTAGCATTCGGGTTAGCATTAGCATTCGGGTTAGCATTAGAATAGGAGTTAGGGTTAGCATTAGGGTTAGGGTTGGAGTTAGGGTTAGCATTAGCATCAAGTTAGCATTAGCATTCGCGTTAGCATTAGGGTAGGAGTTAGGGTTAGCATTAGCATCAAGGTTAGCATTAGGGTTAGCATTAGCATTAGGGTTAGCATTAGCATTAGGGTTGGAGTTAGGGTTAAGGTTTGGGTTAGGGTAAATCAATGGACAGTGTGGAGGGACTCGCCTCCTGAAGGAGTCAGTAAAGGCCACCTCAGGAGCCTTTTCTGGGCCCCCCAGTCAGGCTGGAGAACCTTCAAACAGCCCAAAATGAGCAAGATCTTTGCTGCCATCTCACCCTGCTGCACCTCAGTGCTCCACCTGAGCTGAGGGGCAGCTGGGAGAAGGTTACCTGAGCCTCCCTGCTGAAGTAAACAGGAGGGTTAGGGTTAGGGTTAGGGTTAGGCTTGTAGTTAGGGTTAAGGTTAGGTTTGGAGTTAGGGTTAGGGTTAGCATTAGGGTTAGGGTTAGGGTTGGAGTTAGGGTTAGGGTTTGAGTTAGGGTTGGAGTTAGGGTTAGGGTTAGGGTTGGAGTTAGGGTTAGGGTTGGAGTTAGGGTTAGGGTTAGGGTTATGGTTGAAGTTAGGGTTAGGGTTGGAGTTAGGGTTGGAGTTAGGGTTAGGGTGGGAGTTAGGGTTAGGGTTATGGTTGAAGTTAGGGTTAGGGTTGGAGTTAGGGTTAGGGTGGGAGTTAGGGTTAGGGTTAGGGTTGGAGTTAGGGTTAGGCTTGTAGTTAGGGTTAAGGTTAGGTTTGGAGTTAGGGTTAGGGTTAGCATTAGGGTTAGGGTTAGGGTTAGGGTTGGAGTTAGGGTTGGAGTTAGGGTTAGGGTGGGAGTTAGGGTTAGGGTTATGGTTGAAGTTAGGGTTAGGGTTGGAGTTAGGGTTGGAGTTAGGGTTGGGGTTAGGGTTAGGGTTGGAGTTAGGGTGGAGTTAGGGTTAAGGTTAGTTTTGGAGTTAGGGTTAGCATTAGCATCAAGTTAGCATTAGCATTCGGGTTAGCATTAGCATTCGGGTTAGCATTAGCATTCGGATTAGCATTAGGGTAGGAGTTAGGGTTAGCATTAGGGTTAGGGTTGGAGTTAGGGTTAGCATTAGCATCAAGTTAGCATTAGCATTCGGGTTAGCATTAGCATTCGGGTTAGCATTAGCATTCGGATTAGCATTAGGGTAGGAGTTAGGGTTAGCATTAGCATCAAGGTTAGCATTAGGGTTAGCATTAGCATTCGGATTAGCATTAGTGTAGGAGTTAGGGTTAGCATTAGCATCAAGGTTAGCATTAGGGTTAGCATTAGCATTAGGGTTAGCATTAGCATTAGGGTTGGAGTTAGGGTTAAGGTTTGGGTTAGGGTAAATCAATGGACAGTGTGGAGGGACTCGCCTCCTGAAGGAGTCAGTAAAGGCCACCTCAGGAGCCTTTTCTGGGCCCCCCAGTCAGGCTGGAGAACCTTCAAACAGCCCAAAATGAGCAAGATCTTTGCTGCCATCTCACCCTGCTGCACCTCAGTGCTCCACCTGAGCTGAGGGGCAGCTGGGAGAAGGTTACCTGAGCCTCCCTGCTGAAGTAAACAGGAGGGTTAGGGTTAGGGTTAGGGTTGGAGTTAGGGTTAGGGTTAAGGTTAGGCTTGGAGTTAGGGTTAAGGTTAGGTTTGGAGTTAGGGTTAGGGTTAGCATTAGGGTTAGGGTTAGGGTTGGAGTTAGGGTTAGGGTTGGAGTTAGGGTTAGGGTTGGAGTTAGGGTTGGAGTTAGGGTTAGGGTGGGAGTTAGGGTTAGGGTTATGGTTGAAGTTAGGGTTAGGGTTGGAGTTAGGGTTAGGGTGGGAGTTAGGCTTAGGGTTATGGTTGAAGTTAGGGTTAGGGTTGGAGTTAGGGTTAGGGTTGGAGTTAGGGTTAGGGTTGGAGTTAGGGTTGGAGTTAGGGTTAGGGTTAGGGTTAGGGTTGGAGTTAGGGTTAGGGTTGGAGTTAGGGTTAGGGTTAGGGTTGGAGTTAGGGTTAGGGTTATGGTTGAGGTTAGGGTTAGGGTTAGGGTTGGAGTTAGGGTTAGGGTTAGGGTTGGAGTTAGGGTTAGGGTTAGGGTTGGAGTTAGGGTTAGGGTTAGGGTTGGAGTTAGGGTTAGGGTTAGGGTTGGAGTTAGGGTTAGGGTTGGAGTTAGGGTTAGGGTTAGGGTTGGAGTTAGGGTTGGAGTTAGGGTTAGGGTTAGGGTTGGAGTTAGGGTTAGGGTTGGAGTTAGGGTTGGAGTTAGGGTTAGGGTGGGAGTTAGGGTTAGGGTTAGGGTTAGGGTTGGAGTTAGGGTTAGGGTTAGGGTTGGAGTTAGGGTTAGGGTTAGGGTTGGAGTTAGGGTTAGGGTTGGAGTTAGGGTTAGGGTTAGGGTTGGAGTTAGGGTTGGAGTTAGGGTTAGGGTGGGAGTTAGGGTTAGGGTTATGGTTGAAGTTAGGGTTAGGGTTGGAGTTAGGGTTGGAGTTAGGGTTAGGGTGGGAGTTAGGGTTAGGGTTATGGTTGAAGTTAGGGTTAGGGTTAGGGTTGGAGTTAGGGTTAGGGTTGGAGTTAGGGTTAGGGTTAGGGTTGGAGTTAGGGTTAGGGTTGGAGTTAGGGTTGGAGTTAGGGTTAGGGTGGGAGTTAGGGTTAGGGTTATGGTTGAAGTTAGGGTTAGGGTTGGAGTTAGGGTTAGGGTGGGAGTTAGGGTTAGGGTTATGGTTGAAGTTAGGGTTAGGGTTGGAGTTAGGGTTGGAGTTAGGGTTAGGGTGGGAGTTAGGGTTAGGGTTATGGTTGAAGTTAGGGTTAGGGATAGGGTTAGGGTTGGAGTTAGGGTTAGGGTTGGAGTTAGGGTTAGGGTTGGAGTTAGGTTTGGAGTTAGGGTTAGGGTGGGAGTTAGGGTTAGGGTGGGAGTTAGGGTTAGGGTTATGGTTGAAGTTAGGGTTAGGGTTAGGGTTAGGGTTAGGGGGTTAGGGTTAGGGTTAGGGTTAGGGTTATGGTTGAAGTTAGGGTTAGGGTTGGAGTTAGGGTTGGAGTTAGGGTTAGGGTGGGAGTTAGGGTTAGGGTTAGGGTTGGAGTTAGGGTTAGGGTTGGAGTTAGGGTTGGAGTTAGGGTTAGGGTGGGAGTTAGGGTTAGGGTTATGGTTGAAGTTAGGGTTAGGGTTGGAGTTAGGGTTGGAGTTAGGGTTAGGGTGGGAGTTAGGGTTAGGGTTATGGTTGAAGTTAGGGTTAGGGTTAGGGTTAGGGTTGGAGTTAGGGTTAGGGTGGGAGTTAGGGTTAGGGTGGGAGTTAGGGTTAGGGTTATGGTTGAAGTTAGGGTTAGGGTTAGGGTTAGGGTTGGAGTTAGGGTTAGGGTTGGAGTTAGGGTTAGGGTAGAAGTTAGGTTTGGAGTTAGGGTTAGGGTGGGAGTTAGGGTTAGGGTTATGGTTGAAGTTAGGGTTAGGGTTGGAGTTAGGGTTGGAGTTAGGGTTAGGGTTGGAGTTAGGGTTAGGGTTGGGGTTGGGGTTAGGGTTGGAGTTAGGGTTGGAGTTAGGGTTGGAGTTAGGGTTAGGGTGGGAGTTAGGGTTAGGGTTGGAGTTAGGGTGGGAGTTAGGGTTAGGGTTATGGTTGAAGTTAGGGTTAGGGTTTGAGTTAGGGTTGGAGTTAGGGTTAGGGTTAGGGTTGGAGTTAGGGTGGAGTTAGGGTTAAGGTTAGTTTTGGAGTTAGGGTTAGCATTAGCATCAAGTTAGCATTAGCATTCGGGTTAGCATTAGCATTCGGATTAGCATTAGCATTCGGGTTAGCATTAGCATTCGGGTTAG
>JAPVLW010000066.1:0-7500 GCA_027382335.1 Takifugu ocellatus | reverse complement strand
GTTAGGGTTAGGGTTAGGGTTAGGGTTAGGGTTAGGGTTAGGGTTAGGGTTAGGGTTAGGGTTAGGGTTAGGGTTAGGGTTAGGGTTAGGGTTAGGGTTAGGGTTAGGGTTAGGGTTAGGGTTAGGGTTAGGGTTAGGGTTAGGGTTAGGGTTAGGGTTAGGGTTAGGGTTAGGGTTAGGGTTAGGGTTAGGGTTAGGGTTAGGGTTAGGGTTAGGGTTAGGGTTAGGGTTAGGGTTAGGGTTAGGGTTAGGGTTAGGGTTAGGGTTAGGGTTAGGGTTAGGGTTAGGGTTAGGGTTAGGGTTAGGGTTAGGGTTAGGGTTAGGGTTAGGGTTAGGGTTAGGGTTAGGGTTAGGGTTAGGGTTAGGGTTAGGGTTAGGGTTAGGGTTAGGGTTAGGGTTAGGGTTAGGGTTAGGGTTAGGGTTAGGGTTAGGGTTAGGGTTAGGGTTAGGGTTAGGGTTAGGGTTAGGGTTAGGGTTAGGGTTAGGGTTAGGGTTAGGGTTAGGGTTAGGGTTAGGGTTAGGGTTAGGGTTAGGGTTAGGGTTAGGGTTAGGGTTAGGGTTAGGGTTAGGGTTAGGGTTAGGGTTAGGGTTAGGGTTAGGGTTAGGGTTAGGGTTAGGGTTAGGGTTAGGGTTAGGGTTAGGGTTAGGGTTAGGGTTAGGGTTAGGGTTAGGGTTAGGGTTAGGGTTAGGGTTAGGGTTAGGGTTAGGGTTAGGGTTAGGGTTAGGGTTAGGGTTAGGGTTAGGGTTAGGGTTAGGGTTAGGGTTAGGGTTAGGGTTAGGGTTAGGGTTAGGGTTAGGGTTAGGGTTAGGGTTAGGGTTAGGGTTAGGGTTAGGGTTAGGGTTAGGGTTAGGGTTAGGGTTAGGGTTAGGGTTAGGGTTAGGGTTAGGGTTAGGGTTAGGGTTAGGGTTAGGGTTAGGGTTAGGGTTAGGGTTAGGGTTAGGGTTAGGGTTAGGGTTAGGGTTAGGGTTAGGGTTAGGGTTAGGGTTAGGGTTAGGGTTAGGGTTAGGGTTAGGGTTAGGGTTAGGGTTAGGGTTAGGGTTAGGGTTAGGGTTAGGGTTAGGGTTAGGGTTAGGGTTAGGGTTAGGGTTAGGGTTAGGGTTAGGGTTAGGGTTAGGGTTAGGGTTAGGGTTAGGGTTAGGGTTAGGGTTAGGGTTAGGGTTAGGGTTAGGGTTAGGGTTAGGGTTAGGGTTAGGGTTAGGGTTAGGGTTAGGGTTAGGGTTAGGGTTAGGGTTAGGGTTAGGGTTAGGGTTAGGGTTAGGGTTAGGGTTAGGGTTAGGGTTAGGGTTAGGGTTAGGGTTAGGGTTAGGGTTAGGGTTAGGGTTAGGGTTAGGGTTAGGGTTAGGGTTAGGGTTAGGGTTAGGGTTAGGGTTAGGGTTAGGGTTAGGGTTAGGGTTAGGGTTAGGGTTAGGGTTAGGGTTAGGGTTAGGGTTAGGGTTAGGGTTAGGGTTAGGGTTAGGGTTAGGGTTAGGGTTAGGGTTAGGGTTAGGGTTAGGGTTAGGGTTAGGGTTAGGGTTAGGGTTAGGGTTAGGGTTAGGGTTAGGGTTAGGGTTAGGGTTAGGGTTAGGGTTAGGGTTAGGGTTAGGGTTAGGGTTAGGGTTAGGGTTAGGGTTAGGGTTAGGGTTAGGGTTAGGGTTAGGGTTAGGGTTAGGGTTAGGGTTAGGGTTAGGGTTAGGGTTAGGGTTAGGGTTAGGGTTAGGGTTAGGGTTAGGGTTAGGGTTAGGGTTAGGGTTAGGGTTAGGGTTAGGGTTAGGGTTAGGGTTAGGGTTAGGGTTAGGGTTAGGGTTAGGGTTAGGGTTAGGGTTAGGGTTAGGGTTAGGGTTAGGGTTAGGGTTAGGGTTAGGGTTAGGGTTAGGGTTAGGGTTAGGGTTAGGGTTAGGGTTAGGGTTAGGGTTAGGGTTAGGGTTAGGGTTAGGGTTAGGGTTAGGGTTAGGGTTAGGGTTAGGGTTAGGGTTAGGGTTAGGGTTAGGGTTAGGGTTAGGGTTAGGGTTAGGGTTAGGGTTAGGGTTAGGGTTAGGGTTAGGGTTAGGGTTAGGGTTAGGGTTAGGGTTAGGGTTAGGGTTAGGGTTAGGGTTAGGGTTAGGGTTAGGGTTAGGGTTAGGGTTAGGGTTAGGGTTAGGGTTAGGGTTAGGGTTAGGGTTAGGGTTAGGGTTAGGGTTAGGGTTAGGGTTAGGGTTAGGGTTAGGGTTAGGGTTAGGGTTAGGGTTAGGGTTAGGGTTAGGGTTAGGGTTAGGGTTAGGGTTAGGGTTAGGGTTAGGGTTAGGGTTAGGGTTAGGGTTAGGGTTAGGGTTAGGGTTAGGGTTAGGGTTAGGGTTAGGGTTAGGGTTAGGGTTAGGGTTAGGGTTAGGGTTAGGGTTAGGGTTAGGGTTAGGGTTAGGGTTAGGGTTAGGGTTAGGGTTAGGGTTAGGGTTAGGGTTAGGGTTAGGGTTAGGGTTAGGGTTAGGGTTAGGGTTAGGGTTAGGGTTAGGGTTAGGGTTAGGGTTAGGGTTAGGGTTAGGGTTAGGGTTAGGGTTAGGGTTAGGGTTAGGGTTAGGGTTAGGGTTAGGGTTAGGGTTAGGGTTAGGGTTAGGGTTAGGGTTAGGGTTAGGGTTAGGGTTAGGGTTAGGGTTAGGGTTAGGGTTAGGGTTAGGGTTAGGGTTAGGGTTAGGGTTAGGGTTAGGGTTAGGGTTAGGGTTAGGGTTAGGGTTAGGGTTAGGGTTAGGGTTAGGGTTAGGGTTAGGGTTAGGGTTAGGGTTAGGGTTAGGGTTAGGGTTAGGGTTAGGGTTAGGGTTAGGGTTAGGGTTAGGGTTAGGGTTAGGGTTAGGGTTAGGGTTAGGGTTAGGGTTAGGGTTAGGGTTAGGGTTAGGGTTAGGGTTAGGGTTAGGGTTAGGGTTAGGGTTAGGGTTAGGGTTAGGGTTAGGGTTAGGGTTAGGGTTAGGGTTAGGGTTAGGGTTAGGGTTAGGGTTAGGGTTAGGGTTAGGGTTAGGGTTAGGGTTAGGGTTAGGGTTAGGGTTAGGGTTAGGGTTAGGGTTAGGGTTAGGGTTAGGGTTAGGGTTAGGGTTAGGGTTAGGGTTAGGGTTAGGGTTAGGGTTAGGGTTAGGGTTAGGGTTAGGGTTAGGGTTAGGGTTAGGGTTAGGGTTAGGGTTAGGGTTAGGGTTAGGGTTAGGGTTAGGGTTAGGGTTAGGGTTAGGGTTAGGGTTAGGGTTAGGGTTAGGGTTAGGGTTAGGGTTAGGGTTAGGGTTAGGGTTAGGGTTAGGGTTAGGGTTAGGGTTAGGGTTAGGGTTAGGGTTAGGGTTAGGGTTAGGGTTAGGGTTAGGGTTAGGGTTAGGGTTAGGGTTAGGGTTAGGGTTAGGGTTAGGGTTAGGGTTAGGGTTAGGGTTAGGGTTAGGGTTAGGGTTAGGGTTAGGGTTAGGGTTAGGGTTAGGGTTAGGGTTAGGGTTAGGGTTAGGGTTAGGGTTAGGGTTAGGGTTAGGGTTAGGGTTAGGGTTAGGGTTAGGGTTAGGGTTAGGGTTAGGGTTAGGGTTAGGGTTAGGGTTAGGGTTAGGGTTAGGGTTAGGGTTAGGGTTAGGGTTAGGGTTAGGGTTAGGGTTAGGGTTAGGGTTAGGGTTAGGGTTAGGGTTAGGGTTAGGGTTAGGGTTAGGGTTAGGGTTAGGGTTAGGGTTAGGGTTAGGGTTAGGGTTAGGGTTAGGGTTAGGGTTAGGGTTAGGGTTAGGGTTAGGGTTAGGGTTAGGGTTAGGGTTAGGGTTAGGGTTAGGGTTAGGGTTAGGGTTAGGGTTAGGGTTAGGGTTAGGGTTAGGGTTAGGGTTAGGGTTAGGGTTAGGGTTAGGGTTAGGGTTAGGGTTAGGGTTAGGGTTAGGGTTAGGGTTAGGGTTAGGGTTAGGGTTAGGGTTAGGGTTAGGGTTAGGGTTAGGGTTAGGGTTAGGGTTAGGGTTAGGGTTAGGGTTAGGGTTAGGGTTAGGGTTAGGGTTAGGGTTAGGGTTAGGGTTAGGGTTAGGGTTAGGGTTAGGGTTAGGGTTAGGGTTAGGGTTAGGGTTAGGGTTAGGGTTAGGGTTAGGGTTAGGGTTAGGGTTAGGGTTAGGGTTAGGGTTAGGGTTAGGGTTAGGGTTAGGGTTAGGGTTAGGGTTAGGGTTAGGGTTAGGGTTAGGGTTAGGGTTAGGGTTAGGGTTAGGGTTAGGGTTAGGGTTAGGGTTAGGGTTAGGGTTAGGGTTAGGGTTAGGGTTAGGGTTAGGGTTAGGGTTAGGGTTAGGGTTAGGGTTAGGGTTAGGGTTAGGGTTAGGGTTAGGGTTAGGGTTAGGGTTAGGGTTAGGGTTAGGGTTAGGGTTAGGGTTAGGGTTAGGGTTAGGGTTAGGGTTAGGGTTAGGGTTAGGGTTAGGGTTAGGGTTAGGGTTAGGGTTAGGGTTAGGGTTAGGGTTAGGGTTAGGGTTAGGGTTAGGGTTAGGGTTAGGGTTAGGGTTAGGGTTAGGGTTAGGGTTAGGGTTAGGGTTAGGGTTAGGGTTAGGGTTAGGGTTAGGGTTAGGGTTAGGGTTAGGGTTAGGGTTAGGGTTAGGGTTAGGGTTAGGGTTAGGGTTAGGGTTAGGGTTAGGGTTAGGGTTAGGGTTAGGGTTAGGGTTAGGGTTAGGGTTAGGGTTAGGGTTAGGGTTAGGGTTAGGGTTAGGGTTAGGGTTAGGGTTAGGGTTAGGGTTAGGGTTAGGGTTAGGGTTAGGGTTAGGGTTAGGGTTAGGGTTAGGGTTAGGGTTAGGGTTAGGGTTAGGGTTAGGGTTAGGGTTAGGGTTAGGGTTAGGGTTAGGGTTAGGGTTAGGGTTAGGGTTAGGGTTAGGGTTAGGGTTAGGGTTAGGGTTAGGGTTAGGGTTAGGGTTAGGGTTAGGGTTAGGGTTAGGGTTAGGGTTAGGGTTAGGGTTAGGGTTAGGGTTAGGGTTAGGGTTAGGGTTAGGGTTAGGGTTAGGGTTAGGGTTAGGGTTAGGGTTAGGGTTAGGGTTAGGGTTAGGGTTAGGGTTAGGGTTAGGGTTAGGGTTAGGGTTAGGGTTAGGGTTAGGGTTAGGGTTAGGGTTAGGGTTAGGGTTAGGGTTAGGGTTAGGGTTAGGGTTAGGGTTAGGGTTAGGGTTAGGGTTAGGGTTAGGGTTAGGGTTAGGGTTAGGGTTAGGGTTAGGGTTAGGGTTAGGGTTAGGGTTAGGGTTAGGGTTAGGGTTAGGGTTAGGGTTAGGGTTAGGGTTAGGGTTAGGGTTAGGGTTAGGGTTAGGGTTAGGGTTAGGGTTAGGGTTAGGGTTAGGGTTAGGGTTAGGGTTAGGGTTAGGGTTAGGGTTAGGGTTAGGGTTAGGGTTAGGGTTAGGGTTAGGGTTAGGGTTAGGGTTAGGGTTAGGGTTAGGGTTAGGGTTAGGGTTAGGGTTAGGGTTAGGGTTAGGGTTAGGGTTAGGGTTAGGGTTAGGGTTAGGGTTAGGGTTAGGGTTAGGGTTAGGGTTAGGGTTAGGGTTAGGGTTAGGGTTAGGGTTAGGGTTAGGGTTAGGGTTAGGGTTAGGGTTAGGGTTAGGGTTAGGGTTAGGGTTAGGGTTAGGGTTAGGGTTAGGGTTAGGGTTAGGGTTAGGGTTAGGGTTAGGGTTAGGGTTAGGGTTAGGGTTAGGGTTAGGGTTAGGGTTAGGGTTAGGGTTAGGGTTAGGGTTAGGGTTAGGGTTAGGGTTAGGGTTAGGGTTAGGGTTAGGGTTAGGGTTAGGGTTAGGGTTAGGGTTAGGGTTAGGGTTAGGGTTAGGGTTAGGGTTAGGGTTAGGGTTAGGGTTAGGGTTAGGGTTAGGGTTAGGGTTAGGGTTAGGGTTAGGGTTAGGGTTAGGGTTAGGGTTAGGGTTAGGGTTAGGGTTAGGGTTAGGGTTAGGGTTAGGGTTAGGGTTAGGGTTAGGGTTAGGGTTAGGGTTAGGGTTAGGGTTAGGGTTAGGGTTAGGGTTAGGGTTAGGGTTAGGGTTAGGGTTAGGGTTAGGGTTAGGGTTAGGGTTAGGGTTAGGGTTAGGGTTAGGGTTAGGGTTAGGGTTAGGGTTAGGGTTAGGGTTAGGGTTAGGGTTAGGGTTAGGGTTAGGGTTAGGGTTAGGGTTAGGGTTAGGGTTAGGGTTAGGGTTAGGGTTAGGGTTAGGGTTAGGGTTAGGGTTAGGGTTAGGGTTAGGGTTAGGGTTAGGGTTAGGGTTAGGGTTAGGGTTAGGGTTAGGGTTAGGGTTAGGGTTAGGGTTAGGGTTAGGGTTAGGGTTAGGGTTAGGGTTAGGGTTAGGGTTAGGGTTAGGGTTAGGGTTAGGGTTAGGGTTAGGGTTAGGGTTAGGGTTAGGGTTAGGGTTAGGGTTAGGGTTAGGGTTAGGGTTAGGGTTAGGGTTAGGGTTAGGGTTAGGGTTAGGGTTAGGGTTAGGGTTAGGGTTAGGGTTAGGGTTAGGGTTAGGGTTAGGGTTAGGGTTAGGGTTAGGGTTAGGGTTAGGGTTAGGGTTAGGGTTAGGGTTAGGGTTAGGGTTAGGGTTAGGGTTAGGGTTAGGGTTAGGGTTAGGGTTAGGGTTAGGGTTAGGGTTAGGGTTAGGGTTAGGGTTAGGGTTAGGGTTAGGGTTAGGGTTAGGGTTAGGGTTAGGGTTAGGGTTAGGGTTAGGGTTAGGGTTAGGGTTAGGGTTAGGGTTAGGGTTAGGGTTAGGGTTAGGGTTAGGGTTAGGGTTAGGGTTAGGGTTAGGGTTAGGGTTAGGGTTAGGGTTAGGGTTAGGGTTAGGGTTAGGGTTAGGGTTAGGGTTAGGGTTAGGGTTAGGGTTAGGGTTAGGGTTAGGGTTAGGGTTAGGGTTAGGGTTAGGGTTAGGGTTAGGGTTAGGGTTAGGGTTAGGGTTAGGGTTAGGGTTAGGGTTAGGGTTAGGGTTAGGGTTAGGGTTAGGGTTAGGGTTAGGGTTAGGGTTAGGGTTAGGGTTAGGGTTAGGGTTAGGGTTAGGGTTAGGGTTAGGGTTAGGGTTAGGGTTAGGGTTAGGGTTAGGGTTAGGGTTAGGGTTAGGGTTAGGGTTAGGGTTAGGGTTAGGGTTAGGGTTAGGGTTAGGGTTAGGGTTAGGGTTAGGGTTAGGGTTAGGGTTAGGGTTAGGGTTAGGGTTAGGGTTAGGGTTAGGGTTAGGGTTAGGGTTAGGGTTAGGGTTAGGGTTAGGGTTAGGGTTAGGGTTAGGGTTAGGGTTAGGGTTAGGGTTAGGGTTAGGGTTAGGGTTAGGGTTAGGGTTAGGGTTAGGGTTAGGGTTAGGGTTAGGGTTAGGGTTAGGGTTAGGGTTAGGGTTAGGGTTAGGGTTAGGGTTAGGGTTAGGGTTAGGGTTAGGGTTAGGGTTAGGGTTAGGGTTAGGGTTAGGGTTAGGGTTAGGGTTAGGGTTAGGGTTAGGGTTAGGGTTAGGGTTAGGGTTAGGGTTAGGGTTAGGGTTAGGGTTAGGGTTAGGGTTAGGGTTAGGGTTAGGGTTAGGGTTAGGGTTAGGGTTAGGGTTAGGGTTAGGGTTAGGGTTAGGGTTAGGGTTAGGGTTAGGGTTAGGGTTAGGGTTAGGGGGGTTAGGGTT
>JAPVLW010000065.1:225000-277667 GCA_027382335.1 Takifugu ocellatus | reverse complement strand
TGGTGTATATTTCAGTTGGTGTTTGAATCTGTGTGAGAAGTTTCCAGCGTTCCCAGAGAGGCAGAACTCTGGAGAATATTCCAGGTGCATTTCATGTTCCGTGCTTAGCTGAACTGTTCTGACTTTAATCAACTGGGAATTTTCACAGCTCCTTTTATGTCGTTTTTCCCCTTTTGAAGCAAAAGAAACGCAGCTTTAGGAATGTTTTGATCTGTGCCGTGACAACCATCATGTTCCTGGTGTTACTGGTGTTCCTGGTGTTCCTGGTGTTCCTGGTGTTACTGGTGTTCCTGGTGTTCCTGGTGTTACTGGTGTTCCTGGTGTTACTGGTGTTACTGGTGTTACTGGTGTTCCTGGTGTTCCTGGTGTTCCTGGTGTTACTGGTGTTACTGGTGTTCCTGGTGTTACTGGTGTTACTGGTGTTACTGGTGTTCCTGGTGTTACTGGTGTTCCTGGGAGGTTTGTGAACAGGAACTGACCTCCCTTCTGATCGGACCCCTCAGATCTTCAACTCCAACCCTCGTTACATCCTCTTCATCCACCTGGTGATCAACGACATGCTCCAGCTGTTCCTGTCGACGCTCCTTCACGTCATCACCTACGTCTTCGTCAGAGTCACGTCTCCTTCTGCAGCATCATCCTGGTCACCATCATCCTCACCACCCTCAACACCCCCCTCAACCTGGCCAGCATGGCCATCGAGCGCTACATCGCCATCTGCCTGCCCCTGCGCTACGGCCACATCTGCACCGTGAGGAAGACCTACAGTCTGATCGGGCTGATGTGGGTGCTGAGCGTCTTCGCCATCCTCCCTGAGTTCTTCGCCCTGCTGACCACGCAGCCACTGACCTTCTTCCACTCTCCGGTCATCTGCTTTGAGGGAACAGGTGTTCAGAAGCGCCTACAGCGTCGTGAATCGGGAGGTCTCGCACACCGTCTTCCTGGTCCTGGTCTGGCTCACGCTGGTCTACACCTACATCAACATCGTCTGTGCTGCCAAGAGAGCGAGCGCACAGGCTCAGAGGGCCAGGAACACCATTCTTCTGCACGCCTTCCAGGTCCTGCTGAGCATGCTGAACTATGTGCGGGTCCTGTTTGAACAGGGTCTGTTGCTCCTGCTGCCTGGTCACTACATGTCCATCATCTTTGCCTCCTACGTCATCATCCAGATCCTCCGCGCTTCATTAGTCCGATCGTGTACGGGCTGCGTGACCAGACCTTCAGGAAATATGTCAGCAGGTATCTGCTGTGCAAGATGGGCCTCGGCGGCCATTAAAGGGCCCCCGTCCCAGAGTGGTCTGGCTCTGCTTCACCGTCTGTAGACCAAGCAGATGTGATGATCAAAGGATCTACAGACGAACTCCACACAGATGAAGGCAAGAGGTCAAGATTCAGGGTCAAGGTCACGACTGCAGCCCCAGCAGATCTTCACCAGACCTCATTTCCTGTTTTTGATGCTGAACGAACCTGCAGATTAATGACATTTAAAAGTTAAAGTCGATAAAGTGAGAGCAGATTAACTGGACAGAGCAGCAAGTGTTAGCATGTGAACGCTAACGAACCCCAGAGAGACTTTCAGAAGTTGTGTTGTGTTGAGTTGTGTTGTGTTGTGTGTTTCTTTGTGTGTCCATATGAACACGTTCCTGCCTAATAAATAAATGAATGTGTGCAGTTTAATTTCATTTTCACAGAATGTTGTGAAGAGAGTTTTGGGAGAATTTGCACTTTAGTCACATTTCCTCCCTTCCTGCCTTCCTGCCTCCTCTTCCTGCCTCCCTCCCTTCCTCCTTCTCCTCCCTTCCTGCCTTCCTTCCTCCCTCCTCCCAGCCTTCCTCCCTCCCTCCCTTCCTCCCTTCCTGCCTTCCTCCCTCCCTCCCTTCCTGCCTTCCTCCCTCCCTGCCTTCATCCCTCCCTCCCAGCTTCCTCCCTTCCCCCTCCCTCCCAGCCTTCCTCCCTCCCTCCCTCCCTGCCTTCCTCCCTCCCTCCCTCCCTGTCTTTAGTGGGGGGTCAGATGCTCCCTCCCTGCCTTCATCTCTCACTTCCTCCCTTCCTGCCTTCCTCCTTCCTGCATTCCTCCCTCCCTTCCTCATTTCTGCCTCCCTCCCTTCCTCCCAGCCTTCCTCCCTCCCTCCCTTCCTGCCTTCCTCCCTCCCTGCCTTCCTCCCTCCCTCCCAGCCTTCCTCCCTCCCTGCCTTCCTCCCTCCCTCCCAGCCTTCATCCCTTCCTGCCTTCCTCCCTCCCTCCCAGCCTTCCTCCCTCCCTTCCTCCCTCCCTGCCTTCCTCCCTCCCTCCCAGCCTTCATCCCTTCCTGCCTTCCTCCCTCCCTCCCAGCCTTCCTCCATCCCTTCCTCCCTTCCAGCCTTCCTCCCTTCCTCCCTCCCTTCCTGTCTTTAGTGGGGGGTCCAGATGCTCTATCCCTCCCTCCCAGCCTTCCTCCCTTCCTCCCTCCCTGCCTTCCTCCCTCCCTACCTCCCTGCCTTCATCCCTCACTTCTTCCCTTCCTGCCTTCCGCTCTTCCTGCATTCCTCCCTCCCTCCCTTCCTCCCTTCTTCCCTTCCTGCCTTCCTCCCTCCCTCCCTCCCTGTCTTTAGTGGGGGGTCTAGATGCTCCCTCCCTGCTTCATCCCTCACTTCCTCCCTTCCTGCCTTCCTCCCTTCCTGCCTTCCTCCCTGCCTTCCTCCCTCCCTCCCTCCCTGTCTTTAGTGGGGGGTCCAGATGCTCCCTCCCTGCCTTCATCCCTCACTTCTCCCTTCCTGCCTCCCTCCCTCCCTGCCTTCCTCCCTCCCTCCCTCCCTGTCTTTAGTGGGGGGTCCAGATGATCCCCCCTGCTTTCCTCCCTCACTTCCTCCCTCCCTCCCTGCCTTCCTCCCTCCCTCCCTCCCTGTCTTTAGTGGGGGGTCCAGATGATCCCTCCCTGCTTTCCTCCCTCACTTCCTCCCTCCCTTCCTCCCTCCCTCCCTGCCTTCCTCCCTTCCTCAGTGCTGCTTTTGATCCAGTTGATCACAGCATCCTGTTACAGAGACTGGACCATGTGATTGGGATTAAAGGGACAGCACTAGACTGGTTAGATCATACTTATCTGATAGATCCAGTTTGCTCATGTCCATGGTGTTCCCTCCTCATACAGTAGGGTTAGCCATGGAGTTCCTCAAGGTTCTGTACTCGGACCAGTCCTCTTCACATTGTCCATGCTTCCCTTAGGGAACATTATTCGGCAGCATGGGATCAATGTTCATTGTTATGCTGATGACACTCAGCTTTATTTATCCATGAAACCAGAGGAGACAGAGAAGTTAGTGAAGCTCCAGACCTGTCTTAAAGACATAAAGTCCTGGATGTCTTCAAATTTCCTCCTCCTTAACCCAGGAAAAACTGAGGTCATGTTGTTTGGTCCTGAACCTCTCAGGGATAGATTAGATCACATGATCACTCTAGATCACTGTTTCCCAAAGTGGGTCGCAGACCCGTTTTCAGTGGGTCGTGGCCTTTGCCTGGGGAAGGAAATGCTAAAAAAAAAAAAAAATTAACTGAGTGTAATTCATACTCCTTAACAGTAGGTGGCGTTGACATCCGCCATTTCACACCATAGAAAAAGAACTGCAAAGTTTGTTTACATATGTTGAGCATGGCGAAACGCAGATACAACGAAGAATATATGAGATATGGATTTTCTTATCTTGAAGAGAAAGGAGGACAAAAACCTCAGTGTGTTTTGTGTAGCGAGGTGCTGGCACATGAAAGCATGAAGCATTTGGAAACAAAACACCACAGTCTCAAAGATAAACCTGTTGAGTACTTCAGAAGACGACTTCAAGACCTGAGGACATCACAAAAGTGTCTTACTTATTCGTGCTCGAAGCAAGAACAGGCACTGCGTGCATCTTCCAGGTGGCACATCGTATTGCGAAGTTAAAAAAGCCCCACACCATTGCAGAGGACCTCATCTTACCTGCAGCTATGGACATGATCAGAGAGGTTTTGGATCAATCCGCAGCTGATAAACTAAAAACTATACCTCTGTCAAATGACACAACAAGTAGGCGAATTGAAGACCTGTCGGCGGACATCAAACAACAGACCACAGCTCGCATCAAGGCAAGTGGTCATTTTGCTTTACAAATGGATGAATCTACTGACATAACAAACAAAGCAGTTTTACTTGTTTACGTGAGACATGTGTGGGACGGAGACTTACAGGAACAATTTCTCTGCTCAAGAGAGCTCCTTACTACTACGACTGGAGAAGACATTTTCAGCTCCGTGGACTTGTATTTGAGTTCAGTGGGCCTAAGCTGGGACATGTGCGTCGGTATCACAACTGATGGTGCTGCCTCCGTGATAGGAAAAAACTCGGGGGTCGTGAGGAGAATACTTGAGAAAGCTCCAAATGCAACATGGAACCACTGTTTTTTGCATCGGGAGGCAATAGCAGGGAAGGATATGGTACCCGTGCTTTACATTAAAAGATGTCATCCAAGTGGTAAACTACATTAAACGGAGTGCAAAGAACACCCAATGTTTTCAAAAACTATGCCAAGATCTTGGTAGTGACCATGTACAAGTGTTGCATCATGCCGAGGTACGTTGGCTTTCGAGGGGAAAGGTATTGTCCCGTTTTTATGAACTACGAGCTGAAATCACAGCCTTTCTTGCCCAGAACAATTCGCCTCTTGCAGACCTGTTTAGTAACAGTGTGGGGCTCGCACACGTTGCTTATCTTGCGGGTGTGTTTGACCAGTTAAATGCATTAAATGTGTCTGTACAGGGGAGAGGGCACAACATTTTTGAACAATATGACAAAATCGAAGCTTTCAAAAAAAAGATCTCATTATGGGCAAGTCATGTTTCTAAAAACCGGCTCGACATGTTCCCCAATGCCTTTAATGAGGGACAGCAACTGGACACGGCAGGAAAAAATGTAATGTCGAAAACAATCACGACACATCTGAATAAACATCTGGAGCGGTTTAATCACCACTTTCCCGAGAAACAGAGGGATGATGACTGGATACGCGACCCCTTTGGAATCGACATGGAAAGCATCACGTTGCCAAGCAACGAAGAGAGTATGCTGGTGGAGCTGTCATGTGACCGCACACTGAAAAAGAAATTCATGGAGGTAAGCCTCGCCCCTTTTCTGGTGCAGCATTGTGATGAGCGAGTATCCTTCCCTTGCCACTCGAGCAGTAATTCAGCACTACCTATCCCCGAGTGGCTTCTCAGCTCTGGTTCAGCTGAAGACAAAGCATCGAAACAGACTGGACATTGAACATGACCTCAGAGTTGCTTTGTCTACTGTAACTCCAGACTTTGAGACTCTTGTCAAAGGGAATATTTCCCTCTCTATTATTACCACTTGAAGTCATTTTGGTTCATCAATAAACTTGTTTTTTTGTGTTGGCATTCTATTCTACTATCTCCGATTCTCTGATCCAAAATGCTGCAGCCAGAGTTCTGACAGGTATTGACCACAGAGGTCACATGACTCCTGGACTGGCATCGCTTCATTGGCTGCCCGTTAAATTTAGAATCATTTTTAAAACCCTTCTTCTGACCTACCAGGTCCTCAGAGGCCTAGCTCCATCCTACCTGGAGGAGCTAGTGACACCTGACCAGCCCAATAGACCGCTCCGCTCTCAGAATGCTGGTCTACTTGTGGTTCCCAGAGTCTCTAGGAGTAGAATGGGGGGCCGAGCATTTAGCTACCAGGCCCCCCTGCTATGGAACCAGCTCCCTGTCCAAGCCCCCCTGCTATGGAACCAGCTCCCTGTCCAGGCCCCCCTGCTATGGAACCAGCTCCCTGTCCAGGCCCCCCTGCTATGGAACCAGCTCCCTGTCCAGGCCCCCCTGCTGTGGAACCAGCTCCCTGTCCAGGCCCCCCTGCTATGGAACCAGCTCCCTGTCCAGGCCCCCCTGCTATGGAACCAGCTCCCTGTCCAGGCCCCCCTGCTGTGGAACCAGCTCCCTGTCCAGGCCCCCCTGCTGTGGAACCAGCTCCCTGTCCAGGTACGGGAGGCTGACTCCATCGCTACTTTAAGATCAGACTTAAAACCTCCTCTTTGAAAAAGCTTATTGTTACTAATTCTGTAGTTCCAGTTACTATCATAGACAGACAGATTATCATACTTAGGGGGTCGTCTAATCATTAGGTTATATAATAATTATATATAATAATGTAGAAATAATTATCTAATCATTAGGTCACATCTTAGCTGTGCTGCTATAGGCCGAGGCTGCCAGGGTCCAGAACCATGATCACCTGACAGGCCTCTGTCACCCCACTGGGTCATGGTCTCCCCTCCTCTCCTCTCCTCTCCCCTCCCCTCCCCTCCCCTCCCCTCCCCTCCCCTCCCCTCCTCTCCTCTCCTCTCCTCTCCTCCCCTCTCCTCTCCTCTCCTCTCCTCTCCTCTCCTCTCCTCTCCTCTCCTCTCCTCTCCTCTCCTCTCCTCCTCCCCTCTCCTCTCCTCTCCTCCTCTCCCCTCCTCTCCTCTCCTCTCCTCTCCTCTCCTCCTCTCCTCTCCTCTCCTCTCCTCTCCTCTCCTCTCCTCTCCCCTCCCCTCCTCTCCTCTCCTCTCCTCTCCTCTCCTCTCCTCTCCTCTCCTCCTCTCCCCTCCTCTCCTCTCCTCTCCTCTCCTCCTCTCCTCTCCTCTCCTCTCCTCCTCTCCTCTCCTCTCCTCTCCTCTCCTCTCAGGCCCTGGGATTCTGGAAAGCGCCTTGTAACAATTTTGATTGTAAAAGACGCTGTATAAATAAAGACTGATTTGATTTGAGGAGAAGGGAAGAATCCAAGAACACTTCCTGTAGTATCAACCCTGGCCTGTTCTGTTGCTAGCATTAGCAAGCCGCGCATGTTGGGACTTCCGTACAGGCTGGTCAGGTCCTACCTCTGAACATGGTCTGGGTTGATCCTAACTGGAGGCTTTCAGGCCGTTTGACTGCTGGTGTGTTGAGGTCTGACTGGACTCATGTCAAACGGGACTGATCCCACCTGGAAACACAAAGCAGGTGCAGCACCGTCCAACATGTCAGAACCATGCTGGACTTCACCGTCCCCTGGCCCAGCAGGAGACGTGTGTTTTGCTGAAAAGGCCTTCGGGTCCCTCGGTATCCAGTTGGAGGCGTACCTTGAGTGTGGGGGTCCGAGGCCCTGTGCTAATCCAGGCAACATGAAGCAGCCTTAGTCTGGCCCGCCGCCTCGGACCTATTTTAATGACCCCGACATAACTGCTGGAGTCAGTGGGGCGCGTCAACCCCTCCACCTCAGTCGTCTGTAGCTGGTGTCCTGTTGCAGTACCGCAAGTGGCCACCGGGGAGGCTGTTTCGTTCTCCTGCATGTGCAGATGTGTGGTGCATCACAACAACACAACTTTGATGCTGTTCTGTCACGAACAGGCTGTGTTCACAAACCCTGACCCTGTCCTGCTGGTCAACCACACCAGGCAGGTCACCAGAGTCGAGGCTGGGCAGAAAGCAGCACCGGCGTCGTGCTAACAACCCCGGACTCTTTGATAAGTGCTTTAGGAAGCAGCCTTAGCTTCCACCAGGAGCGAGGAGGAGTCAGCAAGTTCTGGTTCTTGCTCGCTGTTATTCGAGGTCTTTTATGTCTGTTGTGTAAAGAACATTTTGAAGATATTATTTCTGTGGTGTTCTTGGATGTTTCTGGGTTTGTGCTCAGCTCATAGAGAATTAATGAGTTAAATTCTGTAACAATAAAAAGATCTTCATCACTCAGACCAAAACAATGTCTAATCAAAGCTCCAGTCGCTTACATTAGCTCAACTGGCTATGGTTGCTATGGAAACGCATAGAGAATCCTGTTTGATCATTTTAAATCTGTTTTTTAAAGGTTTGTTTTCGATGAAAGAGGATCAGTTTTTAAAGTCAGTGAAATAAATGGATGAATGTTTGTGGTCCACGTGATCTCCGGTGTCATGACGACCCGAGGGTGTCGAGTCCTGAGAGTTTAAAGGCTCGACCCGTCAGGCGGAGCTCAGTCTGACTCAGGTGGGCAGAACCCACCAGAACCGACAGGTAGCGTCAGTCTCCAGACCCTGAGTCTTGGATTCTAAAGCAGAACAATATTTACTGTCTAAAGTGCTGTGTGTGTGTGTGTGTGTGTGTGTGTGTGTGTGTGTGTGTGTGTGTGTGTGTGTGATCTGCTGTATCACTGAGGATCCTTTTTAATGCAACAGATCAACATTTAAACGGACTTTTGTTAAATCTTGTGTAACACTTGTTTGCGCAGCAGCAGCTGACAGGTGAACGACGCCACCTGAGGCCCTGCAGGCTGATCTCTGATCAGTTATTGATCACCAGAAGAGGTGAGATCACAGTGTTGGATCTGGTGACTTCCGTGTTGTGAAAGCTTTGAAGTCTTCGTGTGCCAGAAATGTCACCTGTGTTGATCTGAAATGGACCATATTTGTGTTTCTCAGGTCTCAGTCAAGTATGAGCTCCTCACAGAGCAACGCGACGATTCCTCAGGTCGGCTGTGTTCAGCTTTTTTAGGTGTTTGGTTTTTAACCCTCTTTCTGGCTCCCATCCTGTTAACAGAAAACTGAGGATTGGAGGCGGAATCATCACTCACGCTGATTTCATTCAAATCAAACCAATTGTTATTGTGTTTCCTCCTCAAATCCACGTTTCCTAAAGCTCAAACCTACCTGCAGCGTCCTCCCACCTGTGTAGCGTAGAACTGACCTCTGCCTCTCTGGCTCCACCTGCTGGTCACAGGGCGCGGTCGTCAGGGACGCCTACGTCACAGCCCTGCTCAAGAACCTGATCGTGGTTTTGGTCTGGTTCGTCCTCAGCTCCATCAACGGCTCATTGGTGGTGACCTTCTTTAAACACCAGGTTCACACACACACACACACACACACACACACGCACACGCACACACACACACTCACACATTCTGTCTTCCCCCAGGGATTCTATGAAGACCCTCGTTACATCCTCTTCATCCACATGGTCATCAATGATGCCATTCAGCTGACCGTCACCACCCTGCTCTTCATCCTCAGCTACGTTCTCTACACGATTAATGTGGCCGTGTGCTGCGTCTTCATCCTGCTGGCGGTTTTCACCACCAGAAACACCCCCATCAACCTAGCTAGCATGGCTATAGAGCGCTACATTTCCATCTGCGAGCCTTTGCGTCACGCCCAGATCTGCACCGTCAGGAGAACTTACATTGTGATCAGCCTGATCTGGTTCATGTGTGTTGCTCCAGACATCACAGATTTATTTGTCACGCTGGCGACTGAGTCCCTCAGCTTCTTCCATCAGTCAGTCTTCTGCCTGCGAAACAACATCTTCAAGGATCCCGTCCTGGCTCACAAAAGGCAGGCCTTCGATATCATCTACTTCTCCTTGGTCTTTCTGACTCTGGTCTTCAGCTACTTAAAAATCCTGTTTGCAGCACGAGCGCTTTCCACGGAGAAGACCTCCGCCCTGAGAGCCAGAAACACCATCCTGCTCCACGGAGTGCAGCTCTTCATGTGCATGCTCTCCTACATTTCCCCCAGCGTGGAGATCGCCCTTCACCTCATCTTCCCTGGGTGGATCCTGGAGATCAGGTTTGCAAACTACCTGATTGTCTACATCCTGCCCCGCTTCCTCAGCCCAATCATCTATGGCTTCAGAGACAAAAAGTTCAGGAAATACTTGAAGATGAACCTTCAGATCAGAAGGTGCGGCGTCCCCCGGCCGGAGGTGGCCCCCGTGAACACACTCTGAAACACACCCTTAACGAACAAAGTCAAGTCATCAATCTCTCCATCAGCCTCAAATCCAATCAAAAAGGGCTGATCAATAAACCTGACCAGGCTGAAGTCCCACAACTACCTGAGGAGCCGGTTCAGAGTGTTCCACATGAAACCGGACTGAACTGGACCTCTGGAGGCATCTGAAGTCTTTGGGCTGATAAAGTGTCAATAAACCATGAAAATCATTTGGTTTGTTATTATTGCTGCAACTGAGATTTCACAGCATCAGGAAAATAATCACATGTGTAACCTGCTCTTCTGGAAGACAAGTCAGAGCTCACACATGATCTGGACCGACCCTGAAACGTTCACACATGATCTGGTCCAACCCTGAGACGTTCACACATGATCTGGTCCAACCCTGAGACGTTCACACATGATCTGGTCCAACCCTGAGACGTTCACACATGATCTGGTCCGACCCTGAGATGTTCACACATGATCTGGTCCAACCCTGAGACATTCACACATGATCTGGTCCAACCCTGAGACGTTCACACATGATCTGGACCAACCCTGAGACGTTCACACATGATCTGGTCCAACCCTGAGACATTCACACATGATCTGGTCCAACCCTGAGACGTTCACACATGATCTGGTCCAACCCTGAGACGTTCACACATGATCTGGTCCCATCCAAGATCAACGCTGGCAAAACCAAGGAGCTGGTGGTGGATCTCCGCAGGCATAACAACCCCCCACCTGCACCAGTGAACATCCTGGGAACGGATGTTGACGTGGTGGAGTCCTCCAAGTACCTGGGTGTTCACCTGAACAATAACCTGGACTGGACACACGGGCAACAGCAGACTGTTCCTGCTCAGGAGGCTGAGGTCTTTGGGGGTGCAGGGACCCCTCCTGAGGACTTTATGACTCTGGTGGGATCAGCCATCTTCTACGGGATGGTCTGCTGGTCCAGTAGCATCACGGACAGGGACAGGAAGAGGATGGACAGACTGGTGAGGAGGGCCAGCTCTGTCCTGGGATGTCCCCTGGACAGGGACAGGAGGAGGATGGACAGGCTGGTGAGGAGGGCCAGCTCTGTCCTGGGATGTCCCCTGGACAGGGACAGGGAGAGGATGGACAGACTGGTGAGGAGGGCCAGCTCTGTCCTGGGATGTCCCCTGGACAGGGACAGGAGGAGGATGGACAGGCTGGTGAGGAGGGCCAGCTCTGTCCTGGGATGTCCCCTGGACAGGGACAGGAGGAGGATGGACAGACTGGTGAGGAGGGCCAGCTCTGTCCTGGGATGTCCCCTGGACAGGGACAGGAGGAGGATGGACAGGCTGGTGAGGAGGGCCAGCTCTGTCCTGGGATGTCCCCTGGACTCGGTGGAGGTGGTGGGAGACGGGAGGATGATGGCTCAGCTGTCCTCCATGTTGGACAACACGCCCCCCCCCCACAGGACACCCTGACTCCACCCTCGCTGGGTGGAGGTATCGCAGCTCTTTCCTCTGGCCGCTGTCAGACTGCACAATAAACATAACGATGCTAACACAACCTGAATATTATATATTCTGATGTGTGTATTGTCTTCACCCTCTGTACCTGTACAGGTAAACGGGCCGAGTATCCATGGATTATTGTAAATATACATCCTCTTTGTATATCCCAGATTCTATTCTATCTTATTTTTCTCTGCTGCTGCTGTTGCACTGGAAATGTCCCCGTGTGGGACAATAAAGGACCTGAATCTGAATCTGAATCCATGTTCACATATGATCATGACTAACCCGAAGATCTTCACACATGATCTGGTCCAACTCTGGGACGCTCACACATGATCTTGTGAAACACTTTGATATTCACACACGTCTTAAAGTCCTGGTCCTGAACTGGCACCAGACCAGGTTTATGGAACAAGTTGTGGCAGCGCTGAAGGTGAACCTGAAGCAGAGACCTGCCAACGTGCTGGAGGTTCCAGAGGAATCACCTTGGTTTCCATCTGACTGTCGGGGGATCCGGTGGGTCCTGAAGGGATCCAGAACATGACCTGTGACATCAGGACCGCGTCCACGCCCATGAGCACAGCGACATGAAGAAAAGACGCTGAGAAGCTCCTGCAGAGGCTCCAGCAGCTCAGCAGGTACCTGCGCTCCCGCGTGTCCTGCTGGTTCTACTGGTGCTGATCCAGGTTCTGATCATTTCTTCTTCATTGATCAATCTGTACAGATCGCCTCCATGACGGTCCAGGCTTTGGGCTGGACGGAACCGGCGCCTCGGTGAGAGCAGGCAGGTGAGACACAAGCAAATGAGGTTTTCTGCATATTTACACATGCTGAGATGTTCTGACATCAAAACATAAAAGAACCTTTTTGGGCCAGAAGCTGAATTCTGCTGCAGGCTCATCACAGCTCTTTGATGTTCTGGTGGTTCCGTCTCAGAGGTTCTTTAGTTTGGGTCTGAGGTTCTCTGGAGCTTCCAGAAGCTGATTTCTGACTTTGATCTGACGTCCTCACAGAAAAGTCTTTTGATCCTCGGATCAAAGTGATTTATTGAATTTCAAACTGTGAATTAATCAAAACTCTTTGAGGGAGAAGCATCAGGATGTGTTCGGGTACCAGCTGCTCACATCTGGAAATGTTTCCATCAGGAGCTTTCACACATGATACCTGCTCAATACTCGACCCTGGCACCTGCTTCAGTCTGTCCCTTTACTTTATTCACACCCGAACCCGACTCATTTAGGCTCATTTATGCTCATTTAGGCTCTTTTATGCTCATTTAGGCTCATTTAGGCTCTTTTAGGCTCATTTAGGCTCTTTTATGCTCATTTAGGCTCTTTTATGCTCATTTAGGATCTTTTATGCTCATTTATGCTCATTTATGCTCATTTTCCACAGTTTTGCTGGAAAAAAGGATGAAAAAGTGAAAGAACCAACAAGTTTCTTCAGAACCTGCCCAGTAGGGGGCGCTGTGGCTGCGCTGAGGGGGCTTCAGGAAAATACGGAAAAAAAGGTGCCATCCATCGATTTGACGTCAGACTTCGAATCTTTCTGGTTTCAGTGATGATGGAATCATCACAAGAAAACGTGATTTCAATTTTAGTGTAGCGAAACTGTTGATTTAGTCTGATTTAAGTTCTAAACATTTAAACATTCTAAAGGCAGCAGCAGGATCTGCTGATTTAGTTCGCTGATCACATAAATGCTTCAAACGCGCTTTTTCTGTTGTTCCTTAGTTCGTTTTTAAACCTCCTATCAGCTCTTGTGTTTAAATTCGTGTAAAACATCTGTGAAACTAAAGTGTTGGTGAATTCAGCCGTCAGAGCTCCGGTGACCAGATGTTCCTGAACGCCTCCTCTCCGAACCCTCTGGACCTGCTGTGTAACGGCAGCTCGGCGCTGCCAGGGGGCGCTGTGGCCGCCTACAAAGACAGCTTCGCTAACGCTCTCGCCAAGAACATCGTGGCCATGCTGGTGTGGCTGGTCCTCTCCATCATCAACAGCAGCATGGTCTACACCTTCCTGCAGCACAGGTGCCACCTCCACGTGCACCACGATCACCTCCACGTGCACCACGATCACCTCCACGTGCACCACGATCACCTCCACGTGCACCACGATCACCTCCACGTGCACCACGATCACCTCCTCACCCACCAACCAGTAGATGTTTACTCACTCAAATCAGCCGTCTGTCCTCTCTGATTCCAGCCTCTTCTACGAGAACCCTCGCTACATCCTGTTCATCTACATGGTGATCAACGACGCTCTGCAGCTCAGCCTGGTCACGGCGCTCTACGTGCTGAGCTACATCTTCAGGATGATCCACACCTCCGTCTGCTGCTGCCTGGTGATTGTGGCCCACTCAGAAGCTCGTGGCTGCTCCCCAGCCTGAGGAACAGCCTGTGTTCCTCCTGCTGCTCCTCGTGCTGCTCCTCAGGCTGTTCCTCAGGCTGTTCCTCCTGCAGTTCCTCAGGCTGCTCCTCGTGCTGCTCCTCAGGCTGTTCCTCAGGCTGTTCCTCCTGCTGTTCCTCAGGCTGCTCCTCGTGCTGTTCCTCAGGCTGTTCCTCAGGCTGCTCCTCGTGCTGTTCCTCAGGCTGTTCCTCAGGCTGTTCCTCCTGCTGTTCCTCGTGCTGTTCCTCCTGCTCTTCCTCCTGCTGTTCCTCAGGCTGTTCCTCAGGCTGTTCCTCGTGCTGCTCCTCATGCGGTTCCTCAGGCTGCTCCTCAGGCTGTTCCTCCTGCTGCTCCTCGTGCTGTTCCTCCTGCTCTTCCTCCTGCTGTTCCTCAGGCTGTTCCTCAGGCTGTTCCTTGTGCTGTTCCTCCTGCTGTTCCTCAGGCTGCTCCTCGTGCTGCTCCTCAGGCTGTTCCTCAGGCTGCTCCTCAGGCTGTTCCTCAGGCTGTTCCTCAGGCTGCTCCTCGTGCTGTTCCTCAGGCTGTTCCTCAGGCTGTTCCTCCTGCTGTTCCTCGTGCTGCTCCTCGTGCTGCTCCTCGTGCTGCTCCTCATGCGGTTCCTCAGGCTGCTCCTCAGGCTGTTCCTCCTGCTGCTCCTCGTGCTGTTCCTCAGGCTGCTCCTCGTGCTGTCCCTCAGGCTGCTCCTCGTGCTGTTCCTCAGGCTGTTCCTCGTGCTGTTCCTCGTGCTGTTCCTCCTGCTATTCCTCGTGCTGCTCCTCAGGCTGCTCATCGTGCTGTTCCTCCTGCTGTTCCTCGTGCTGTTCCTCAGGCTGTTCCTCCTGCTGTTCCTCCTGCTGTTCCTCATGCTGTTCCTCATGCTGTTCCTCAGGCTGTTCCTCAGGCTGAGGCTGTTCCTCAGGCTGTTCCTCAGGCTGGGGAGCAGCATGTGACTTGGATCTGTCCGTCCTGCTTCCCTCAGATCATGCTGGCCGTCCTCACCACCCGCTCCACCCCTCTCATCCTGGCCGGCATGGCGGTGGAGCGCTACATCTCCATCTGCTTCCCTCTGCACTACGGCCAGATGTGCACCATCTCCCGCACCCTCCTGCTGATTGGCTGCATCCTGCTGCTCACCATCGTGCCCCCCATCTCCGACCTGCTCATCACCATCGTCCACGAGCCCCTCGGCTTTTTCCACAGCACCATTTTCTGCGACCACCCGCTGCTCTTCCGTCACCGCTCCATCTACTACAAGAACTGCGTGTTTGACGGCGTCTACCTGTCCTTCGTGGCTCTGATGCTGCTCTACACCTACTGTAAGATCATGCTGGCGGCGCACGCAGCCTCGGCGGGCCTGGCCTCCATCAGGAGGGCCAGGAACACCGTGCTGCTCCACGGGCTGCAGGTGGGTGTTCCGCCGCAGAAGCTGCTTCCTGTTCCTGCTCGATGGCGTCGCCACGGTTTTTGTTTGAGCACGTTTACAGGAGCAGACGCACAAACCTGCTAACTGACCACACAGCGAAGGTTCTCCTCATCCAGCTTTGGAGGAGGGATGAGGTGGAGACATGTTAGCTTCTGCTAGCTTCTGCTAGCTTCTGCTGGCTTCTGTTAGCTTCTGCTGGCTTCTGTTAGCTTCTGTTAGCTTCTGTTAGCTTCTGTTAGCTTCTGCTGGCTTCTGTTAGCTTCTGTTAGCTTCTGCTGGCTTCTATTAGCTTCTGTTAGCTTCTGTTAGCTTCTGCTGGCTTCTGTTAGCTTCTGCTAGCTTCTGCTGGCTTCTGTTAGCTTCTGCTGGCTTCTGTTAGCTTCTGTTAGCTTCTGTTAGCTTCTGTTAGCTTCTGTTAGCTTCTGCTGGCTTCTGTTAGCTTCTGCTGGCTTCTTGAGGGGTTGATGAAGTTCTTCTTCTCTTCCAGCTGTTGCTCTGCATGCTGGCCTTCGTGGTTCCGTCCCTTCAGGCGGCGCTCATCTCCCTCTTCCCCCGCCTGGGGCTGGAGATCCGATACATCTTCTATCTGGTCGTCTACATCATCCCTCGTTTCATGAGTCCAGTCATTTACGGTTTTCGAGATGAGCAGTTCAGGAAGTACTGGACCCGGTTCTTGTCCTGCTGCGATGGGATCCGGGTCAGACCAACCCCACTGAAGGTGCACCTGTAGGAGAAACTCTCAGGAACGTGTATCTACACAGGACAGCGGTTTCCATGGTGACGACTAAAAACGGTAGATTGGTTAAACTGCGATCAAGAGAATTCAAAAAATCATCATATTATTGACAAAAGAATCCAGATCAGATCCAGACCTGGATCCTGATCCTGGTCCAGACCTGGATCCTGGATACTGATCCTTCTCCGGGTCCTGATCCTTATCCTGATCCTAAACCAGATCCAGATCCAGACCTGGATCTTGACCCTGATCCAAATCCCTCCCCTCTACCTGGAGTTTCTGTCCCATCTGTCCTCTGGTTAGACTGGGAACTGGTTAGACTGGGTGCTGGTTAGACTGGGAGCTGGTTAGACTGGGAACTGGTTAGACTGGGAACTGGTTAGACTGGGAGCTGGTTAGACTGGGAGCTGGTTAGACTGGGAACTGGTTAGACTGGGAACTGGTTAGACTGGGTGCTGGTTAGACTGGGAGCTGGTTAGACTGGGAACTGGTTAGACTGGGAGCTGGTTAGACTGGGAGCTGGTTAGACTGGGAACTGGTTAGACTGGGAGCTGGTTAGACTGGGAACTGGTTAGACTGGGAGCTGGTTAGACTGAGAACTGGTTAGACTGGGAACTGGTTAGACTGGGAGCTGGTTAGACTGGGTGCTGGTTAGACTGGGTGCTGGTTAGACTGGGAGCTGGTTAGACTGGGAGCTGGTTAGACTGGGAACTGGTTAGACTGGGAGCTGGTTAGACTGGGAGCTGGTTAGACTGAGAACTGGTTAGACTGGGAACTGGTTAGACTGGGTGCTGGTTAGACTGGGAGCTGGTTAGACTGGGAGCTGGTTAGACTGGGAGCTGGTTAGACTGGGAACTGGTTAGACTGGGCTGAATCAGAACGAGAATCTCATTGATCAATGTGTACTCTGTGGATTAAATTAGATTCCATTATTCCATTATAAGAATCTTAAAACTTTTTCCTCCGGGTAGAAAATGTCTAATTTTTATTTGTTAACAAAATATTCGGTCATTTTGAGTCGTTCAATCAATCAATCAATCTTTATTTATATGGCACTTTTCATACGCTAGGTAGCACAAAGTGCCTCACAAAGGATAAAAACAGCAAAGAGAACAACAGAATTAAGAAAAGGACACACACACACATGCATACAACACACTTACACACACACCCACACAGATAAACAAGCTGAGGACAAGCTCGTTATTTTCCTTCAGTTTCCATCGTTATATTTTCCTTGTTCTTGTACGTAATGTTGTATTATGCTGTCAAACTAACAGAGCGGCTTCTGTAAATAAATAGATAAATAAATAAATAAATAAATTCTGAAAGTCTGTTGATAAAAGATCATGTGGTTTTCGGCCCATCTGCACCAGCACCATTTGTCCACTAGAGGGAACCATCGTCATGCATCATCTGCTTTTTAAAAGGTTTCGCGTTTATATTCATTTCAGTAATAATGTGGTTAGTATTTCGGGTTTTATTAAATATCTTTGTGAATAAAACAATCTCATTCGCCTGAGATGTGCAGAATTAAACGAATTCCTCCAATATGGGACAGACCGGACTGTCTTCAAAGTTCTTTACAATTTAGGTTCAACTTTGCATATATTTTACTATATTTGTTTTTGTTTGTACTATATATTCGCCCACGATGTTTCATAAAACTGGAATTACCATCTAAATTGTATTATTCGTGTCATGAACTAAAAAGCTCCGTCACTATCATCGTTATCTTGCTCGTTTTCTGCTCCGGAAGATGACGGAAAGAGCCGAAGTGTTCCGAGGGCAGGAGAGAGCCTCGGGCGGAGGACAGCTGCTCGCCCCGCACGCCCCGCACGCCCCGCACCGATGAGTCTGCTCGGCGCTCATTTCACGCAAAGTTCGCATCAAATAAAGCGGAGAGGATCATTGAAAAGCAGCTTCGGGAAGAGAAAGTTCGAAAGTGAAGAGACGCATCACGGGATGAATCCGAGCAGGAAGGAACGAGCCGAGTAAGTCCCGACGCTTCTGCTCCGGTGGAAGCTCCTCACTCCTCTGGAAGCTCCTCACTCCTCTGGAAGCTCCTCACTCCTCTGGAAGCTCCTCACTCTCCCCTGGAAGCTCCTCACTCTCCTCTGGAAGCTCCTCACTCTCCCCTGGAAGCTCCTCACTCCCCTGGAAGCTCCTCACTCTCCTGGAAGCTCCTCACTCTCCTGGAAGCTCCTCACTCCTCTGGAAGCTCCTCACTCCTCTGGAAGCTCCTCACTCTCCTGGAAGCTCCTCACTCTCCTGGAAGCTCCTCACTCCTCTGGAAGCTCCTCACTCTCCTCTGGAAGCTCCTCACTCTCCTGGAAGCTCCTCACTCTCCTCTGGAAGCTCCTCACTCTCCTCTGGAAGCTCCTCACTCCTCTGGAAGCTCCTCACTCCTCTGGAAGCTCCTCACTCTCCTCTGGAAGCTCCTCACTCCTCTGGAAGCTCCTCACTCCTCTGGAAGCTCCTCACTCCTCTGGAAGCTCCTCACTCTCCTCTGGAAGCTCCTCACTCTCCCCTGGAAGCTCCTCACTCCTCTGGAAGCTCCTCACTCCTCTGGAAGCTCCTCACTCTCCTCTGGAAGCTCCTCACTCCTCTGGAAGCTCCTCACTCTCCTCTGGAAGCTCCTCACTCCTCTGGAAGCTCCTCACTCCTCTGGAAGCTCCTCACTCCTCTGGAAGCTCCTCACTCCTCTGGAAGCTCCTCACTCTCCTCTGGAAGCTCCTCACTCTCCTCTGGAAGCTCCTCACTCCTCTGGAAGCTCCTCACTCCTCTGGAAGCTCCTCACTCTCCTCTGGAAGCTCCTCACTCCTCTGGAAGCTCCTCACTCCTCTGGAAGCTCCTCACTCCTCTGGAAGCTCCTCACTCTCCTCTGGAAGCTCCTCACTCCTCTGGAAGCTCCTCTCTCTCCTCCTTCTGTCTCCCTTCCTCAGATTTAAATGACCAACTTTTCATGTGCGTTAGACCAAATCCCACATTTAAAAGTGAGCGACAGCGACGCACGCGTGCGTTTTACGTGGATTTCTAATCAAGAGAAATTTTAATCGGAACTCTTTGAATGCTCCAGAAGATCGGGAATATGGGAAGGTTCCTGTTTCTCGGATAGTTTTCCGTGTTTTGGGGATTTGAATGGATTTATTCCGGGTGAGTTTCCTGTTCACAGACCCATCCTGACGGTCCCGAACCGACCTGAAGACCATCCGAACCTGCTGAGAGCAGCAGAATGGGATTAGAGCAGAGCCGGATCGGGTGGCTGCGGTCCATTAAGGACCATTAGGTGAACACCTGAGGTCCTTCCTGCAGGACTCACACAGCAAGATTTCATTAGAGCCCCTCAGACTGGAGCTGCCAGTCCACCAATCAGCGCTCAGGGGGCGTGGCTCCGAGCAGGGACAACCAATCCACAGACAGACAGCCTCCTGGTCAGTCAACAGGTGGAACACTTGGTCCCAAAGCTGGAACAGAAGCATCTCTTCAGGGTCCAGGCGGATTTGGTCAGCTGTCTGTTTCTGCTGGAGATCTTCCTGTTAGAGCTCTGACTCCTCAGATCTTCTCTGATTCCTCAGATCTTCTCTGATCTTCTCTGACTCCTCAGATCTTCTCTGATTCCTCAGATCTTCTCTGATCTTCTCTGACTCCTCAGATCTTCTCAGATCTTCTCTGACTCCTCAGATCTTCTCTGATTCCTCAGATCTTCTCTGATCTTCTCTGATTCCTCAGATCTTCTCAGATCTTCTCTGATTCCTCAGATCTTCTCAGATCTTCTCTGATTCCTCAGATCTTCTCTGATCTTCTCTGATTCCTCAGATCTTCTCAGATCTTCTCTGATTCCTCAGATCTTCTCTGATTCCTCAGATCTTCTCAGATCTTCTCTGACTCCTCAGATCTTCTCTGATTCCTCAGATCTTCTCTGATTCCTCAGATCTTCTCAGATCTTCTCTGACTCCTCAGATCTTCTCTGATTCCTCTGATCTTCTCTGACTCCTCAGATGAAGCCTTCAGTGAGGATGTGAATGTAGCCTGACGTTCATCCTGGTTCCTCAAAAACTCGTGTAAAGTTGTTGTGTTGCTCCTGGAAACAGAAACTCTGTTCTAAGTTTGTCTCCATCCTGGTCTGGATTGTCTCCTCAGTAACCATGGTGACAGAGAGCGTGCCCAGCTGGATCCGCCAGGCCTCCGACGAGGCTCTGGTTCACGTGAACGTCGGAGGTCTGAGGAGGAGCCTCTGTTCTAGCACGCTAAAGAAATTCCCAGACACCAGACTGGGAAAACTCCTGGCATGTGAGTCGGAGGAGGCCATCCTGCAGGTGGGTCTTCAGGGCTGGTCCACCTGCGTGTTGCCCCGCCCCCCTGATCCTCCCTGTGTGCAGGTGTGTGACGACTACGACGTCCAGCAGAAGGAGTTTTACTTTGATCGGAATCCCGGCCTCTTCCGCTACGTCCTCCATTTCTATCAGACTGGGAAACTCCACATCATGGAGGAGCTGTGCGTCTTCTCCTTCAGGTCTGATCTTCTCCTCCATCATCACACACTTGCTGTGTTTAATGTAACGATGAAAGCACTCGTTAGCGGCGCTGGCGGCGGCGCCGTGTTGAAGGTCGGACTCCAAACGCGCTGGTTTCCTGTTGGGGTGAACGTGTGACCTTTCTTCAGTCAGGAGATCGAGTATTGGGGCATCAACGAGTTCTTCCTGGACAGTTGCTGTAGCTACCGTTACCATGACCGCAAGCTGGAGAGCGCCCGGCGCCGCAGCTGGGACGACGAGAGCGACGCCAGCAGCATCGACACGTCCGTCGACGAGATATCGGACCTGAACAAGTAGGTAGACCCCGCCCCTTCCCCGCCCTGACCCCGCCCCTTCCCGTTTCTGTTGCTCCGCCTCACAACCCCCCCCCCCCACACACAGAGACATGCAGCACTTCCAGGAAGTTCGCTTCGGGAATGTCAGGAAGTGTCTGTGGCTCACACTGGAGAACCCAGGCTACTCCATTCCCAGTAAGCTCTTCAGCCTGGTCTCCATCAGCGTGGTGCTCACCTCCATCGCCACCATGTGCATCAACAGCATCCCAGAATATCAGGTGGGCGGAGCCTCCGGCCGTGTTAGCGTCGCCCTGCTGCTAGCATTTGTACGCCAGCTCTAAACGAACGTTCTGTTGCTCAGACTTTCGATGACGACGGGAAGTTAGTGGAGGACTGGACCACACAGGTTCTGGAGGTGTTCTGCTCCTGCTGGTTCACCTTCGAGGTGAGAGGTGTGAGACACGAGACGCTGTTGGGCGGAACCACCATGCTGACGAATGTTTCCGTCTTCCTCCGAGGTGGCGACGCGGCTGCTGCTCGCCCCCAACAGGAGCAAGTTCTTCCACCACCCCCTGAACATCATCGACGTGGCCTCTGTGATCCCCATCTACATCACCCTGACCTTTGACCTGACTGTGGGCGCAGAGTCGGACCTGGGAGACCTGGGTCGGCTCATACAGGTGCACCATTCCTGCGTTCTCTATAATGACCAACATGATTCTGAGTGGGACCCAAACAAACAGAAGAACCACTCACCTGTTTCCTCCTTGGTTCTGGTCCGTTCTGGGATCTGAGCCCAGATTCGGTTGTTCTGAACCCTCTGATGCAGCGGTTGTTTGTTGGCTAATGTAGCTAACAGCAGCCCAGTGCTACAGCTAATGCTAACCCTCCTGAACAAGGGCACAGCCAGGTCACATCCAGATACTTCCTGGATTTGTGTCACATGGTTTTCCAGAGCTCCGCCCCTCTGTGGTCAGCTGACATCTGTGTGTTTTAACCCAAACTAGAAGAGGATGCTCCTGCCAGGAGCATCCTCTTCCTCACCCACCCCCCTCTTCCTCACCCACCCTCCTCTTCCTCACCCACCCTCCTCTTCCTCTCTCACCCCCCTCTTCCTCACCCACCCCCCTCTTCCTCTCTCACCCTCCTCTTCCTCACCCACCCCCCTCTTCCTCTCTCACCCTCCTCTTCCTCACCCACCCTCCTCTTCCTCACCCACCCTCCTCTTCCTCACTCACCCTTCTCTTTCTCACCCACCCTCCTCTTCCTCACCCACCCCCCTCTTCCTCACCCACCCTTCTCTTCCTTACCCACCCTCCTCTTCCTCACCCACCCTCCTCTTCCTCACTCCCCCTCCTCTTCCTCACTCACCCTCCTCTTCCTCAACCACCCTCCTCTTCCTCACCCACCCTCCTCTTCCTCACCCACCCTCCTCTTCCTCACTCACCCTCCTCTACCTCACCCACCCTCCTCTTCCTCACTCCCCCTCCTCTTCCTCACTCCCCCTCCTCTTCCTCACCCACCCTCCTCTTCCTCACTCCCCCTCCTCTTCCTCACTCCCCCTCCTCTTCCTCACCCACCCTCCTCTTCCTCTCTCAGGTGTTCAGGTTAATGAGGATCTTCAGAGTGTTGAAGTTGGCCCGACACTCGACTGGACTGCGCTCGCTGGGAGCGACGCTGCGGGTGAGGACGCACACACCCACACACACACACACCCACACACACACACACACACACACACACACACACACACACACACACACACACACACACACACACACACACACACACACACACACACACACCGGTCCGACCTTCCTCAGCATTATTACATGTTCATTCAACCAAATCCTTCTGGCGCTGCTGTTCTAAGCTGCTTTTATAAGCTGCTGTTCTAAGTCCATCAGTGTTCCAGCTCAGGTTTCAGGCTCGTCCATCACTGGCGCTCCGGCTTTCCTGCTTACGCTCCGACTCCGGCAGCACTTAAACGCTCCGGGTCGGTGGCATCAGGAGCTGGAACAGCCGGCCGCGCTCCAACGATAAAACCTCCGATAAAGCTGCACGTCCAGCCGGAATAATGCGGATTCATAACCAGTCCCGTCAGCTGAGACGGAGGATTTTTACCTTTCTGAGCAGTAAACGCAGGTTTCAGCAGCTGGTCCAGATGTGCTTCACACCTGTAGAACAGGAGCGACAACAAGCATCTTTGCTAACCTGGAGAAGCCTTCGTGGACAGAGGAGGCTGCTCCCAGTGCTGTACTGGGATCCCAGACTCACCAGGATGGATCCTGGATCTCCGATAACCTGTTTCTCTGTGTGCAGCACAGCTACCGGGAGGTCGGAATCCTGCTGCTGTACCTCGCCGTGGGCGTGTCCGTCTTCTCCGGCTTCGCCTACACGGCTGAATATGAGGAGGTAAAGCTGCTCCGACCTCCAACCCTGAGCTGGACCACCAAATTTCAGGGTTGTTGTTCTTTTAAAGGTCAAAGGTCATCTTGTTTGTGCCTCCAGGATGTGGGTCTGGACACCATCCCAGCCTGCTGGTGGTGGGGGACGGTGAGCATGACCACGGTGGGCTACGGAGACGTGGTGCCGGTGACGGTGGCGGGGAAGCTGGCCGCCAGCGGGTGCATCCTGGGCGGGACCCTGGTGGTGGCGCTGCCCATCACCATCATCTTCAACAAGTTCTCCCACTTCTACCGGAGGCAGAAAGCTCTGGAGGCCTCGGTGAGGAACAGCAGCCGGGGGCCGAGCAGGCCGGGCGGCCGGGACGGGGACGGGGACGGGGAGTCAGAGGGGGACGAGGACGGGGACGGGGAGTCAGAGGGGGACGGCCGATGCCTGGACAGGGACGGCGTCCAGCATGGAGGCCAGGGCGGCGTCATCAACTACAGCTTTGTGGAGCACGCGTCCTCCAGCTCCACCCCGGCAGCACCCGGCCGCCATTCCACGTCTGCCTGGAAAATGGCTGGTTAAGAGCGTAACTGGAGCTCCTCCCACATACCTGGAGCTCCTCCCACACACCTGGAGCTCCTCCCACATACCTGGAGCTCCTCCCACACACCTGGAGCTCCTCCCACACACCTGGAGCTCCTCCCACATACCTGGAGCTCCTCCCACACATCTGGAGCTCCGGAGACCTGGTGATGGCGCCGCTCACCCCGCCAGATGTTAGCACTCTCAGACCTTTGCATGTTTTGCTAAATAATTCTGGTGTAACTTGAAGAATATTTAAAGACGACTGTTAAAATGTGAAAACTAATGAAACATGGATGCAACAACGAGACAACCGAGTTGGACGTTTGTGGTCGTTACGGGTTCACCTCTGACATCCAAGAGGTGGATTCTGATGTGGTTGTCATGGTTACCTGTTTAAATGGACAAGATCCCAAAGTTATGAGGGAGAATATTGGAATTCTGTTATAATATTGAAAACTTTCCTTTTAACCTTTGATCATCTCCGATCCAACAATCTTCCTGAAATCATCCTGAATCAAGGTAACGGGATTAATCGCTCCATCACTCAGGCCTGAGTTTTGCTCTTAAATCTGCTGTAAAACATCACGAATGAAGCAAAAATGCATTTTAACGTTTTTATTAAGATACAAAGTTTAAAAGCAAATGAGAAGATTTTCCAGTGATCTTAAACACGACCGTCCACCAAATATAGTCGAAACTTCAAAGAGAAAGAAACCAGGTAAAATAATCTGAGGTGAGGCTCAGAGGGGTCAGAGGTCAGAGGTCATGATGGTGGTTCATCTCATCTCCAGTGATCAGGACTCAGCAGTTAGAAAAGTTTCCCACATTAAAATGTTGGAATTGACAGAAAATCCCGCTTTGAGGTCAAAGGTCAGAGGTCAGAGAAGCAGCAGATTGACCCTGGAGGTGATGATGATGCAGCCTTTGTTCCTCCTAATAAATTAATCCAGCATCTTTGGAGCCCTCAACCATCAGACCTGAGAACATCGTACAAAAATAATCTGAGCTTTTATATACAGATCTGAGAAGACGTCTTCACCCACAGACGTACGAGAATAGCAGGGGGACTTCCTGTCGAGCTCAGGAGCGCCGACGTGAAGCTTCCTGTCGAGCTCAGGAGCGCCGACGTGAAGCTTCCGGGACGTCTCAGCACAACGAGACGGATCAGGAAGCCACGATGAGGAGCGCCGAAGGTCCGACCGCGACGCCGATTACAGTGAGGAAGACTGGTACCGAGGAGGAGGACGCCTCAGAGTCCCGTTTGAGCAGAAGAACCAGAACCACGAGGTGAAGAGAAGGAAGCTCCAGATCAGGGTCTGAGGGCCCCCCCCGAGGGGTCTGAGGGCCCCCCCCAAGGGGTCTGAGGGCCCCCGACGCTTAAACAGAGAAACTAAAGTCAAGAACAGGTCCGCGGTCCTGCTCAGACCCCAGCTGGGATCATCCTCACTCCTCCAGAGACGTTCCCTCTGATGGGAGAACATCAGACAGGAACCTTCTGGGAAGTCCCACTCAGAATTTCTGCTGCTGGCGCTTTTTGGCCTCGATGGCGTCCAGGATGGGCTTCCTCTTGGCCTGGTACCTCTGGCGGACCTCCTCGATCTCCTGCTGCATCTGGGGGTCCAGGGAGGCCAGTCGGAGCTGGAGCTCCTCCACCGACCAGGTGCTCACCTGCAGAGACCACACCTTTATTAGCATCAGCGGTTCCTGGTCTGATGTTCAGCACATCTGTCACACACATCTGGCTGCTCCTCTCAGAACAGCCGCCCCCCATCCAGGAGCCCAGCGGTCCTGGTTTTGGTCCTGGCGCCGGCTGCAGCTCCTCCAGGGGGAATTCCAGCTTTACCAGCAGCACTCGGCTATTTCTGACACGATCGATGCAGCTAAAATAAGAGGAAGGACAGAAGCTCCACAGCTGGAGGACACACACACACACACACACACACGCACGCACGCACGCACGCACGCACGCACGCACACACACACACACACACACACACACACACACACCCACACACACCCACACACCCACACACACACACACACACACACACACACACCCACACCCACACCCACACCCACACCCACACCCACACCCACACACACACACACACACACACACTCACACTCACACTCACACTCACACTCACACTCACACTCACACTCACACTCTCACACACACACACACACACACACACACACACACACACACACACACACACACACACACACACACACACACACACACCGGTTCTGTCCCGGTCCGGTCGGTTCTGTTAGACGTGAGCCCGGCGGCACCACGCTCTGGTCCCACACCTTCACGGTGCTCAGAGAGAAAAGGATGCGCACGTTTTAGAGCAAGAAATTCAGAAAAAAACACTTTGTGTCATTAAATATTTACATCTGACCCTCACACACTCTCACACACACCCACACACACACACACACCCTCACACAGACACTCACACACACTCACACAGACACTCACACACACACACACAGACACACACCCTCACACAGACACTCTCACACACACCCACACACACACACCCTCACACAGACACTCACACACACTCACACAGACACTCACACACACACACACAGACACACACCCTCACACAGACACTCACACACACTCACACACACACACACACCCTCACACAGACACTCACACACACACACAGACACACACACCCAAACACACACACTCACACACACTCACACACACACCCACCCACACACACACACACACACCCTCACACACACTCACACAGACACTCACACACACACACACTCACTCACACACTCACTTAACCTCCTGTGGGGGGGTTGGAGAAGAGAAAACCAATAAAGGAAGAACAGAAATAGAGCTGGGGGGGGGGGGGGGGGGGGGGCATCAGCAGCTCATGAATAATGAGGCAGCTGCATCCTGTTGCCCCCCCAGAGGGGAAACAAGCAGAATAAAGACTAAACCTCCTGATGGGAGGAGCCAACCCTGACGGGGCCCTCAGACCCTAACGGGGCCCTCAGACCCTAACGGGGGCCCTCAGACCCTAATGGGGGCCTCAGCCCCTAACGGGGGCCCTCAGACCCTAACGGGGGCCCTCAGACCCTAACGGGGGTCTCAGACCCTAACGGGGGCCCTCAGACCCTAATGGGGGCCTCAGCCCCTAACGGGGGCCCTCAGACCCTAACGGGGGTCTCAGACCCTAACGGGGGCCCTCAGACCCTAATGGGGGCCCTCAGACCCTAACGGGGGTCTCACAGCCCCTCAGACCCTAACGGGGACCCTCAGACCCTAACAGGGGCCAGCCCCTAACGGGGGCCCTCAGACCCTAACAGGGGCCCTCAGACACCAGGCGTCTCACACGTGACCGCGTTATTAAAACATCTGCTAAACTAAAATAAGCCGCTCACAGATCTAAAATTACTGCTGTCAGCCGGAGGCGTCAGGCTGCCGCCACGCTGGTCCTGCTGGTCCTGCTGGTCCTCCAGCACTGACGGGACCAGCAGGACCAGCAGGACCAGCAGGACCAGCAGGACCAGCCTGGACTCCAGGCGTCCTGACGCCAGGAGACAGGTGGTCATGTGACCGAGGCGGAGGGAGCGGCTGGTTTCAGGGTTTGGTGCTTCAGGGTTTTGGGACCAGCTTGTGTTCTGACCTTCAGGTCCTCAGAGGACACGGGGACGGGTTTGTCCTCCTAAAGGACGCTTAAGCAGGACGGACGGCTGCGTTAAATATTGACCATGTGACCTTTAGGGAGGAGGAGCTCCACTGGCGCCTCTGGCTGCCCGCTGAGTCCCATCTGCCGCCAGGACGCCGTTGCCGTGGCGACGTTCTTTTAGCATTTTGTTGCACACAGGAAGACCCTGGAGGCGGCCTGAGGAACTCACCACTTGCAGGTCTCCTTCAGGTCTGCGGTTGTCTGCGTGGTTCTGCCCGTCGATGCCGTCGTTCTGGACGTTCTCCTTCTCCTTCTGCTCAAAGTACTCCAGGAAGGAGGGTCTGGCGGGCTGCACGGTCTCGCCGCTGCCTGGGGGACACACAGGACCAGGAGGTGGGTTAGAGGCCCGACAGAGGTTCCAGAGGTTCCAGAGCTGTGGGGCGCCGCGGGCCTCGGCAGAACGCTCGCGTTTAAAGGTTCCGTGGGTTCAAACAGGATCAGTCCGGAACTGGGCTGTTTGGACCAGCTCATGAGACATCAAAGCAGCTCTTTGATCTCTGTGGGTGATCCGGAAGGTGACGGTGAACCCAGCAGACCAGGTCCAGACCAGGTCCAGACCAGGTCCAGACCCGTCACTCAAACACAGGAAGCAGCTGAGCACCGACCACAAACCTGAACCGTGCACGTGTCACGTGCACAGGTGAGCGCCCTGGGAGGACGACGCCCTCCAGGAGGTGAAAACAGACGTTCATTCCTCTTCAGATCGGAGATCAATACATCGGCTGATGTTGCTACGGAGACCAGGGAAGGTATTTACAGCCCATAATAGGCCGATGGCATTAAAAATGTGGCTGAGAGGAGACCAGAGAAGGTGAATGGCTGACTGACTGACTGGTTGATTGACTGACTGACTGGGTGACTGACTGACTGGGTGACTGGCTGACTGACTGGGTGACTGGCTGACTGGGTGACTGACTGACTGACTGGGTGACTGACTGACTGGGTGACTGGCTGACTGACTGGGTGACTGGCTGACTGGGTGACTGGTTGACTGGCTGGGTGACTGACTGACTGACTGGCTGACTGACTGACTGACTGGCTGGGTGACTGACTGACTGGGTGACTGACTGACTGGGTGACTGGTTGACTGGCTGGGTGACTGACTGACTGGCTGACTGGTTATGATGGTTTCTCATCTGAGATCACAATGAGGCACCAGAAGGTTTTAACCTGCTGGTTGAACTTCTGTGACTAATCACTGCAAATAAAAAGGCTTTTTATTATTTAGTACAGAGTCAGAGCGGATCAATACTGATCTAATGTCTTCTCTCAGACCCCTTTAGTGCACACGCACGCGCACACACACACGCTGGCACACACGCACACACACACACCCACTAATGCAATCACGCAGTCTAAATGTACTTTTGTTAATGCAGTTTGAAGCACCAATGGTGGAGGTCTATACTAACTCAGTAAAGAGACAGGACACTGTGTGTGTGTGTGTGTGTGTGTGTGTGTGTGTGTGTGTGTGCAGAATAAGGTTTGCCTCATTAAATGCTGAATATGTAGCTATAATAATGCGGCGGTGGCGGCGGCAGGGCTGGTGTAGGTGTCTCAGGGTGGCTTCAATATCAAAACACACCCAGAGCAGCTGCAGCAGCTACAGTAGCAGCAGCAGCTACAGCAGCAGCAGCAGCTACAGGTGCTACAGCAGCTACAGCAGCAGCAGCAGCAGCTACAGCAGCAGCAGCAACTACAGTAGCTACAGCAGCAGCAGCTACAGTAGCAGCAGCTACAGTAGCAGCAGCAGCTACAGTAGCTACAGCAGCAGCAGCTACAGCAGCAGCAGCTACAGTAGCAGCAGCAGCTACAGTAGCTACAGCAGCAGCAGCTACAGTAGCAGCAGCTACAGTAGCAACAGCAGCTACAGTAGCTACAGCAGCAGCTACAGTAGCAGCAGCAGCTACAGTAGCAGCAGCTACAGCAGCAGCAGCTACAGCAGCAGCAGCAGCTACAGCAGCAGCAGCTACAGTAGCAGCAGCAGCTACAGTAGCTACAGCAGCAGCAGCTACAGTAGCAGCAGCAGCTACAGTAGCAGCAGCTACAGCAGCAGCAGCTACAGCAGCAGCAGCTACAGTAGCAGCAGCTACAGCAGCAGCAGCTACAGCAGCAGCAGCAGCTACAGCAGCAGCAGCTACAGTAGCAGCAGCAGCTACAGTAGCTACAGCAGCAGCAGCTACAGCAGCAGCAGCTACAGTAGCAGCAGCAGCTACAGCAGCAGCAGCAGCTACAGTAGCAGCAGCAGCAGCTACAGTAGCAGCAGCAGCTACAGCAGCAGCTACAGCAGCAGCAGCAGCAGCAGCAGCAGCAGCAGCTACATTCTAACATCAAAATATTACTGGGCTGCAAAAGTGGGACTCACATTTCTCCCACTCAATTTGAATATTAAACTGAAGGTAAAAAACATGTTTTTAAAAAAATATTTTCATTAATTAGTGACCCAACTGGGCCTCAACACATTAAACAAAGCTTCAGCAACTATCTGCTGAGAGAGAAACTGAGATTCCCAGAGGTTCAGTCATAATCTGCTGCTAATGTGCAGAATGTCTCCAGAGACGAAGCTCATCGTTGCTGCACTGCGCCCCCTACTGGAGCCGCCGGTCCACGCGGGCAACGAGCTGAGATTCAATTATTCGTCAAACTCAACACTAACTTGTTGGTTTTGAGCAGGAAATGAAGCATTTCCTGCTCATTTCCTGATGAGCATGTTGTTGCACGTGCCAACATTCAAAAGAGAGAAAAGTGACGTGCGCGCGTACGTGGACGGGCCACTCAGGCCCGCTCCGGTACCAGGTCATGTGCAGGTTCTTACTTTTCATTGTGCCGACATCTTCATCGTCAGAGTTGATGACCAGTGTTCCCAGCATGGTGCCCGTGTCCTCGTGCTGGATCATGGTTCCAGCCAGGGAGCCGGCGGCCCGGATGGTCCCGGAGTCTCCCGATCCTGCTCGCACCATCGTGCCCTGGTCCACTTCATCCTCGTCCTGCAACAGACGCGAGCAGGCAGAGGTCAGAGGTCAGAGGTCCTGACGGAGATCTTAGGATCGCATCATTTTACCGAATTATCCTCGTCCTCCCCGTCCTGATCTCTCTGCTCCGCCTCCTGTTGGCGCTTCACTTTGATCTCCATGGCGTCGCTGATCAGGGTTCTGAGGATGGAGATGGGCTTTGATGTCTTGATGAATGGATGCTGAAGGACGGAGGCAGGAAATGAGAGGATCAAGGCTCACAGAAAGGAACCATCGATGGCTTGGTGTCGCGTCTCTGCTACTTCCTGTTACCTGTAACAGCTGCGTGGCCTTCGCCCGGTTCTCCGGGTTCTTCACCAAACACTGACTGATGAAGTCCTGGAACGACTCCGACCACAGATCAGGAGTCCTGAAGGTCGGAGGTGGGTTGGTGGGAATCATGAATATGGCCTGAAGGACACAACAATCAGCAATGAAGAAACACACACACACACGCACACGCACACACACACACGCGCGCACACACACACACACACGCACACACACACACACACACGCACACACACACACACACACACACACACACACACACACACACACACACACACACGCGCGCGCTCACCCTCATGGGGTGTATGTCAGCGTAGGGCGGCTTCCCCTCGGCCATCTCTATAGCGGTTATTCCCAGGGACCAGATGTCGGCCACGCAGTTGTAGCCGTTCTCCTGGATGATCTCGGGCGCCATCCAGAACGGCGTTCCGATGACGGTGTTCCGCTTCGCCATGGTGTCCTAGAGAGGATACAGCGGGCTGGACTGAACCTTCCGGACTTCTGTTATGGGCTCTTGTGTTTCACCTGCACTGGTGTTGAGCGTGACACGTGCACGGCGGTGTTTGTGTGGCTGACGTGCACTCACGGTCAGCTGCCCGGCCACGCCGAAGTCGGCCAGCTTGGCCTGGCCCTCGGCGTTCAGCAGGATGTTTCCGGCTTTGATGTCCCGGTGGATCTTCCTCATGAAGTGCAGATACTCCAGGCCCTTCAGGGTGGACTGCAGGATGGTGGCGATCTCCTCCTCCGCCAGCTGCAGCACACACACGCCTCAGTGGGGGTCAGCAGGCACGCGGCGGCGTGCACAGGTGCACGGCGACAGGTTACCGTCTTGTTGCGTATTCGGATGATGTCCGCCACCGATCCGGCGCCACAATATTCCATAACGATCAGCAGGTCGCTGTTTTTGAAGTAGCTGCCGTAGTAGCGCACGACGTGGGGACTGAAGAGGGATGAGAGCGAGAGGAAAGCTACACGCTTAGCTTCAGCTGCACGCTTAGCTTCAGCCGCACGCTTAGCTTCAGCTACACGTTTAGCTTCAGCCGCACGCTTAGCTTCAGCCGCACGTTTAGCTTCAGCTACACGCTTAGCTTCAGCTACACGTTTAGCTTCAGCTACACGTTTAGCTTCAGCCGCACGCTTAGCTTCAGCCGCACGTTTAGCTTCAGCTACAGGCTAAGCTTCAGCTACACGTTTAGCTTCAGCTACAGGCTAAGCTTCAGCTACACGTTTAGCTTCAGCTACACGCTTCATGGTTTAGAACAACCGACAGGAGCTCCTGGATCCTCAACAACCGTGACCTCATGGATCAACAACCGTGATCTCATGGATCAACAACCGTGATCTCATGGATCAACAACCGTGACCTCATGGATCAACAACCGTGACCTCATGGATCAACAACCGTGACCTCATGGATCAACAACCGTGACCTCATGGATCAACAACCGTGATCTCATGGATCAACAACCGTGATCTCATGGATCCGCCTTCAGCTTTCTCACCTGTTGCACTGCTGCATGATGGAAATCTCCTTAATGATCTCCTGAAGATCAGACTCCACAGGAACCTGCTTAATGGCGACGATCTCCCCAGTCTCCTTATAATGAGCCTTAAACACGCAGCCATAAGAGCTGCACACACACACACACACACACACAATTATTGACAGTTATCTACACAGGAGAACAGCGGCGCCGTGGCGCCGGAGGCGGTCCCAATCACAGCGTTGAGTGTTGCCGCGTGTTGAAAAGTGACAGAGGAAACAGACGTCAGTCAGACAGTGAGCACAGGAAGAGGTGAAGAAACAGGATGTGAAGAGAGGGTTGAGCATGAGGGGATCAGCACGGCCCCGTGGGGCTCCGGGGGGGGGGGCGCCCTTCTCACCCTTCGCCCAGCTTCTCCAGAATGTCGAAGACTTCCTCGGGCTGTTTGGTCAGACTGTCCTCGCTCAGCTTCTTCAGCTGCCTGCAGGAACAAACACACAATCATCTGAAGACACGTTTCAACACAGAATTCACGTCCTCCTCCTCTTTAAAACAGTGAGAACGTTCCAGATATCAGCATCTGCTGCTGACAGATGTTTGCTTTGTTCTCAGCATGACACTAAACTGCAGATGTTTGATCCAGACGGGACCAAAATATCCAGAAACAAGCCGCCTCCAGAGGAATTATCAAAAGTGACATCAGAGCGGCAGCAGCCTGCCGGGCGGAGGCTTTTATTTTTAGACGCTTTTATTTTCAGACTTGATCCACCAACAGCAGGACCTCAAACCACAGAATAAACAGAGGCGTGGATGAGATGTGGATCTGCTGCTGGGGCAGTTGGGGCAGTTGGGGCAGTTGGGGCAGTTGCTGCAGCGCCAGCAGAGACGGCCGTGTCAGCCTGATGAGGAAGTGGTGAGAAATAAAGAAGAAAAGAGCGTTCCAGCCCAACTTCGTCATGACAGCACAACAGGAAGTGCTCAGTTCCCACCGACACACAAGGGTGGCCGCGAGCAAACATGAGTCTGTAGGTTCTCAATCATCCAGGTCATTGTATCCAAGGTAGTTTTCTCTGTCAACTGGACGGGTTTATTCTCTTGAAAACGTTTCGCCTTCTGGATAGAAGGTTTCAAGAGAAGAAACCCGTCCAGCTGACAGAGAAAACTACCTTGGAAGCAAACATGAGATTAAACATTTAATCGGATTAAATGGATTCGTTAAAGTGTGAAGATCAAAGGATTTAACACATACGGGTCAAACGAGATCAGCTGTGCTGATCAATGAGGGTCAGATGATCAGCTGTGCTGATCAATGAGGGTCAGATGATCAGATGTGCTGATCAATGAGGGTCAGATGATTTTAGCAATACTTTTGTACAAAACCCAGAATGTTTTTTCTGAAATTAGCATTATTGCGACAACAGTGGCAGTAAAGTGTGAGTTGTTGCTGCTTCTTTCTCAAAGTTACCTGCAGTTTAACAGGTGGTTCAAGTCTCCACGTGACCCACCGACAACTTTACTTCCGCCGCTAAACATCAAAGACAACACCGGGAATCTGCGTCTCCTGTTTAACGTTACCTGCGAGGATGGTTCCGCATCTGGACTTTTTCCTTGGGCTCCATACTGTGTTCTCCGGGACAACAAGAAGATTTCCGCCGCCTGAAGTGAAACTTGACCGAGCTTGTTGGAAACTAACCCGCCAGCGGGGACGCAGCGCCGCTGCTAACCGGCTAGCAGCAGCTAGCACAGCGGCTAACTCGCGTCCCGCTCCCGCCGGATCAGGCGCGGTAACACCGCCTGCTCCCCGCGGGCTCACTGGGTTTGCCGGGCCGCTATCGTGTCCTCGTCGCGGGATCCATCCTCTCGCCGCGTCTGTACAACTTTTGGCTAGTTTGAAACACGTCTCGGAGCCGCTGTGACAACATTCACATCAGCAGAAAAGCAGGAAGCGCAGCGACAAGACAGGAGGGAGGCGCGAACAAAGGCTGCAGTGGCGGCGCTGCGCCGGCGGGGGGCGCCACCGCCCGGCGGCCACAGCCCGGCTCGCACCAGCGCCGGGACAGAAGAAGACGGCCCGGGGTCCGCTAATTATGCGGCTAAACTAGCACGTACAGGTTTTAGAAATGTATATTTCCTCAGGTTCTGCGGGTTAAGGTTAGGAAAATCATGCCTCAGAGGAAGATAATTTGTTTTGCATTTGTGTGTCTTCAAATATCTCAGTTTCTCCTATAAATCATCCCAAACCACAGATTTAGGATAAGAAACTACAAACAGTTGGTATGATTACATTTAATAATAAAGTATCAAGGCCATTAATACACAAGCCAAATCTTTTTTTAAACAGTAACAAATAAACCTTGATGATAGCATCGGCCAGCATCAGACCACAACCCCAGATGAGCTGAGAATCTGGTGCCTAAATCTGAGAAAATGAACCAAAACTGGAGAAATTTTACATTAATAGAATTCTTTATTTAGAGGAACAAAAAAGCATGTTGAGGTTCACACCTGACCAGTAAATAACATCCAGAGGGAGAGAGGGGGATACTCATCCTCAGACCAGGAATGGATGGTGGGGCAGAAGAGCTGAAGATGGAAAAGAGCAGAGTATTATGGGATTCAGTCTGGAATGTTCAGGACATCTTCTCTATGACTTGTGCGCAGATGTTTCTGTGACAACACTCACCGATTTCACTCCCCAGAAGGACGTACACTCTCGAAGATACCGGCTTCCCTCATGGCATTGAACTCCTTGACAGAATCGTACTGCTTGTAGAAGTCAGCGTAGGCCTGTTTCCTGGGCTCCGTTACTGTGTACTGTTAGGAAAAGGCAGGTTTATTCACAGGTTTTGTACGTCTCCCCCACAGAGTCATCGTTTTTTAGTTCAGGTCGAGGCTCTATGACAGCATCTCCCCCAGTGGAATGGTTTTAGATTCACAAATGATTCTGTCACCTTGAAGGCGATGGCAGCAACGACTGAGAGGCCGAAAGCAATGGGCAGGTGAAATCTCAGGCGCTTGGCCAGCAGCCCCCTCATCACGGGTTTAGGCAGAGACATGATGGCTCACAATCTGGAGGGGAAGCAAAAAAGGCAAATAGGTCAGAAGTATCCCAGGTCAGCACGTTGACCCCAGAATCAGAGGAAATCTGCTCCTGCTCACTCTTCTACCTACAGAATTCCATCCCAGCACATTACTACAAGATCTTTGTGTCTAATGGTGATAATCTGAGCCTGTCGTTAATTTAGATTCCTACATTAATTGATCCACGTTTAGGATTATGTTGGATCTATATTTGCTCTTCTTTATTCTCTTGGATATCAACTCCAACATTTAACGACGTGCGTCTGCAGACATCAAGAAAACGCTTTTCTAGACAATGTCGATAGAATATTTGGTTTCGTAGTCGAATAAGACTGTTAGATGAAAGTGTTGTGATGAAAATGTGAAAGATTAATCAGTGATTGAGAGAAATCCGCCTTTAAACGTTGCTGCAGCCGATGACCTCCTTCTACTGGACCTAAAGACAACTTTACCTTCTGCCACGTGTTCCAACAACTTATATTATATTACACACATAATAGCGATTCATGTACACATCACGGAGGACTTTAATGAGATCAGTGCAACAGAAACCTGGAACGACTGAAAACAGTTCCGTGACTGGGGTCAAACTAGGGCACCAAAGTCACGATTTCGTCGCATCTATAATACATCAATGACAAACACCCAGGTATTTACAGCGTATGTTACCCATCTACTTGCTCCAAAATCATAAGAATAAGTCATGATTAAACCCATTCAGGACAACAGTAGCGAGCTAAGCTAATGCGCAGCACGGCTAGGTCAACACAGCTAACAGCTACCGCTAACGATTTAAACAGAAAGCAGCAAAAGCTATGAAATCATTAAACCTTCAGAAAACGTGCACTCGGCAACAGCTACAGCGTGTTGCTCCTTAAAGACTCGCAAGTGGCTTCCATCCATCAGAGGAATACTCACACTCGGGAGACACGACCTTCACAGAATCCGCTAACAGCTAGCTCGCTAACAGCCGCTTCCTCTACCGGAAGAGCCGGGCGCTACGGCGTCTGCGCAGGGACAAACCTAGCGGCGCAGAAACGCGAACTCAAAACTAGGCTGGAGCGGTCCCGTTAATTACAGTTACCGTCGTTTGAATCTTCATCAAAACACAAACGCAGAGTCTTGTTTCTTTTAAAAACGTGTTTTTTAAACGTTACATTTTCTAATGCTGATTAGATGGCAAATGACACAGACCTAAGACTGTTTATTAAAACATATTTTATTGTACAAAATACTGCAGTTTGTCGATAGCTGACAAGGCTAATAATAAAATAAGAACCCCTCGATCTACTCATTTCCCCAAAAGTGAAATGCTACTGTTTGCAACACTTGGAAGGTTAAAAAACAAGACATGCAGCAATGACAGCCTTCACCATCACAGCCTGTTGTCACTTGTTCCTTAAAGTGCTTTTCAACAACGTAATCTGATCTTTACTTCTGAAGTGTGTAATGTTAAAGTTATAGATGGAGTTATGAAGGAGTGTATTGTAAAAACCTTCAGTGCCAGAATATCAGAAAAGAGATATTTTTAAGTTTTAAACATCAACTGAGCATAATGGCAGGTTCAAAGAAGATCTAAGAGCTCTTCAATGTGTACTCAAAACACCTGGAACGCCCCCTGGTGGATGGCTGCAGTAGAAGAAGATGTAGTGACTATATTGGGCAGCGCTCCTGGGACAAACGGACTGGGCTGAACCATCACCCGGCCTGACAGCTGAGCTCTCCACCAGCTCCCGGTCTCAACTGAGTGTGTAACGGATTAAACACATTTTAACATACAACAAAGAAATAATCTGACCGCTTGACAGATGATTCATCGTTCAAAAATCAGTCAGCATGACTGATTTAATGAACAATAATAGAAAAGCATAATGCATTTATGACAACTGTGTCAGTCTTCTTTAACATAGTGAGACGTCGTTCGTCCACTTTGGGCAACTCCTTGTGTCCTCTGAAGGAGAACAACATGTTGCTTCCTTCAGCAGCAGATCAGCCTTTTCTCTGAAAATATAGAAGATTGAAGCCTCAAATCCCTCTTTCCTTCCAAACTGAAGGCTCTTTCTGTTCTTCAGACTTTGAATAGATGAATATTTGGATCTCAGAGGGGTTTCGCTGGTTTTCTGCACATCTGTGGTTCTGACCATGAGTAAGTTGACCACAGACACCATGAAGACCAGGACAGGTGACTCTCAGGGTTTCACTGAACTCAGAAACATCCAGATGGTTCACGTGGATGTTCAGGAGGACGACTGACAAGATCATAATGATGTTGTGGAGGTGGGGGGCCAAAGCAGCCGTGGAGGGTCCTGAGGTCGAAGGTCACTCCATCACGGGGGTGTTAGAAGTCATAGGGTCGTACCATCATGGAGGTGGAGCGCAGGGAGTAGCTGGGGCCTCTGAAGTGGTGCCATTTGATGCCGTTGAGCTTCCTGATGTTGTGGCCCACAGTGTAGTAAATACCATTGAGGTTGGAGAAGCCGCAGGCATCAAACCACCAACCTGAGGGAGAGAATGATGGGGGTCAGAAGCAGCTCACGCCATCAGCTCCACATCAGACCTCCAGGGGATCCGAACCAAAGCAACGTGACCACAACAGTTCTGATTCAGCAGGTGGTTCTTGTCTTTTGGCTTCACAGCTTTGCTTTGATTCGGTCTGGAGGTCATGAATTTACCTCCTGTGAGCATCAGAGCACATTTGCAATGATCGCAGTTGTCGTTGTCTTGGTCCCGGGTGCTGAAACCGGCCCCCTGGGAGGCGACGCTGCTCTGGCTGCCCGCCGAGCCGCTGTAGCCTTGCAGATATAACCTGACAGGGAGGGAGGAGTCGTGCTTAGCAGCCCCACATGGGCGGAGTTCTACATGGTGCAGTGCTGGTACCTGTACTGTTGTCTCTCATTGGACAATGTAACGCGGTCATAATGAGAGTGGGCGGAGTTTCCCTCCCAGTCCTTTAGCTCCACCCTCAGAGAATACTGACCCTGACTGGTCAGGAGGTGCAGGGCTTCGTTCCCCAGCCAGTGTTCCCCCAGAACATCCCCGAATCCCTGCAGCCAGAAGAAATTACGGTCTGCTCCGGTGTAATTCTCCGCACAGCCACCAGATGCCGACAAACACTCGAGTCACAATAATCTGATTATTCTCTATAATCAGATTGATTAGTCGATCATCTCTGACATCACGCCCAAACCTAACTGAATACGGACCATTTTATACTCCCTCCAGCTCCTCTGGAAATCCACGCTGCCGTTAAAGCGCCGCTGGACAACGGTCCAGCCTCCGCCGCTGGTCTCCATGTCACAGTAGACCTGCGGGAGGACGGAACATAGAGACAAGCTGTTAGCCGCCATCGACCGGTCTGGAGCTCAGGTGGGTCGTACCTGCACAGGTTCAGATCTGTTGCTGATGTAGATGTGGTACAGACCACTGACGGCGTGACCAGCCTTGGAAACATCTGCACAGTCCCTCCACAGCTGGATCTGAGGCGGCGACCCTGAAAACACAAGAAATCACAGGAAGTCACGCGACACCTTTGGGAAGTTCAAGTCGAGATGGCGGAACAGACCTGTTGCCGTGGTGACCATGTGAATGAGGGTGTGCACGGACTCCATCAGCTGCGCCTGCTGCCGCTGCAGCGCCGTGTTGTTGCTGCTGGCGGATCTGAGCTGCAGCTCCAGCGCCTCGATGGCTGCCAGCTGGTTCCTGACCACAGACTGGAGACAAACCAGTCACATGACCTCTGAGCGGGGACCTGGGCCCTCGTGAGCAGGGCGGTTCTGTTGGTGCACGGTACCTGGAGCCGGTTCCTCTCCTCCCTCATGCTCTCCAGCTCTCCCCTCTGCTGAGTCTCCAGCTTCTGAACTTTCCTCTCCAGGTGGCTGAAACGCAGATGAAAGCGTCTGAATGTCTGAGCCCGACGGGACGTTTGTGGGTGGGGACGCTCGGGACCAGGAACCCAAACAGGAACCTGTGTGGGTCCACAGCGTCGGCGAAGCAGCAGAAGCTGCAGCCAACCGGTGGTTCTAAGCCGTCCTCCTCCCTCCGTCTCACGTGCACGTGGAACTCTCACGTGCACGTCATGGGTCATTGACTTGTGTTGTTCCTGGGTGAAATCAGGCAGCTGGACGTTTCCATGACATCTGTCAGGACGAAGGTTCTCCTTTCACCCGTCTGGGTCTAAACGGGTCCACATCGTTCTGGACCTACGGCTGCTGCTCCTGAAGTCGTCACCTCAGATGAAAATATTGAGCCTCCAGATGTTCACGTGTCTCAGGGCAACAACTGTTGGCACGTGAACATCGTGGCGAACGACCTGTTTGAGAGCGCCGAATCGCTGGCGCCGAACAACTAACACGCAGAGTGGGACTGGACCCGAAAGCTGGGCCAGACGGGCAGGACCAGCTGAAGGAGCTGGAGGAACATCACGAGGGCAGAGGAGCACCAACGACAGGAACACAGTTCACACTGGAAAGGTTCCAGGTACCATTTCCAGGAACTCTAGCAGAACAGGACTGACCTGTTCTTGGCCCGGAGCTGACTGAGCTCTGACGTCTGCAGCAGCAGTTCCTTCTCCAGCTTGTTGGTAGAGAGGGAGTTCTCCAGCACCTGGATCTCCATCCGGGACGTGTGGTTCAGCATCTGGTGACAGAACCAAAGTTAAAGTGGGACCCAGGCTGCTGCCCGGGCGGGACCGGTCTCACCTGGGCTTCCACCAGGCTCAGTTTCCGGCTCTGCTCCGCTGTGTGGGTCAGCAGGTTGGTCCCGATCTCCAACATGGCGGCGGTGTGGTTGAGGACATGTGGGGGGCTGCTGGCCGCCTCCTGCTGGATGCTCCTCTGAACGGTGTTCTCCAGCTGGTGGAGGTGAAGAGCAACACGTCATCTAACTGGAAAGTCCAACACTGAGGAGGCTCATGTTCGGAGCACTGGAACCACCCAGGACTCCTCAGCTCTGGGAATAACAGCCGATGCCAAGGGCTGAACCGTGACCTTTGACCTTTGACGAATAAATAATCTACCCGCAGCGCTCCGCCGGTCCCCACGTCTTCGGGATCCAGATTACTGGGAGCTGGTAAATATAGCACACACCAACAAACAGATTGGTCCCAGCGGGGTGAGCGGTTACCGTGGAGACCATGTGATGAGGTCTGGTGTAGCTCACCAATGATCCCAACGTTCCGTCATCAAACCCTTTTCATCACTTGGTTCCAAACACCGATGTGAACTGGGATCAGCAGAATAGCAAAATATTTTCATAGCGATCGCTGAAAATGCTCCAATGAGATGATTAAAATAAAACACAACGTCTCAGAGTGTTTGTGCACGAGAACCTCAGAGGGACAAACCCTCCGTCTCCAGACAAAGATCTTCTCTGAGGGACAAACCCTCCGTCTCCAGACAAAGATCTTCTCTGAGGGACAAACCCTCCGTCTCCAGACAAAGATCTTCTCAGAGGGACAAACCCTCCGTCTCCAGACAAAGATCTTCTCTGAGGGACGCTCAGCTCCCAGAGAGCTTCGGCTCCTCTCTGGGGTTCAGATTTTATGGTTTGTAGACGGCAGGTAGTCAAAGACACCTGTCCCCTCTCCTGTCCCCTCTCCTGTCCCCTCCCCTGGACCACCACTGTCCCCTCTCCTGTCCCCTCCCCTGTCCCCTCTCCTGTCCCCTGTCCCCTTCCCTGTCCCCTCTCCTGTCCCCTCTCCTGTCCCCTCCCCTGTCCCCTGTCCCCTCTCCTGTCCCCTGTCCCCTCCCCTGGACCACCACTGTCCCCTCTCCTGTCCCCTTCCCTGTCCCCTGTCCCCTCCCCTGTCCCCTGTCCCCTGTCCCCACCACTGTCCCACAGCAGGCTTCAGCAGCTGCTGCTCTGGGTTAAAGGTCTGTTTCTTGTACCCGTCTGTGTTGGACGTGTTGTCTCTCGCCTTGTTTATGCAGCGAGACGAGTGGGGACGTCCGTCTGGCCTAAGTGTTGTTTTTCTGATGGCTGAAGTCTGACAGATGTGCTGCTGATGTGCCGCTTCCGCCGCGTTTTCACTGCGTGATTTTATCGGCGCCATTATTCCTTCACGCTCGGCGACTCTGCTGTGACTCACGTTTGACACCCAGCGAACGTTACGGAAGGATTATCGTGTTTATCGTGTTTATCGTGATTATCGTGTTTATCGTGTTTATCGTGTTTATCGTGATTATCGTGATTATCGTGTTTATCGTGATTATCGTGATTATCGTGTTTATCGTGATTATCATGTTTATCGTGATTATCGTGATTATCGTGATTATCGTGTTTATCGTGATTATCGTAATTATCGTGATTATCGTGATTATCGTGTTTATCGTGATTATCGTGATTATCGTGATTATCGTGTTTATCGTGTTTATCGTGATTATCGTGTTTATCGTGATTATCGTGTTTATCGTGTTTATCGTGTTTAGGTTCAGATTCCAGCCTCAGATTAACGCGTTGCTGTCTTCAATCAGAAAACGACTGATGGTTCGACTGATGGGACTAATCTCCGCCGTGTGGACGCTGTCCCTCGACCACACGGTCCTCCGAGGACCAGCCGGCCCCGTGGGGACCGACGGCGACGGCGCCACCTGCAGGAAGCGGCTGTAAATTCACACAAATGTTGCTGAAGAGGGAAAGAAGCCAGAAATGTCAGGAAAGAATTGAAGATCTGGCAACAAAGAGAAAAACAGATTCTGCTCGTTCTTTTGTTATTTTTGTTGAGTCTCCAGAGGCTCAATGTGCTGACTCCCTGATCGACCCTCATTTCCTGCCGAACACAAACACTCATATACGCTCCGTGCACGGTCACACACACACACACACACACACACACACACACACACACACACAGGGACAATTAGCTGGTCGTGCACAGATAATTAGAACCTACACGAGCTGCGGGTGCTTGGAGGCAACGCCACGTTTGGACCACTCGGCCCTGAGACGCTAACTCAAACCACATGTCGGCTGCGTTCTGATCGGGCCCTCTGGGCGACTCCGGGGGGACCGGGCCCCCAAACAGCCAGAAGGAGGCTGACGCACAGGCAAGTAGCGCTGATATGGATCTGGGGTAACAAGTGCAGCAAGAACGTTGGGATTTCAGCCCGGCAAAGGTCAGCGAGGGGCTGGACGCGGCTCCGCTGATCCAGGAAGTTCTGTGAAATTCTTAAAGTTAAACTCCAAACTCCACTGAAGAGTTGCAGCCCGTCGGGTCACCAGGTGCCGGTCAAACAAGAGCTGAAGCTCTTCTGCTCCCCGTTCCTCAGCTCTTCCTCCAGGACCTGCAGCTGTCTGCTGATATCTGCTGATACCAGTGATGCTGAAGGTGCTGCTGGGACCGCGCTAGCGACCGTCCGTCCCGTCCAGAGTCACCAACAGTGGTGGTTTAACGTTCCTCCCTCCACAACAGGAAGCAGAATGATGTTCGTCTAACTCTTTCAAACTCAACCTGCATTAAAACGGATGAAAAGGCTGATTCGCCTCACATAAACGTTGATGTTGTCGATGGTCTCCGTGGCGACGGCAGCTGGCCGATGAGAACATGAGGGCTGTTTTCTGCAGCGTGTCCCGTTGTTTTGGTTGGAGTCTCTGAGGCAGCAGAAGGAGCCTCGGCCTCAGGCTGAACCTTCTGGGCTGGTCGTCTTCTTCACCCGATACCTCGGATGACCTTCACTCCTGGTTCTGTCTTCTGGTCCATCAGGTCCAGCTCGATAGGTGGACCAGGTGGAGCAGCAGATGGACTCAGGTCAGCTTTACAGCTGAAGCCTCAAACATCTGGAGCTGCTGTTGCTTCCTTCACACTCCTGCCAGACACACGCCTCCCTCACGTGTCACGTGACCCCATCCATCAGATCAGGTCAGGACCTTTCACCCGTCTGAGGAAAGTTCAGATCAAGTCAAAGTTCTTAGCAAATTCTCACATCTCATTAATGCTGAGGTGAACGTTAAACGTCAGTTGTTGGATTCAAACGTTGTTTTTCTTCCTCCTCAGTTAAAATCACGAGTCAGCGAATTAAAAAAGCTGCATAAACAATCTGTAATCATAAAAATCTCTTATGTAACAGGAATCTGATAAGTACTGAAGTCCCGTCCAGTTCTCCCCCCTCAACTGAGAAAGGTTCGTGTTTGTGATCCGCTTTTAGCTTGACTTTACTTTACTTACGCAACATCTGCGACAGACAACGTTGCAGCCCAGAGTCTGAAGAGGAAGAGGAACACGCAGACGTCACACGGTGACACAGTGAGCGGGCCGGTGGGGTCAAAGGTCAAGCGTCTGATTTTCCTGCCGTGGCTGTTGGTGCCAGACAGATGTTCGCTGGGTCCACACGTCCAGCGTGAGCCCGTCCATCAGACAGATGTGAGATTATGAACAGCAAACATGAGACCCCAGGACGAGCGGTGAGGCTCCGCCCAGCTCCATCTGTTCAAACACGCTGGCGCAGGAGTTATTAATACTTCATAAAACACGGGATTGTTTGTTGTCATAGAAAACACATTAGCACATGCAGGTAATGAGAGTCTGGTTTTCTTGTGTGGTCCCGTCTCATCCCAGAGCCCAACGCTCCCGACGTCCCCACGGCCGCTCTGGTCGCTGACCCAAACACCACCGTGACTGACATGACTGTTCATCCACGTGGTCACCGTGACAACGGCGGACAGCAGGGGACAGCCAAGACTTCAGAAACACGGCTCCTCCAGCATTAGCATGAGTTAGCATGCGTTAGCATAGATTCATTCACAGGTTCCATCATGACCGAAGCAACGCTCTGAGGCACGGCGTGATTTATGAAGTGGGCGGGGCCAGGGAACACCTGGAACGTCTGGATTGTGCTCACTGCCGTCGTCACAGCAGAAAGAAGAGAAATATGAGGAGAATTCAGATGTACGACTGTGGTCAGGCTGTGATGGGATTATGGTCAGATTATAATCAGATGATCATCAGATTATCATCAGATTATGATCGGATTGTGATCGGATTATGATCGGATTATGACCAAATAATGGTTAGATTAGGGCCGTCTGACGCCCCCACAAAATTGAGCAACAGCAGAAACATCTGAATTTGGGAATTTTTGAAGATCTCAGTGACTCTGAAGATTGGCCTCATGCCTGTGTGTGTGTGTGTGTGTGTGTGTGTGTGTGTGTGTGAATGAGAAACAACCAAAGAATCTGTGTGGTTGTGGTTCACTGGGAATCTCTGCATCTTTGACCCTCCATCTCTCCATCGTCTCTCATCCCCCACCAGTCTGTCCTCCCTCTGTCTTTAACAGCAACTTGGAATCTCCCATGATGCCAATTTAAGGTGATGAATGTCTCTTTAACAGACACACACACACACACACACACACACACACACACGATAACAGCCCGTCTGCTGGACTAAGTCTGTGACCTCTTGACCTTAGATAAATGTCTCTTTCCTTCTGTCTCATTCTTCCTCCTGTCCATTTGTCCTTTGAAGCTTTGCTGGTGAAGAGCTGAACTAGCTTTGATCTTTGATCCTGAGTGTGTCGTTCCTCCTACAGCTCAGATTTGGGGGTAGAAATATGAGGCATCACACCAACTAAATGAGAATTCTAGTGAGTGAAATAGGAAAACCATCCGAGTCCTGATGGTCAGAACCCGAAAACCTGCATCCTCCAGCTCTACTCAGCGTTTGTAGCTGTCCTCAAACTGAAAAACTGTGGGTTTCTGGCAGCTTTGATCAATAAATGTGATGGTTCCTGTAGATGCAGACGAGACAGAGAAGGTTTGCTGCACTCACACATCAGGTGAACCTAAACCAGGAAACGGAGGCGTTCCCAGGAAGCTAAAGTTCCCCGTCCAGATTAATATCATCTGATCCTGAAGCCTGAAGTGAAGGTTCTGGAGAGGTTCCACCAGGAGCCCATGGTCCAGTCCCAGAGTCCTACAACACAGAGCAGAGCTGCAGGGAGGAGCAGCACCAGGAGGAGCAGCACCAGGAGGAGCAGCACCAGGAGGAGCAGCACCAGTAGCATCACCCCCCCCCCCCAGTTAAACTGAGGAAACTCTCTGGGGGAGATCAGATCATCAAAGGAGGAGAAGCTGCACCCGAAGTGTGTGTGCTGGTGTAAACACACAACGTCCTGTTTAACACACACTCACACTCACACACTCACACACACACACTCACACTCACACTCACACTCACACACTCACACACACACTCACACTCACGCACACTCACTCACACTCACACACACACACTCACGCACACTCACTCACACTCACACACACACACTCACACTCACACTCACACTCACGTGCACAAATGGTTTTTAAACTGTCAGAAGTTGTCATGTGATCAGAGCCTCTACCAGCAGGAACACAGGAACCACATCAGCTCCTCATCAGATCTATTTAGCTTCATCTTTAGCTTCTATGCTACATCAGTAGTGGTGTAGGAACAGCTGAGGGGCTCCAGGGGCCCCGGGGGCTCCAGGGGCCCCGGGGGCTCCAGGGGCCCCTGGCCCCCCCTTTGTTCATCACTGCTGGGCCAGAAGAGACCGTCACTGGGACGTCCATCACAAAGATCCTCAGCGAGGGAAGTTTGCTACCTTTGCATGTATGTTCTGGTCCTGCTGCACCAGCTCGGTTGGAACGTGCCTCCAACCACAGGCAGCTTCAGATCGGGGATAAGAGCTCAGTAATCAGGGGGGGGGGTGGGGTTGGGGGGGCGACCTGGCCTCCACTCAAAAGAAACTCCACTAAACTGAGTTGATCCTTTTCTTCTCTACGTGGAAGTTGAACGGTTCAGTACCAGCAGAGGAGCCACATGTGCTCAGAGTCCACGATAACGGGACCCAGATACGTGATCTGAGAAGGTTCCGGGAGCTCGTTGACATTCTTCACCATCAGCAACCAATCAGCATCAGATGCCCTCATGATATTTGTTTACCAGAACCGGTCCATGGAACTGGTCCCTACTGGAACTGGTCCCTATTGCAACCGGTCCATGGAACTGGTCCCTACCGGAACTGGTTCATGGAACTGCTCCCTACTGGAACTGGTTCATGAAACTGGTCCATGGAACTGGTCCCTACTAGAACTGGTTCATGGAACTGGTCCATGGAACTGGTCCCTATTAGAACTGGTCCCTATTAGAACTGGTCCCTGCCAGAACTGGTTCATGGAACTGGTCCCTGCTAGAACCAGTCCATGGAACTGGTCCCTATTAGAACTGGTTCATGGAACTGGTCCATGGAACTGGTCCCTATTAGAACCGGTCCTGCTGGGCCCAGTGTGGTTCCTAAATATTCAGAAGCAACCAAGAGCAGCTTTGAGCTAAAATAGAGGCAGTGATCTGGTTCGGTGGACAAAACGGTCCAAAAAGGCTGCTTGTTCTGACAGGACGCCTGGCACAGAGCAGCGTCTCAGAGAGGTTCCTGGGTCAGGAGAGCTGGACTCTTTCAGGACTGGGCTCATTTTAATAACGTTCACACAGAAACGTGCCCCCCCCCCCCCCCCCCCCCCCGCCCCCCCGTGACCACAGCCACTTCCCCTGGAGGCCGTTTCCTGTAGAAGTGCTGCTTTTTATGCCTTCAGCTTCATCTTTTTATAGATCTGTTGCTAATATGTCAGAGTTCAAACCTCTGGAGCCGCCTCACATACAATAAAACCTGCGGTGAAACTCCCCCCAACACTCAGCCCATGTTCCCCGGGAACCCCTAATCATTCCCAACTGTTCCCAGCTTCCAGAGGATCCCACCGCTGGGAATCTGCCAGCGGTGGGATCCTCTGGTCCTCTGGTCCTCTGGTCCTCTGGTCCTCTGGTCCTCTGGTCCTCTGGTCCTCTGGTACTCTGGTCCTCTGGTCCTCTGGTACTCTGGTCCTCTGGTACTCTGGTCCTCTGGTCCTCTGGTCCTCTGGTACTCTGGTACTCTGGTACTCTGGTCCTCTGGTCCTCTGGTACTCTGGTCCTCTGGTCCTCTGGTACTTTGGTCCTCTGGTCCTCTGGTACTTTGGTCCTCTGGTACTCTGGTACTCTGGTCCTCTGGTCCTCTGGTACTCTGGTCCTCTGGTCCTCTGGTACTCTGGTCCTCTGGTCCTCTGGTACTTTGGTCCTCTGGTCCTCTGGTACTCTGGTCCTCTGGTCCTCTGGTACTTTGGTCCTCTGGTACTCTGGTACTCTGGTCCTCTGGTCCTCTGGTCCTCTGGTACTTTGGTCCTCTGGTACTCTGGTACTCTGGTCCTCTGGTCCTCTGGTCCTCTGGTACTCTGGTCCTCTGGTCCTCTGGTCCTCTGGTCCTCTGGTACTCTGGTCCTCTGGTCCTCTGGTCCTCTGGTACTCTGGTACTCTGGTACTCTGGTCCTCTGGTCCTCTGGTCCTCTGGTACTCTGGTCCTCTGGTCCTCTGGTCCTCTGGTCCTCTGGTCCTCTGGTACTCTGGTCCTCTGGTCCTCTGGTACTCTGGTCCTCTGGTACTTTGGTCCTCTGGTACTCTGGTCCTCTGGTCCTCTGGTCCTCTGGTCCTCTGGTACTCTGGTACTCTGGTCCTCTGGTCCTCTGGTACTCTGGTCCTCTGGTCCTCTGGTCCTCTGGTCCTCTGGTCCTCTGGTACTCTGGTCCTCTGGTCCTCTGGTCCTCTGGTCATCTGGTCCTCTGGTACTCTGGTCCTCTGGTCCTCTGGTCCTCTGGTCCTCTGGTACTCTGGTCCTCTGGTCCTCTGGTCCTCTGCTCTGGTCCTCTGGACCCACAGCAGGACTGACTGCTTCATTGTCCAACGTCAGCACTTATTTAGGTGAAGGACTGTTTAAATATGTAATAAATGTCACCCATGGTGCACCAGCAGAGATCCAGCGGTGGGGTTCAGTCATCAGGAACGGGGACATATGTGTGTCCATACGGCTCCAGGACCTTTTGGTCCACTTTGGCTACTGGAGGAGAACAAGATTTAGTTCCAACCAGCTGAAAACGAGCCGCTGTGTTTAGAGGGGAGGAGGCAGCGTGCAGATAATGGCCGTCATTAGGGGGTCATTAGTGCGGCGGGGGTCCGTTTGATGTGGAGACGTGAGGACGATGGATCCAAGGTCAGATACCGGCTGTCCCAGGCCAAACTCTCCTCTTCACAAAGACTGATGGACAGACTTCAGAGGACAGACAGATGCTGAGAGACATCAAAGCTGTGGATCTGATCCATATCCCGGCTCCTCCTGATCAGAACTTCAGCTGCTCCCTCTGCCTCAAATATGATGTTCTGAAGAAACCGGTCTCCATGTGGGGATCCTGTCTGATCGGATGCGTCCAGCTTCAGCTTCTCTCTGTCGTCCGGGGGGGACATCAAAGTGTCTGATAGGACCACGGTGGCGCTGCTGCCTCAGCAGGCCCGGTCCATTAGGACTCAGTCATGCAGCAGAACACTAAACTAGGCTGGAACCAAGGTTCAGCAGGAGGCCAAGACGGGGACAGGGACAGGGACAGAGGCAGGGACAGGGACAGAGACAGGGACAGAGGCAGGGACAGGGACAGGGACAGAGGCAGGGACAGGGATAGAGGCAGGGACAGGGACAGAGGCAGGGACAGGGACGGGGACAGAGGCAGGGACAGAGACAGAGACAGAGGCAGGGACGGGGACAGAGGCAGGGACAGAGACAGAGACAGGGACAGAGGCAGGGACAGAGGCAGGGACAGAGGCAGGGACAGGGACAGAGGCAGGGACAGGGACAGAGGCAGGGACAGAGGCAGGGACAGGGACGGGGACAGAGGCAGGGACAGAGACAGAGGCAGGGACAGGGACAGAGGCAGGGACAGAGGCAGGGACAGAGGCAGGGACAGGGACAGAGACAGAGGCAGGGACAGGGACAGAGACAGGGACAGGGACAGGGACAGAGGCAGGGACAGGGACAGAGGCAGAGGCAGAGGCAGAGGCAGAGACAGAGACAGGGACAGGGACAGAGACAGAGGCAGGGACAGGGACAGAGGCAGGGACAGAGACAGGGACAGAGGCAGGGACAGAGGCAGGGACGGGGACAGAGGCAGGGACAGAGACAGAGGCAGGGACAGAGACAGGGACAGAGACAGGGACGGGGACAGAGGCAGGGACAGGGACAGAGACAGGGACAGGGACAGCACAGTCAGGACAATCATGAGGGACAGGTAATCATGGGGGGTGGGGGGGTGTTCAGAGACTGTAAATGACATCTTTTTGTTTGAAACACTAAATAAATGAATTTATTGACACTCACGAGCTTTGCTGTTGCCATGGTAATAATCAGCCCTGACAATCAATCGAGGTCGAATCCTGATTCCAAACACAACCTGTCAAACTGAGGTCAGCTGACCAGAGAACGGTCCAGGTGAATTTAGCTGTTTTGGCTGTTTAAAGGCAGATTCAGCAATGTGAGAAGGCTACGGAACCACTAGCTAGCTAGCACCAGCCTGACTCGGGTCCTGGACCTGCAGCCATGTGTGAAGCTGCAGCAGGTGCTGCTGACGCGCCGCCGACCTCTCTGTTCGGTAGAAGGTACCAAGGTACCAGGTGAAGGGACAGCAGATCAGCTCTGAGATTTGTGACTTCCTGGGAGGACGGAGGGACATTTGGGAACACAGATGCTGAAGGGAACTTTAAATGTCCCCATGTTGTGGGGGACCGCTCGCAGAGGCAGGAGACCGCTGGTCCAGCAGCCGGTCCAGTCCGAGCAGCCGGTCCAGCAGCTGGTCCAGTCCAGCAGCTGGTCCAGTCCAGCAGCCGGTCCAGTCCGAGCAGCCGGTCCAGTCCAGCAGCCGGTCCAGTCCAGCAGCTGGTCCAGTCCGAGCAGCCGGTCCAGTCCAGCAGCCGGTCCAGTCCAGCAGCTGGTCCAGTCCAGCAGCCGGTCCAGTCCAGCAGCCGGTCCAGTCCAGCAGCTGGTCCAGTCCGAGCAGCTGGTCCAGTCCAGCAGCCGGTCCAGTCCAGCAGCCGGTCCAGTCCAGCAGCCGGTCCAGTCCAGCAGCTCCGTCACTGACACTTCCAACCACAGGACGGTCGGACACACGCAGCAGACTGAGAGTTCATCAGAGAGCGAGCGACAACCCTCCAGACAGAGCTCACGTCCGCGTTAGCGTCATTTCTACAGAAGCTTCTCTAAGAATAGAGTTTGTCTCAGCTACCAAAGAGGGTGATGATCCCATCAAACCCCCGTCAACATGAGAATAACACCTTCAACGTGGGGGTGACGTGACGTCTGGTGACGTCACCCGTGTTGTGGGTGAGTGAGACAAAACTGGTCGGCTGTTATCTGAACTGAATTAGAGCTCAGACGAGAGGACGGTGACGCACGAGAGGACGGAGGGAACCAATCAGGGCCATTAGAGGCAGCCCCACCCAAGCCTGAAGGTCAAAGGTCACTCCTGTCTTCTGTCAGGGAGCGGCTGACCTGAGATCAGGGCTCGACCCTTTGAGCATCAGCACTGTGGGTGGCACACATAACACACACACACACACACACACGCACACGCACACACGGACACACACACACACACACACACACACACGACTGTTGTCTCACAGTATCTTATTTAAAAATTGAGTGTTTTAATCCAGTGAAGGTTCACTGAAGATTAATGCTGATTAAAGTCTCATAAATCCAAACCTGAGAAATAGAACGCTGTAAAGTCTGTAAAGTCTGTAAAGTCTGTAAACACTGTAAAGTCTGTAAAGTCTGTAAACGCTGTAAAATCTGTAAAGTCTGTAAAGTCTGTAAACGCTGTAAAATCTGTAAACGCTGTAAAGTCTGTAAACGCTGTAAAGTCTGTAAACGCTGTAAAGTCTGTAAACGCTGTAAAGTCTGTAAAGTCTGTAAAGTCTCTGCAGTCCAACTTGTCCCGTCAAAAGTTTACAGTCGTGCTTTTGAGGGGCTTCTGCTGGAAAACAAGTGGTCTAAAATTTCATTAATGGAAATAAACTAAACAGAGCAGTTTTTCAACTGTTATATTCGATCTACATTAATGTCATTAATTTATTTCTTTCGCTTCCTTGTTTGTTTAAAGCTCCATTAAACATCTGCTTCCCTCAGAGATCCACCCAGCCTGGAGCTAAAGTGTCGGCCTCCTCGCTGTAGATGTGATGGATCCGCTGAACGTGCAGAAAGGTAAATAAAGCTGCTGTTCACTCAACATTCCTCGTGTCTGGAATATGATTCAGGATCCTCAGACAGAAGCTTTGTTCCTGCTGTGGAGGCTGTTACTCTGGAACCTGTTAAATATTCTCACCATGATGAACGGACACTCCCGTTCTTTCCAAATGTTTTCCTTCTCTAATCTGATTCCACAGAACAACATCACCACCCAAATCACCGCAGCCTCCTCAGCAGCTCAAGGCTGAAGATGATGGAGACACCAACCAGGACGTGAGCAGATCACCTGCAGGATTCAGCTGCCAACGATGGCTTCACACCTTTGTCTCACGGCCGCTCAACTAAAGCAAAATGGACTATTTCTGCATTTACTGTAGCGGATCCCCAGGAACCATCTGATGTGGATTCAGGGACGTTGTTGGGACCAGAGAGGCAGCAGGTTTGACCCATGTGATGCGGAACAAGAAGGTCTCTGAAGTCACCCGACGCCTCTTCTGGAGAAGGAGAAGCTCCTTACCTTCTGCAGCCACTGCGTGTTGTTCTCCATCTTGCTTTCCAGGTGCTGGAGTTTCCGAGCGGACCACTCCCCATCGATGGGGGGCGAGTCTCTCTGGACGCCGCCGCGAGAGCCCCCATGCAGCTCAGGCTGTGGTGGGGGTCCTCCCGCCTGGCAGCCTTCCAGCTCGGGCAGAACGAAGGTGTAGCTGCACTCTCCATGGTGGATACGGTGCAGCTTCCTTCTCTTCTCTCCTCCTCCTCTTCTCTGGCTTCTCCCTCCTCGTTCTGGTCCAACAGCGGCGGCGTCAGCCAGGACCCACAGCGTGCAGAGCAGCAGAACCACCAGCCAGCTCCGGCCGCAGCTGAAGCCCACCATGATGGTTGCGCCCCAACACCAGCGTTGCTTCTGTCAGGGTCAGGAGATGTGGGGTGACCCGACTCACACGTGTCGAACACCAGAGTCAAACCATGAGGTCTGAACCCGTGGAGCCTCCTTAACGTCTGCTGCTCTTCCTCCAGGAGCTGCAACCAACAGAAGCACCTGTCCTCACATCCAGCTGTCTTCTGTGTTCTCACAGACCAGAGTCACAGACGAGGGACGGCGAGGACCCAAAAAGGAGAAGATGAGAAGGTCACAGCTGCAGGTCAGTCAAATCCAGCTGGTAATCATTCAATCAAGAGTTGTGTCTTCTTTCTGTGGAGGCTGCAGCCTCAGAAGTGACCAGAGAGAAACGCTGCTGCTCGCCTTATCTGAGAAAAGGAGGAATGAGGGAGAGGAGGGAGGAAGAGGAGGGAGGGAGAGGGAGGGAGAGGGAGGGCTGGAAGGACGGAGACACCAGGGAGACTCGCTGCTCAGAGCACCAGGAAAAGGTGGAAGGACCGAAGGAAGAATACGACGTGCTTCTGAGAGTTTATTTACTATTCAAATGAAAGATTTCAGTTGTTTCTTCAGTC